>CM055276.1:34230461-34248316 GCA_029237695.1 Conchocele bisecta | reverse complement strand
TGTTTTAACACCGCTGCGTGACCACAATACCCCCCCCCCCCCCCCCTCCCCCCCCCCCCCCCCCGCGAGTATGTAGTTAGTTATCTTTTGTCGGCCGCCCACCATGACGTCGGCCGCCCACACGAATCGCTGATTTGGTATCTCCGGGGTGTACATGTATTTCAAATAAATCAATTGCAGCGTACGAGGTATAAAACACAGCGTTGTTATTCTTGACAACAATCAGTTAGAACGTAATGAGTACAGAAAAAGCACAGTGTTGTTAATACTGACACCAATCTGTAAAATTATCACAGCGCGTCAGAGTAAAAATATCACAGCGGTGTTAATATTGATAAAGCCAATAAATAGCTATATTATGCAAGTCGAATGTACTTGGTACCAAATCGTTGCAGTGAACCTCAGACTGCCATGCTGCCATGACGTAAACACGTTGTATTGCATCACCGACGAATAATACTAGAGCAGATCTATACATAACTATATTTTTAATTTAGCTTTGTAAATTAAAAACATTTGTCGCAGTGTTGTAACCAGGTGGTAAAAGGATAAACCCTCGGCCTGTTGCTGGTTTGCGGTGTGTTATTGTTTATTATAGGTCTCTTAGCAACTACCTCGTCGTTATAAATTACAGCGTTGTTAAGAAAACGCAAAGAAAACGATAATTGAATTTGTCGCGCGAATTCGTATAATCGAACGTATCATGGCTGATACTGAACTTACCGAAGATCGAACGGATGTAGTTGGTGGTGATCAGCATAAACCTGATCGCCCAATTGACTGGGAACTGTGTATTTTGTGTCAACACGCAACACGCGATGTTCTTCAGTGCCCGGCTGACACAAAGAGAGCAAATGCCGGTGCTGGATACGAATCATTGGCACGGAACCTTGAAGAGTTTAAGCAGCTTGGATGCTTACCAGCTGATATTGACGTCGCTAGCTTATCTCATCCAGATGGGCTAGTGGACTCATTCACACGGCATAGAGCAAAGTGGCACAAAACATGTCGCAACACAGTTGATAACAGAAATCTACAACGAGCAAAAAAGAGACGATACCCCGACGATGATAATAAACCTGGAAGTAGTAGCAATGTCAGTCGAAGGTAACGCGATCTACCTCTGGTACAGTGCAAGAGAAGTGTAGCACTTGCTTCTTCTGTGATGCAGGGTCGGAATCAGGTGATCTTAGGAAAGCATCAATTTTTCGTTTACACAAACGTGTAAAACAGTGTGCTGAAATCTTAAATGATAGCATGCTGTTGGGTAAGCTTAGTGCAGGTGACATGATGGCACAAGATGCTGTGTATCATGTCAACTGCCTGTCCTTACTGTACAGGAAGGCAGCAAATGTGAGTACCGATGATGCAGAAGAATACCAGGATAAAAGGACGCACGGCATTGTCCTTGCAGAGCTTGTAACATATATAGATGACGCTAGAACAGAGAGTGGTGACGTCCCATTAGTATTGAAACTAGCAGATTTGGCAAACATGTACATGTCACGATTACATCAACTCGGTGTTGATGTATCGGGTAGGCTACAGACTACACATTTCAAAAACAGACTTCTGGCTCACTTTCCGGACATGGAAGTGCACAAGCATGGTCGGGACGTTTTGCTTGCATTCAATGAGGACATTGGTATTGCCCTAAAAACAGCTTATGACAGGGATTTTGACGACGATGGCATTATTCTTGCTAAAGCAGCCACAATTGTCCGCCGAGACATATTAGCAAAGAAAGTCAGTTTTTACTGGTTCGTTCGATAACAGTTGCCAGCAAAAGTCGGTTCCACAGTCACTCACAACACTGGTTGACATGATCTTACGTGGACCGAATATCAACACCAAATCTGGTAACGTACCTGAGGCTCAAGCATCCCTCACTATAGCTCAGCTGTTGCAATTTAATTGCACGATTCGACGACGTGAAGGCTGAACTGCGTCATATCACAGGAAATCTCGAGAACCTCCACTTCCAATATATACAGGTCTACTTGTACACGCCGAAACTAGAAAGCGTGGTCTCATAGACAAGTTGTATGACTTGGGTCCTTTTATTTCCTATGACAAAGTACTGGATATATCCACAGAAATTGGAAATAGTGTCTGCAAGCAATATGAGAAGGACTCGCTTGTGTGTCCGCAGAAACTTCGTAAAGGCATTTTCACTACCAGTGCTGTTGATAACATTGATCATAACCCGACATCCACAACAGCACAGGGTGCCTTACACGGAACAGGAATATCCATATTTCAACATCCCACTTCAGAGTGTGGTGGAGAGGATAGAGGGGTGATCGTCATTAATGAGAAGGAAACTCAAAATCGAAAATCTATATCAGCATTACCAGAGACCTACACGAGTATAATGCCTGTTATATTACGTGAGAAAGAGCCATATGTACCTGAGGGTCATGGATCCTTAAGCGAAGAGTGTGCAAGCATGACGGTATGAAATTGAAAACAGCAGTATGAGTGGCTAGACCATACGAAAAATGTATGTCAACTGGCAGGTGCTGACCAGGACATGACTGTTTCATGGGCCGCATACCAATCGTCTGAAACAGAGAAGCACACTGCATGCGGTGAGATACCTGTGGACTTTATTAGTGTTCTGTTGCCCCTATTTCAAGAACAGGCGAAGTCACCTGCCATGATACGTCATGCAATGGATGTGATACGCCGCGCCACAGAGTTTCTTAACCCCGGCCAAATACCTGTCATGGCTTGTGATCAGCCACTGTATGCTGTCGCCAAAATCATACAATGGAATTGGCCAGATACGCATGGGGAAGGTCGATATTTGATCATGTTTGGTGGCCTGCACATAGAAATGGCCGCACTGAAAACACTTGGAGACTGGCTACAAGATAGTGGATGAACTGCTGCTATTGCAGATGCAAACATTGCATCTTCTGGCTCGCAGATTCATTTATCAAAGCAGTACATGTGACGCGAACCCGACATGCACACCAAGTAACAGCAAGCAGTTTGTACATATTGATGAACGAAGCATACAAGAAGTACATGACCGGCTTGACAACGGAGGAACATCCGCTAACATTTGATGAATGGAGAGCGAAATGAGCTGCAAAGAGTCCACAGTTTCTGTACTGGTCCATTAACATTGATTTCGAGCTGACTGTGTTGGTGTTTGTTCAGTCCATTCGCAGTGGCAATTTTCATTTGTACAGAGAAGCATTAACCAAACTGATACCCTGGTTCTTTGCGCTGGACCATACGCACTATTCGCGATGGCTCCCAGTCCACCTTCGTGACATGATGTATCTCCCCAAATCGCACCCAAGTTTGGTAAAGGAGTTTGAAGCGGGACACTTTGTTGTTCACAAGTCACGCAGATCATTTTCTGCCATAGCCATCGACCACGCTCACGAGCAAAACAACAAATGTGTTAAGGGTGATGGGGGAGCTGTGGGGCTTACGGAGAATTCGGCTGAGCTTCTGAGGTGGATGGTATCGGGACCAGAAATGGCCAGAGTGGTCGGTGAGTTTCAAGCATCTCTAGAACATGTCAAACCCGATCAGAGCCACGGTCCCAATCTACACCATCACGAACAAGTAAAGAGCACTCAGACAGCATTTCAAAGACAGGTGACTGCGCTTTGTTCTGTGATAGAGAAAATGGGCAATCCATTCATGGATGACAGTTGCGATCTTTTAGTACTAGATACGCGAGACATAGTGGATTCAGAAGTCATAAACACAGTCCGGAACATTCAACAGGAAGGAACAAAGCAATTCCAGAGTTTCTTCGACAGTCGTCTTGACAAAAGATCTACGTCACTGTTTCAGCCAATCACGAGAAACAAATTCGCGCTGTTTGGCTCTCTACCGACACGAACTGTATCAAAAGAAAAGCAACAGCTTATGTCCCTGAAAAAGAACTGTTCCTTGTTCTCGCAATTATACATCGCATGTCAGGTCCGCGGTGGTGACCTTGATGAGTTTTTTAGTCATGAGAACCAGGCATGTCCACCATCCATTTCACAACTTGGACAATTACGCACGGGCACGAATGCTGATCTTGTACACTGTTTGGAAACACTGGTTGATGCCGAAGAAGATACACCTGGGGTTGAAGCCTTACTTCTGGATGGCGCCGCTGTTGTACACATGTTGAAGCCCGGTGCTGCGAAGACATTTCAATCATACGCACATGATGTATTCGTAAAGTATGTCAACTGACAGCTGCAGCATGTTAGGAGAATCGACATTATCGGGGATTCCTACAACCCCGACAGTTTGAAAGCGACGGCACGTGCAAAACGAGGAAGTGGCACCCGACGGCGAGTCCATCCGGACAATACATTACCTGGCAATTGGGACTCATTCCTGAAACTATCTGAGAACAAGACAGAACTCTTCAAGTATCTGGCAGATGTGTCCATGACGATCGGAAATCGCGATAAGCAAGTTATTTCCACTTATGGAGATTCTGTACTGTGTAACCATGACAGAGATATTCGCAATTTGTCGCCATGTACACAAGAAGAAGCCGACACTAGACTACTGCTGCATGCAGCGGATTGCGTCGGTATGGGTACAAGCGTGTGATGCTTAGAACAGTAGACACCGATGTTATTGTGTTGGCAACAGCCATGTTTCGAAAATTGGCTGCTACGGAACTGTGGATAGCATATGGTGTCGGCAAGAAGTTTAGGTACATTCCTATCCATGGTATAGCTGACGCTTTGGGACATGATAAATGTAAAGCGCTACCAGTTTTCCATGCGTTTATGGTTGTGACCAGACGTCATCCTTTGCCGGAAGAGGAAAGAGAACTGCATGGGAAACGTGGAAGCTTGACAATGAGGTCACAGGCGCATTCATGGCAATGAGTAATGTCCCTACCATAGATGGTAGACCAGCAGATGCCATCCATTGAGCGTTTTGTCGTATTGTTGTATGACAGAACAAGTACCTGCATGACGGTGAATGAAACTTGCAAAGACTTGTTCACTAGGAAAGGAAGGGTGATGGACGCTATTCCACCAACCGCTGCCGCGTTGTATGAACATGCTAAGAGGGCGATTTATCAGGCGGGTCATTGCTGGGGACAAACACTATCACCAGGTCCCGTGCTTTCATCTCCATCGGAATGGGGTTGGACCCGACTGAGTGCACTGGTATGGGAACCAGTTTGGACCACACTTCCTGAAGCATCAAAGGTGTGCCACCAACTCATCAAATGTGGTTGTCAGCCTGCCAAAGGGTGCAGTGGGCATTGTAAGTGTGTCAAGGCATGTCTGAAATGCACAGCTCTCTGCAAATGTAGCGGTGACTGTGAACGTGAGTAATCAATCTGATAGGACGACCGTAGAGAAAACAAGCTGATCCCACAAAACACTTTTACTTTACAATGTAAAGACGACTTTCAGAGTTAGAATCGAGGACAACTACATCAAGGTACTTTACTCCGTGACATTGGTAATTTGTGGTCCAAAATACAACGCAGCAGAAAATACGTCGAAAAGTAATTTTATGAAACTTCCGAGTGTGGCGGCCATCTTTAAATGAGTGTCATCTTGAATAATTTCAAGCTGTTCTACATATTAAATCATATGTAGACCCAGTGTTATCATTTTTACCAGAACAAACCATTGCACTTTGACCGCTTGTTTGTCTCGTGAAAAAATTCGTAACTAAATGCCGTAAAGTAATCATATTTTGGCGGCCATCTTTAAAATCTCCGCCATTTTGAATGTTGTCATATCACATATCATCATAAAATAATCTGCAATCAGAACTATGTCGTTTATAATTATTTGCTAGCTGAAACTCTCGAAAAAACACATTAATAAGAAATATATGTAAGAAAGAAGTGAGATGGCGGCCATCTTGAAAATGGCGGCCATTTTATTTTATTTTTGCTTTTGCTTGCGTCCATATCACAAAATGATCAGTATGTTAAACTCTACCAGTATGCAAAGTTTCATACTTGTGCCAGAAAGTGCGCAATTTTCGCACAAATCGGCGGTACTATAAGATGCGTTGATTACAGTATCAGTGACTGTCGTCCGTTGCTCGTTTTCTCGTATTATAATAATACAAGGTCAAACAAGGTCTTAACGTCAGCAATTTACAGGACATGGCTAGTATCTCCTCACCGATAGGCAGAAGTGGATATAGAGATAGTCCATGCATGTACGTACGTACCGGGGTATATATGGTACATACGGTAGTGACTCCTATTATTTCTTAATAACTTATGAATGCCTTCGTCGATTTTAATAGTAAGCCTCAATGTCTGTCTACAGGATGGTTCTTGGTTTCGGACAAACCCCACAAATGCTGCAACAAATGGAAGACGCGGTGACACAGATTTATGGGGCCATGAACGGATACGGTGTTGCGCGAACACATGCTACGGTTTGTACAGGTGCGACAAAGTAGATACGATGTGTCGCACATTTCTCTTCAGAGGCAGTTGACATATGTTGCGGCGTTGATTACTCCATTGACCGTCAGTTGCTCGTGTTCTCGCATTATAATTATAAAACACGTTTAAGTGTCAAATCATGATGTCAGTCCTTAACCTGCTGCCGCAACTATTTTTTATTTCTTCATATACTGCAACGGCCCTTTCGGGATTTGTGTACATGATCATATTTTATTCATATATACAATCAAATAAATCGAGTTTCCCGGTTAGTAGCCGCCATTGTACCATTTACAGCAGGATAGAGTGTAGTCAAATAAATACAATTCCTACCTTTTACTTCGCTATGTCATATTTCCACCCGTTATTTACCCACTGAAAACGAAATGTCCACTACCCGACGTTGCAAATTACAATACAGGTATTGTACATAGTGAAATAATGACATGTGTACATACATTTCTCAGTCATTTAGCTGACATATTTATCCATAATACTTGCCTAATTTTCACCAGTTTAATCAACTTAACTCTTAACATTAACTCTTTGCTCTCTATTTAGTTCGACACGTTGAAATCAGAAAGCTACATTTCCGCCAGCGTTGTTGTTTGTAGAATCGCACGCGAGTACTGCTGTCGTAATTGAAAATCAATAGTATGTCTATGTGTGGCATTATCATTTATATAACAACTATGATGATACAATGCGGTTCGTATTCAAGTTTTGAGGTTTCCATACCGGGTCAACGGTGCGACCACGTGCATATTCTATTTAAATTAGCACTATATTTCTTGGGAGATGACTGCATGATCTGAACGTTAATTATGTTCACGCAAATCTAAAATAAAATAAAACGTCATGTTTTATATAGTCAGAGTTGATTATAAAGCATACTAATCATGTTATTGTATTTAATGACTTTCAGTGGGCTACCGGATTTCTTAGTGAATTATAAATTGATGTTGAAGCAATGAAAAATATAGAATGTGTATATTTATCAGATAGTGGCCTTAACTAGTTTCATGAATTGCATTTGTCATGGGTGTTTTGCATTTGAAAAAAAGAATATGTCAGATATAAATGTTGATGAGATCACAATAGCACTTGTGTAATACTATCGGCAGATACATACATATACCTTGAAAGTTCATGTATCTTTATCGGACAACTTACGTGACATAAAGTCATATGCATGTACGTTCTTTAAAACATACATATTTTTAATACATATGGACCGCGCTCTGTGAAAACCAGCGTTAATGACAACGTCATGAAAGGCTGAAAATGACGTCGCAAAGTGTACGCATAAATTTAGCAATGTCACGTCGGATTTTGACACTTGGAATTGTTGCGTCATTGCAATAAGTTGTCCTATTTATAGCTGTACGCTTTACGGCTCACACATAATATTATTTTAATGTTGGATATGCGTGGCAGAATTGCAGTTGTTTTCATAGTGGTTCTCAGATAGTTGTCTTTTTTTTCTTCTGTTTCCTTCAAGAAAATACGTAGTAATTTTGTCGATTATTTTGTATACAAATGGGCATATTATGATTTTATAATATATTATATGGACGACTTGTGAAATGAAATTTGAAACTAAATAACCATACGACCGGTATTTTTAGATAACACATAACAACATCAGTAGTATGTAATCGTAATGCTAATATTTCTTTTAAACTTTATTTATATATTTATATAACAATTACAAACAAACGCGTGAACAATTGTAGTCGGCGTAGATGGAGGCGTCTGCATGTTTCTTAATTTGGGTTGAAACCGGAATACTCAAAAAAATAAACTTATTCTGTCTGGCGACCACCATCAGATATACATGTACTTACAACTTGAAGATCGAACCCGCGGCGCATGTGTGCGCTCTTTACTAATTATGCTATACGGTCCCGTTCAGATTAGAGCGGGGTCGGGTATTTTCGGCCGTCTAAGACGGAACCGTACACGCTGTACAAACCCAGTTCCGATTTTGGGATTTATTTATGGGTATTCCATTCAAGTGGGAAGGTGAGCCACCATGTGGCGCCATTATGTGGCGCCACAGGGCGCCACCGTGTGCTGTCGATATCGTTCTATAGCCTATGCTGCTTACATTTATGATATCTACCCGTGTGCATGTTTCAAGTTTCATGTTTGTTTCCAAAAGTGCACAAACATGTCCTTATCCCACTGCACTATTATCGATTAGACTGCATTACGTATTTTGATAAGTCATGCTAACTTTCATGTGAACGTGACCAGCCTTAAGTATAAGTTAGATGATGTATTCGAGTCGAATATGGTTAGTTAACAGTGCATGGGGGGAATTTAGGGGGCATGACATGACAGAAACGTATTACTCCGCTTGCAGTCACTGCTTAACCAACCCGGCCTGCACATATGCGCAGTCTGATCAGTGTACAGTATTCGGTGTTCTGTGTCGTGTGTGCCGAGGCTGAACACAGCTCAACTTGGCATCGACCAGTCATTCTTTTCTGATTTCGATTAAAAAAGAACAGAATACATGTACATGTACTCATATTTATTTTTAAACACGACGGAAATTATAGTCATTATTAGTAGGTGGTAAACTAACCCGAATGTTTTGCACAAACAGAAAATTCGGGTTAGCGGTAAACATTAAGGCTGAACAGCATCCACACTGGTCACACATACAAACTGTGGATCGTATATTAGTGGATTACTGCGATTTGCGAATGCGCAGGTTATCCTGACATGTAGAATAGGCGTTAATCTCAAGCATATATCACACGCTAGACAGTGCATCTCCGTGAATTATCACAGGTGCAGACAGTGATCTCACCATGTTACCGCTCTGCTGAGATCAAAGGATTTCGCCGCATCCGTTATGTAGACACACTCAGGTAAATCTTCATACATGCATTCATGACTTAAATATGTGTTACGTAGATTTACATATTGCATGATCATATTTATGAAAGCTCTTGGTTTACAGATGTCGTTCTATGGAAAGCGATTTAATTCGTATTGGCAATACTTTCTGCACTGTTTGTCGCAAATTTAAAACTCACGACACAATGAACATGCGCAATATAATATATCAACCTGCCGGTATTTTTATCAGAACATTTTGTAACAATTATACAATCATGTATATCACATCGCCACATTTTCCCGACATTGACAGGTTTATGTATATATATTTGTTTTCAAATGGTAAACCCATTATCAAAAATTCAAACCAACACACATTTAAAAATACACAGTAATGGATAATTTTGCCCTGAATGTTCTGTTGGCCACTTTTGATTTTAACAACTATACATTCCATTTTCTAAATAAATACGCATGCTGTCGCGCGGGCATCAGTCATGCAAATAATAAACATATGAAGGAATCTACAATACGGTTGATAAATGCGTACATTTATAAAATTTGAAGAAACTTATATAACAAAATCAGTACCGGCAGTAAATTCATAGACAGGATCGAGACGGGTAGCCACACAATAACTTTTTTAAGCGGACACACCTAACAATATCTGCCCTTTCGGAGTGGGGGTCAGCGCAGGATTAACCCATAGACATCATACCTGCTAGTATGGGGTACATATACATAAGACCGTCCGCTACACAGGAAAACGTTCCTCCCGCTTTCCGAGATGTAAATTTAATTCCGAGAGTCGGGTATGGAAAGTCGATTTTTAATTTGTTTAAAACTCCCCGAGGGTGTCCGACTACCCTCTAGACACCATCGGGCGCTGAAGTCATTGATATGTGCAGCCATAGGCCTATCCAAATTTTAACCAAATTCAGGTCATTCATTGCTACAGAAAAAAAGTTCATTTGTTTCAATCACGGATTTTTTAATTTCAAACAACAGGAATGTCGTTTAGTTGTGTGTGTTTGGTCTTTGGTGAGTGACGTAATGTCTACATCAATAAATGACGTCACAATGAACTGTTACGTAAATAACGTCAATTAGATTCTGAACTAAATTCTCAAATAATTACAATGCATCTTTCTGACGGTACATGTATATGCATAATCTGTGATAGTTGTCGATAGCAGCAAATTATGAAGTCACAGGTCGGCTAATTATAGATTTAAAATCGACAGTGGTGCGTTTGATTCGTTCACTACATGTACATATCATAGTGTTATTCTGTTCAATATTTGATAGTATGGATACTAACACTTGTGGATACATTTAGTGTAACTTATCAGCAAATACAGTTTACAGCTAGCACAAGCATTGTACACACGTTAGCGTTATTTTTAATAAGGTAATTTTCTCGATGACGTTACTTTTTTTTCCTTGCGTGATTCACATGGTGCTACAAAAAGTGAGATAAAACAAAAACTATGAAACATATTTGCATTTTCTTTTCAGCATATTGTTTTTGAAAGGTGTCCGCATCAAAAAAATGTAAAAATGTGCAAATTGAAAATGTTGTCATTAAGGCTGGTTTTCACAGAGCGTGGCCCATATATATATAATGCAATACATGTATTAAAAATATGTATTTTTTAAAGTACGTACATGCATATGACTTTATGTCACGTAAGTTGTGTATATATATATATATATATATACAACTTACGTATATATATATATATATTGTGACCTATCATTTATATTGGAACAGTAAAAGTATGAAAATACTTTTGTTTTGTATTTGATGAAAATTCGGAAACAAATTGGGAAAAGTCATTTTGGCCATTTTTTTCTTTCACATTAATCATTTTGTTTTTAATCAGCATCAATATATACGTTTTCAATTGATTAAATGAGCATTTTATTTTCACCATAAGTTGTGTTAGTTGTTGTACTTATTTCTGATTTAGATTTGTCAAACTGTTCAAAACATTGTTTATCAATTGTATCGTTTATCATATACCTTTTCAGTCATCTTCACTAGTTTTAAATAACTTAATTCAATGGCGTATATGTATCCTCAACGACAACATGTATTAGCTAGTTGATTGTGACAAAATGTATTGATCGAACATTCCTGATGATCGATATAATGTCATCATAAGAGTTTTCTAAATTATGATCAATATACATGTAGCTCCTCATCAACTAGCTCACACAGTCTGTACATACTATGTGGAGCCAGTGTTGAAATATATCTAAAAAGACTGGTAGATAGTAACACCCATGATTAATACATTGTTAGCAATTTACTGGAATGTACTACAGTGAGTTAAAACTTTAAAATAAAAAAAAGAACAGCATTTCTATTCTAATATATTTGTTACGAATTACGATATCCCACAACTACTTCTACATGATATATATGACCCAATAGTACATAGTCGTATATGTTATATTGCAAACAAATAATTATAGCATGAGTAATAAACATATTTCACATAAAAAAAGTTTGACATTTACCATGTTATTATGGTATAATGTGTTAGTTTTTCATTCTGTTTGCTAATAAATCTTTAGGTATAGAATTCTCCATTATTTACAATAACATAAACAAGAAAATAATTAAGCCAACATGGATATATTACATTGCCATGGTGGAAGACTTTATGATTCCAATCAAATTTAAATAAAGTTTGTTAATATAACTTTCATATAACTAATACATGTAATACATTTAGATACCACCTCTCTTGTTTATCATATCGTGGAATAATAAAATAATTTACATTTTATGCAATAGTAGAGATTTTGTATGTTTAGACCGTTTGTCCAATAATTGGAAATATTTTCTACAACAATGTATTTTTAGAATTTCATATCGTATGATTATTTTGAGGAATGTGATTACTAGATATTGGCTTTTGTAATTTTGAAAAAACACAGAAACAATCTACACACGATGTATATCCAGATGAGGCGGTTCGTTTTGAGCCGGTTCATTTGAATCTGCATCGTTTTCAAACAGTAGCATAGAGGTCTATGGTGTCGACAGGGTTGTCATAAACCTCAAATCTTGTTATTTTGGTGCCTAACCTACTGTTGCCTGAAAAAAAGAACCAAAAAGCTTGTCTGTATAAATTCTAGTCATGTTCAGATTGAACAACTTGTGTTTATTTTTTCTCGACAATCCACGATAAAATATACATATGGTGCTCAAGGTTGAACTTTGCTATTTTCTAAACACTGCGCATTTATTCTATATGTATTTATTTATCATTGTAACTGGAAAAATCTTATGGGATTTGTGACCGGTGTAGCTCCTGATCAAATAGCACATTATTGTAGCCCGATAACAGTCTATATTGCTTGCTGGAAGCATGACATGTGTTTCATTAACGGAATAGCGAACGGTGCAGATCCTGATCATTATGTGTGGATGCACAGGCCAATCTGTATCTACACCGGTCACAAAACCCAGAAGCCCCATTTCTCCAGTCACCGCCAAATTTCTTACTGTGCAATAACTATGGAATATTGCCCTGCCTATATTCTATACTCAATATGTATTGTATAAGCACAACCATTAAAGCTACATTCCCACTTAGTAGGCACAAAATGTTCTTTATAGGAATTAAATAAAAGTGTATAATTGTGTCACTAATCCACCAGTTCTAAAACTTTTGAGTGCCCGCTATGCAGATGTATTCATTTAGTAATATTTATTTTACTGATAGTGATGCGTGGTGGCATGATATTTTTAAATTATTTATACTAATTAAATGCGTCACCTGAAAAAATAATATTTTCAACAGATTATAAAGTATGATCATTGCACATCAAAAATTAACTACAAAGAATAAACAGTAATGAACACGATGATGCATTTAGACATCCAATATCTTAAATAACGATGCCGTAAATGAATCGAAAACATCAACTTTTCGATGGCGTCCGATCGAGCTGAAATTTAGTGAGGTTTTCGCTGGCTAAAGACGATGGCGTTTGCAGAACGTAAACATTTCAAATAACGAAGCCGTAAATGACGTCGAAAGTGTCAAATGTTCAATGGCGTCCGGTAGGGCTGAACTTTTGTGGGTTTATAGGTTTCCGCTCGCTGAATACGATGGTGCAATTAGAAATTCAACATCTCAAATAACGAAGCCGTAAATGACGTCGAAAGTGTCAAAATTTCAACGGCGTCCGAACTGAAAGTAGTGGATCCATAGGTTTTCGAGTCCTGAATACGATGGTGCAATTAGAAATGAAATGTCTCAAATAACGAAGCCGTAAATGATGTCGCAAGTGTTAAAATGTCAACGACGTACGCTCGAGCTGAAAGCTGGTGGGTCCATAGGTTTCCGCTCGCTGAACACGATGGTGCATGTAGAAATTCAATATCTCAAATAATGAAAGCGTAAATGACGTCGAAAATGTAAACAATGGCGTCCGATCCAGTTGAAATTTGGTTGAACCATAGGTTTCCGCGTCCGATCGACCTGAAAGTTATATAGAAATGCGATATGTTAAATAACGAAGCCGTAAATCATAAATGACGTCGAAAACATTAAATTTGTCAATGGCGTCAGATCGACCTGAAAGTTGGTGGGTCCATATGTTTCATAGATGATGGCATATGCAGGACGTAAATATTTCAAATAACGAAACCGTAAATGACGTCGAAAGTGTCAACTTTTGGTGGGTTTATAGGTTTTCGCTAACTGAACACGATGGGGCATGCACAAATTGAATATTTCAAATAATGAAGCCAACGTGTCTAAATTTCAACGTTGTGCGATCGAGCTGAAATCTGGTGGATCCATAGGTTTTCGCTCACAATTCGAAATTCAATATCTGAAATAACGAAGCCGTAAATGACTTCAAAATGTCAAATTGTCAACGGCGTCCGATCGAGCTGAAAGTTGGTTGGTATATCGGTTTTCGCGTCATGAACACGAAAGTGCAATTCGGAATTCAACATTTCACATAACGAAGCCATAAATGATGTCGAAAGTGTCAACATTTCAACGGCGTCCGATCGCGCTAAAAGTTTGTATATCCATCGGATTTTGCGCTCACGTGGTACTAAAAACAACAAGTACCGATTCAAAGTACGTATTCTTTTATAGTGTCCTTATTACGTAACGGATGTTTATGAACTATGGCGCATCAAACGCGTCTTGTTAAGCTGCATTTGGTGGTCTCTGTATTTTCGCCCAAACTTCTGTCATTTTTGCGAAGAATCGATTCTTCGCAAAAACGACATAAGTCTGTGCCAAACTCCCTAGACCACCAAATGCAGCTCATGAAGACGCGTTTGCTGCGCCATATTTCATCAAAAGCCGTTGCATATTAAGGAAAATATCAAATAATACTTACTTTGGAGTGGGCGACGTTGTTGTTGTTGTAACCACGTGAGCATGCACCTTGACGATGTGGCAATTAGAAATGCATTATCCTTTCAACATTTCAACGGCGTACAATCGAGCGGAAAGCTGGTGGGTCCACATATGTTTTCGCTTGCTGAACACGATGGTGCATGTAGAATTTCAAAATATCAAATAATGAAGCCATAAATGACGTCGAAAATGTCAAATTTTCAACGGCGTCTGATCAACCTGAAATTTGGTGGATCCATAGGTTTTCGTTCACTGAACACGATGATGCAATTAGACACTCGACATCTAAAATAATGAAGACGTAAATGACGTAGACATTTCAATGATGTCAGATCGACCTGCACTTTGGTGGGTTTTGTGGTTTTCGTCCACTCAACACGATGGTGCGTGTAAACACGATGGTGCGTGTAGAAATGTGATATCTTAAATAATGAAGCCGTAACTGACGTCGAAAACATCAAATATTGAATAGCGTCCGATCGGGCTGAAATCTGGTGGGTCCATAGGTTTTCACTCGCTGAACACGGTCAAGATAATCATAAAATTTCAAATACACTTAGTATGGATAGTCCACCCATTGTCTTAAACGTAGCAATTAAAAGTCCAAAGTATCTACTGGCATTCTGCGCTATATGTAATACTTTGGTTACGGTTTTATAATCCAAACATCGTCGTGTGTAGCTACACGAGTGGCCTACGATATGATATCTATAACTACACATCGGTCCATTAAAAAAAAAGCGATCAGCAAAAATATATACCCAAACCCGTTGCATGTAGGTCCAAATTTAGTAAACTGTATATGTTATACCTTTAAATTAATAATATTTGATGTAGAACTGGTTATTTGCGGGAAATCAAATGACACAGAAATTATTTCCTGACGGACGCCATCTTGATGTAATTTCAACTGACTATTTGCATGGTAATATTTTATCGAAGAATTATGAACATAACGGACCATGGATATAACGGACCAGGGCATAACGGTCTAGATTTCAGGCGAAACAGACCAGATTTTTGGACAAAACGGACCACCCATTTATTTCTAGATTATATGTTAAGATATACGGGAAAAGTGACCATACAGTTCAATAATTTATTTAAGTGATTGTATATCAAAGTGTTACATGTACCTTAATGAATACAAATCAAATCGTCCGCAAGTCATATCGTCCGCTATTTGGTCAAATCGTCCGTTGTTGGTTAAAGTCGCCCACTAGTATACTATATTGTGATGATACAATTCTATACAAACTGGTAAATTCAGTTTTGTTGCAAATACCGAGGAGTTATCGGTGTTCGTGCCCATAAGGAGTAAAGTAAAAACAACTAGCATAAACGACTTCCTGAAACAGATATAAAATCATGAACAAAGACTACAACCATCCCTCAATCATTTTACATGATAACCGAGTTCATTTATGAAACATTGGCACGAACGCTGTCTATTTTGTGACGTCGTATAATATGGCGTAATTGTTGACAGGATAAACAGTATTAGTGCCCTTCCAGGAAATGAGTGTATGAGGGTCTGCATGGAGGCTTCCTTAATTATGTTTTACAGAAAAGGATAACAAAATGTTTCTTATTTTGTTTCTAATTAAATTCATAAAATATAATGTGAGAATTACTGCACATTACTAACGAGAGTATATATGCCGTATTAAATCGGCAAAACTAGTCTCAAAAGTACCGATATTCTCGTTGGCATTGGTGTGTTGTCTGTGTGGCGATCTAGAGTCTAAGAAAAGCATTACCGGTACAGATTTACATTTTTCACTAGTAAAAAGAAGAAAAATCACGAAACTTTACGTACAGTGTCCAATTGTATGTATGCATTAAATTAACTATATCCAAACTTACTGTGCATTAGATGTCTGAACAATTCTGAGACTCAAAATATAAAACATATATGTTAAATTAATAAGTACTAAATAAGCAACTATTTGCATAAGCCATACTGAATGTGAAACAGTGTAGGGACTGCTCATATTGTTTCATGTAGAAATAAGAATAAAGCATATCGGTTAGATGGCGAATAGCGTAGGCATTTGCGATTTGACTAAAGGTGTTTTGAGATAGCGGACGAATTGACCAAAATGGCAGACGATTTGATCTGATGCCATGTTAATCACTGATGACTAATGAAGTGAATTACAAAGTTGTTGTATTAATCACGTTATATTAACCAACGGCACGGGTTTAGTGATAATGATCTTCAATTTTCGCCATTCATTTAATGAAACAACTGTCATACCGCCCACCCATCTATTGAAATTACCTGATTACTGGTTATTATTAGTGAACATAGAACATGGAACTATCTGATTACGCGATTAACCAATTAAAAAGTTTAATTAATGAACACAATTCACAGAAAATTGAAAAAAAATATGCGTTCCTTCATTTCGTTTCGGAAATGTCGATATATTTGTTGTGAAATAGCCGAGTGATGGGGGATATTATATTCGTCCAATTTGAGACACGCGAAAGTCTGTTACAGTTTCATGTGGCCCATAGGCAATTAATGAGTATTACTGTAAAATATAATAATAATATTAATATAATTGAATGTGAAATGGCAAGTTTTGAAAACAGAGAAGGAATTTTATGTAAACATAAAAATGTTACAAAATGTATTAAACTATGGTCTGCGATGGGACCTATGCTATTTGTGTTGTTAACTAAAAAACAAGAGTGCCCGCAAGTCACAAACTACGTCCGTCGAAGATGGGCCAGACAGCGAAGATGCAGAAATGTGAAGCTGTCACCAAGGCAAGGAACATTAATGAGAATTTGAAAATCTATAGCAGGAATTTAATATTTATTTACGTCTCACCAATTGTACAAAACAAAAACAGCATATTTACATACAGATGTTGCACAATTTCCATTTTATAAAGAATTACGAGAGACGATATATGCATAAAGTACAAATAAAAAGCACACACACTGCATTCCAATACAGTAGGCATTTGTAGAGCAACTGTTGTCAGTCAATGCTGAATATTTCAGCGGTTATCTCCTATGCACTTGCCGTTGTATCTGCGCTTAGACTGGTTAAAATAATAGATGACGACGGGAAGTGGTATGGGACATACGACCATAAAAAGCATCAACGTACACTAGTTGCTCGGTTTATAAACAGTTACCTGACAAGAATCAATGTACAATAATAAAAATAGAAGTTG
>CM055276.1:33719906-34229961 GCA_029237695.1 Conchocele bisecta | reverse complement strand
AATAAAAATAGAAGTTGAGATGTCGGTACTGATCGTGGTAAGGTGTCTAAAACTGAATTAAGAATGAAATAAATATGTGAGGATGAAAATACTGCAAAAGCAACTGATACTTTCTCATGTAAAAAAATGTCTTAAATAATCGATTAATCAACCCAGATCAGATCTGAGGTGAACTGATCAGTTACCAACATCTCCCGAATATAATAAACACACAAACCAACTGATTTAAATATAACAATTACATTAATATATATAAAAAAAAGCATTTCTTTTTTTGTAAAATATTAAAGCAGGTTTTGGCACTAATTCGTATCATTTCTTTACAGGAAAACACAAATAACATTTTCCGTCTCAGTGAAGTTTACAAAATTCTAGACAGACCTGACATGCTGTATCGATTAATGTTGTCCTAATTGATTCATAAAGATTGCAGTGAAGAATAACATGTGATTCATTTTCAACTTGCTGAGTAGTAAAAAACGGACAGAATCTCTCACTTTCTATTACATGTTCATATCGACCGGTTTCTATCCGCAATGGAGCTACACCGCATCGGGATCTTGCAAAAGCAGATATATGCTGTAATGGTAGAGTTAGTTTACAATATTCTTCAACCATGTAGTCCTTTTTAAAAATAAAAGCCTATACGTTCTTAGATTTATTTCGACCATTACCGAGCCTATGCCGTCAACTCTATTCACACAATCCTAGCATTATTTCTTCCTCTTGTTGTGATAAACAGGTATACTAATTTAGGTAGAGATGTGTAAAGTAGAATTCTAATGCAACCGAAACTAGAAAGCACGCATCTGATTGGTCAATTGAAATCAGAGCCTATACAATATGAAAAATCACAGCCTATAAAATCTCCGTTTTACCAGCCTGTGTTTTACAACTTGACATATTTATGTAACCCTACGCGCTTTTGTAAACAATGGCCAGCGCGGCGGGGAATGCAAATATTTCCAAATTAATTTCGGTACCTTTTCGGTTATCCATTCGGCCATATTGACATGTACAACCCAAAGCGGAAAAAAGAATCTACCAACGGCTGACAAACGTGGCTTCAGTGTGGTGGCCCTTCAACAAATTCCTAAAAATATTACCCCACCCGCCCAAAATGCAGAATAATTTAATTAAAGTTCTCAAATGCAAACTCAATATGCCAGTACCAGCCTATAACTTTAGGAATTCCAATGTGCACATACATAACTATACATAATAAACTGTATTGCAGATAGGTATTCATCTGAATTAGGCGTAAATCCAGGGAAATCCTAGGCATGTTGACACAACAAGTTGTTGCTGACATTTCCTTTGTAAAATCACACGAACCCAATGAAGAATTGTTGGCATTTCTTTAAATTAATAAAAGCAAATAACTGTTGCAACTACACATACAAAAGCAATACAATAGTTAATATAAACATTACAGTTGAATAAATGTATAGATGTCTTAGAAAAAGTCCATTTAATCTCTATTTGAAATGGGAATATTCTTCGGCGGAGTTACATTTCTTCAAATTCATTTGGTGTGAGGCGGTTATCGATATGACGACAACAACCTGATGACGTAATGAAAAAGATCACTGTTCGTGATATGCTACGACGTTTATTGAAAGGGGGGAGCACACTAGGTGCATTAGAATGGGGATAACCATGCTTTGTTTTTCGATTTGGAGCGGTATGTGTGAGGTTTTATGGTCTGTGAATCAGTATTACGGTTCCGCTCACGCATCGCCGTAAAACTGATTCACAGACCATAAAACCTCCCACATACCGCTCCAAATCGAAAAACAAAGCATGGTTATCCCCTAAATTATATAGAATTGGATACAAAAAATGTAGAATAAATGGATAAGTTAAAAAGATGATATTTTCTTAAAATAAAGGTGCACATCTTCAATATGTGTAGAAGACGTGTGTATAGTTTCAGATCGATCGACTCAACGGTTTCAGAGGAGTAAACATAATACGTACCGTTTTTTAAAAACGGTCGTATAAAAATAAAAGTAATGATGATAATACAAGTCTTCTTGATGACGATTGAAATATATGTATTGAACAGATACGTTACCATTTATATATAGCTCACTATATGTCGCGATCTAAATCGATAGCCATACATTTACTAGTATCAACTGCAATCGGCATCACTGAAGTTTATCATGTAGATGCTATAGCACACACATGCATAGCTTTTAATAGACAAGAGATGAATAGTATGTGTTTGGTAGATTAACACAGACTTGTAATGCGTCTTAATTAAAACTCTTATTTTGATGCTGATTTCAAATGCAAATATAGTTTCCACATTAATATTCCATCAGATGTTTCGCTATTCCCGGATCATGTAATGCTACACGATATTATACATAGCAAAACGGACATTGAAACATGTATTCATTTTATTTCACTGTTCCTTAAGTAATCCGTGTTCTCAGCCACGTAATATTCCTGATGAATTTTGCATTATGGGGTGGCATGATTTCAGCATAAATATCGACTTCTGTGCTTATAGGTAGGACATTCTAATATATAGTCATTATTGTATATACATGAAGTTCCAATAAATAAATTTATTATGCATTTGCGTGAACTTCATTTTTTGACATTTCCAGATTTAGAATTGGCACAATTAGTGGTGTATCAATGTTTAGTCCCTTCAGCAGTTGAGAAGTCCGTTGGAAAAAATGTGTACCCTATATTGAATTGCATACAAACAATGTAGAAACAAATGGCTAAGATAAAAGGTGATATTTTGTTTTTAAAAAAATCGGCATAAAACAGCAAGGTGCACATGTGTATAGAAAACATGTGCATAGTTTGAGATCGATCGTCTTGAAGGCCTTAGGGGAGTAGCGTGCACAAACTCTGCAGTTTTTTCGTCCTGCGGTAAAACGCAATACGTACATAATCGGTGATTAACTCATTTGGTCAGTTAGTGAGTGTTAGTTAGTGAGTGTTAGTTAGTTAGTGATATTAGTTGAAAGTGGTCAAACATGAGGCGAAGGATCATTGACAGACTAGTCAATTAGTAGAGATGTCCTTTGAAATTTAATTACCTAATTTACGAAATGGGGATCAGTATCACTCGATTGAAGGAACCACAATACATGTTACCTCTATAATGCCTGATTGATGAGTTGACGGAACGTCCTTAATTCGATCTGATTCTATCACATCGTTACGTAGACCTGTGTGAGCAGAATGAGCATTGTCTACAGTCATGGTCAAACAGCACGCGCTGTACGTTTGAACACGGCTGTGAGCGGTATCAAACAACGACATTCATGTAACAATATGTAATTGAATATAACGCATGAACTTAATCAAAAGAAAGGGTACTTTGATTGATATATTTACTGTTCATGAAGCGAAAAACCACACATTGCACATGTATATCCGATACATCATATGGTACACATAGAGGATATTCCATCGTACATTTTGAATAGCGGGAAATAATACACGAGTGTGCGTCGGCTTCCGCGTAAGCAACGAGTGAGCGTAGGGAACGAGTTGCTTGCACGGACGCCAACGGACACGAGTGTATTATTTCCGCTATTCAAACATGTACGATGGAATATCCTATTTATTACACTTCCACTGCTGATACATATGCACATTTAGTCTATTTTTGAGATTATAATCCATGAATTGTGATGTGCGCATGAATAGTTATACAATGACGTGTTTTCCTGCGTTTTGACGTTACTTGTGTGACATGTGACGTCACGTACGTATAATAATCCAAATTACGCAGCTGTTTCTATGAACCAGATATATTTGAGTGCATGTTTGGAATGTGTTCAATCAAATTAACATTCTAGATTAGTATAGATTAGTTAATGATTAAGTATTCGGACTCACCCTCGATGTTATTTTCTGAAAGTTTGTCAATTTCTGTAACAGTGGACGCGATACCATGCGGAGGAAAATCATGATTGTGAAACGGCAAGGCGTGCTTTTTATAGTCAATAGTAATGTTGTAGTTCTCAAACATCGCAACACGGGTGTATGTCCGATTTTGCCTGTCCGTTTCCTCTAACTGAGCAGTATCGAGTCCGAGAACAGTGTGACGGAAATATTCCATATACTGACGCACGGTGGAGTCTCCCATGATATATACGCGTTTATTGGCGAGACATTTTCTATATGATTTCACAGTGAACTTGATGTGTATATCGCACCCGGCAACGTGCCATTGCCCATCGATTGTAAACTCTAAGGGGTGGATACCCCGGTTCCAACTCTGAGCCCTATGATTGACGGAACACAGTTCCCGGCGGTGTGGGTGCTATTATGTATTGCAGGTAAGAGATATTGTTTGCTTAAACACACCGTGACCTGGTTTCAGAACGAGTACCGACTCAGCTTGGTTCGGTATAATGCTTTTCCTATCAAAGGGTCCGAGACAAAAGCTGTACACGTGACCGCAGGTAAGTCCCGCCGTTAGTGGCGCCCCGTACCAGTGGTTCCCGTCGTTGAGTTCCGTGAAGTTACACACAGTTCGCAAACCGTAAATATAGTCACTTGTACCGCATCGTGTCTTCTCCTTCAACGATTTGCTTCGATACTCTGCATTGATGCCCCAACTATTTTGGATTGCATACACGGAATTTCTGTACGTTAGTATTGAGTTCCACCTACGACACGTGTTTCCGACTACGGAACTGTATTCTTATATTTAAGGGTGGGAAATGGCTCGAAGACCTTCCATACCCGGGCATGTGCCCGTAAATGATCAGGCCAATGGCCGTTGGCCCATTTGTTTCCGAATTTACTAATATATGCGATACAGTCGAAATATGTGCATTAAATGAAGGAGACGATGAGGCGGTGAGTTTAACCTAATTAGTTCATTCTCCTATTGCACAATGCCGATATGTCAGACCGTGAAGAGGGCCGAGTGTGCGTGCACATGATATATGGATACTCAGCCGTTACATTGTTATATTACCTGCTAATGCTATTAGAGGGTTGGACGAGGCAAGACAGACCAAGCAGAGACGGATCCACGCGATATGGGCAAATCCAACGCCCACAGAGGAGCAACAGCGCAGGCCGAGACCGGAGCAGCCGAGCCACCGACCCACCCACACAGCACCGGGACACCGCAGTCAGTGACAACCGGAGGCTCCGCACCGCAACCGCCACCCCGCAGCGACGAGGAGACAGGCAAGCCATGCCCAAGCCACCCACAAGGCCGCCACTGGCAACACACCCAGGCAGCTCATTCCGCCACAGATCCCAAGGCGCATATAGCATGACACTGCCCAGTATGCAACACAGAGGAAACGACCCGATGTCTGGTCCACAGAGGCCTAGGCCACCTCCCACTGAGTTGGTGGTAGACACGAGCGAGGCCTTGTCCCCGAGGAGGGGGGACTAAGTTTGTTTTATTTCGTTCTGATCTTCTCTTTGTTGGTGTCGTAGGCGTCTGGCTACACCGCGAGGACCGCATCTGGTTTGTGTTTGAGTGAGCTGTGTGCATGAAAATCACAGATGCCCTTATCTGGATTGTGTATGTATATGTTGTGGGTGCGTGCCTATCTAAGTGTGTCGTCAGGGTTATGTCCAATGTCATATTGACTTGGCTCATCTACTGCCCTAAGGGCGAAATAGCTGGTCCCCATAGGGCCAGATTCTGTTGATTGACTATATGGACAATATGATGAGACCATTATGCCCGGCTCGACCACTAACTGCACAGAAACAGTTCGGCGCTTTGAGGTATATTGTTGCAGGTAGAAATCCTCCGTTCTTGAGCTTCTTTCTTCTGTGTCGTGTCTGCATGGAGTGGATCCACCGGTTATTTGTGATACCGGGTTCACCAAGCACTCCCGGCTTTCAATCAGCGGGAGCAGCTTCTGTCTTCTATGACTTATATGTGACTTGGTCGCCTTAGTGGTTTTACCGGACACAATGGGTGTGTGAGTTTATATTTGTTTATGTTATGCATATTCTTTACTACACTACACGCTGCTGTGCGGAGATAGTGTACATGTATAATGCCTATGCGTGTGAGGGACCGTCCGTATTGAGCGGAAGTAAGCTATTATTGCGTGCTTGGATGTAGTAAAAATTACAAAAAACTGTCACCCTGCCATTCGGGACGAGACACACGTAAGGGAGCTATGAGCCGCCCCCGTGTCTTGCGCGGTCCATCATAGGATGGACTGAGTGGACTTATGGGTGACATGAGTGTATTACGTCCGCAGATTCTGAACTCCCTGGACGCTTGCCTGGGATGGACCAGACCAGTTGTGACCTAGTGAGAGTCGTTGATATTTGTCTACTTACTAGACAAGTATCGGTGTACCTGTACCTGGATGCGGTCCTCTCGGTGTCGCTTCGTTGGTGACGCATTGGTGCTACAACGAATCTTGGGAGAAGAACATGTATGGTTATTCAGCATCAATTGCATGGTCCCTATCTGTTTCGTGTATTGGAAATGGGACTCCTGGTTATGCTATACATTTTTGCATATGTACATATCATGGACATGTATACATATGTGTATTATGATTACTCCTCGGCGACAGTGTGGACCTAGACGTATGTGTTCCTATGTGTTTTTTATTGATGTAGTATAGGGCCAATTTTAAAATTACATTACAGTTAAAATACAAGTTTATATTAGAGCGGCACTTGTTTCCGACTTACTACCCACCCATCGACCAGACCGCTATGCAGTTATTTGGATTGTGACGTATTCGGGTAGTGGCTAGGTTCAACCAATGTCATTGCTCACTCGAGTACATTGCTATTTTCGAATAATGTGTGTGCATTGGGTAATTGCTTCTTTTTTTTTTTTTCTTTTTTTTTTGTATATTATTACTGTTTCTAACGGCTGATATCGCAGGGGTTCGGGGCGACTTTACGGTTCCCGACAACGATATCCCCACGACACCAGCCGTCACGGAGCTTCGCAGAGACCGAACGAAGCCGTGGCATTTCATGCACGGATCGATGTCAATCTCTGCGAGTCCAATATATTTTGTTATCAGACGGTGCACGCTCATATATGTACATGGATATATATACAAGTACGTCTATGCATATATGTAAAAAATTTCCCACCACTCACCCTATTGTTGCAGTTTGATTAAAATACCAGAAGTAGTCTGGCTTGAGTGGTTAGAAGGCAGGCCAACAATAATGCGTGCAAGAAGAGTCCGTCCGTCACCGACTAAACAGGCTTCGTCAGTGAAGCGAGTTCCACCGGTACCAGACCAATTGTTGACCCTTCCTCTTTCCACTCATTACCCTTACCACTACCACTAAATATAAACTACTAAGTCTAGTCTAAACTAGTATAATAGCATATCGGGATTGTGGTGGGTAGAATTCCGTACACATCGTTGGGTGGGATTACTTGTATGTTAATTTTGGATTCATGTGTTAGCCCACACGAGCCTGTACATATCGTCTCGTTTTACCCAGTACTAATCCTCGATAAGGCAGTCCATACGCAAGAAACTTTCCTGAGCCAGTTCCGATCGAGAGTACATACCCATTGGGTGGGATTACTTGTATGTTAGTTTTAGCTATGGTTATGCTAGAATGGCCTTCGCAGCCGCAAGCGGACGGGATTCCCAAGTGGCGGCCAGCCATACGCTGACACCGCCCCCGCGGCCCCGTCCCCATACGGTCCGTTCGGGAGTTAATGACAGTGTCCACCCAGGGGCGGCAGCTCGCAGGATATCGTTAAAATGATCTAGGGTTTGCTATTTGTTTGACGCCAGCCGTCAGTCAAAGGCATTGGCGTTCGGAGCTACCCGATTCAGTTGTGCTAACCACTCGTCCGACCGGGCACCATATTAACTGTTTGAGTTTGATGGGTCTGTATGATTAATGATTGTAATAGTTGGTTGTTTGGGTTGATTGCCTCGTGATCAATGATAACCGCCAGGTACTACCATTATGGAAGAAATATAGGTGCAGTTATATTGTACTTATTTGATTGCATAGCATATCGTGTCATTATTTTACTTTCCTTGTTGCAAGTCAACTCGGTATTGTTATGAGACCAGTGGCACCAGTGAGCAGACTAAAGGTGAGAATTGTTGTAGCATTGGATGCAGGCAGCATCCGGCTGCCACCATTGATAAAATATTAATTCTAGTATTATTATTAGGTGCGAGCATCTAGCAGGCAGACGAGCAGCATTACCAACAGTCCTCTCGTTGCCGGGGAAACATGTATCCCCGACACAAGTGATGTTGCTCGTCATTCGACTATTCGACTATTCACTCTAGAATGAGTAACGCCTCCCGGCCGAGTGTACGGACGCCTATTGACATGTTTAAAGATTATATTAGATTGGTAAATCCTGAAAATATTTACAGCAATTTTCAGATATGGGATGGAGACAATGGGGACCAGTGTCACGGACGTAACTTAGCTCGACCACTCCATCGGGTTTTTAATGTGTTTCTATCCATGATGATTTTTGATTAGTACATGTTATGCATATTATCTCTGTGTTCAGAGTGTTGGAGTGGTGAGTGGCGAGCGCACCCCCTATCCTAACTCCGGCAGGCCGATGTGACGGTCACACCACGGGGTGTAACCACCAACCTTGGCCCACCAGAGCTTCGGACGGGGCCGCTGCCCTCACCGTCTGTGTGTTGGAGTGGTGAGTGGCGAGCGCTCCCTATCCTAACTCCGGCAGGCCGATGTGACGGTCACACCACGGGGTGTAACCACCAACATTGGCCCACCAGAGCTTCGGACAGGGCCGCTGCCCTCACCGTCTGTGTGTTTAGAGCGTATAACTGTTTGTTATAAAATAATATTTTATTATATCATTTATTTTTATCACAGACTTTTACTTTAATTTTAGTGGAGCAACGGTGTCATGTTTATATTTTATTCCAATAACCTGTCGCCTTAATGTATTTTAGTACAGCTAAGTGTATTTCATTTTCACATTCTTCAGGGGGGAATATTAAATTATATGGAGATGATATAACATTATTTTTTAAGCAGACAGCGGCTAGATCTTCTCTTGCTTATTCATGCGCTGGGCAGAAGAAGAAATAGTGGTCCAGTTCTTCTATTTCATCTTCGTCGCACTGACTACAATTCAAATCTACATCAATATCGCTGCCCTGTGGATGAAGATTTGCCTTTATACCGTTTCTACCTAGTCTGAGTCGTGTTATTATTTTATCTGACATTCTATCCTTGCTGTATTGTTTACATTTATTTGGTATGGTAGGCACCATGACTTGAAATGTGTGCCCGCCATAGTAATGCTTTATGAATGTTATCCCATCGTTTTTGCCATTTTGATTTTATTTTTGTTTAATGACTGAATATAATTTCTCTGTGTGTAGGCAGAGTATTATCTTGTTGTTCCTATCAAGTCAGCTGTGCTTGCCGCTCGGTCGCTTCTTCGTTTCCAGGTATTCCAACATGTGAGGGTACCCAGTCTATATTAATAATTTTCCCTTGTTCCATATGTTTACTTATAAGAATTTTAATGGTATGGACCTTGTCAGGTCTCGTTTTAGACGTACCTGTGTTGATTGCTTGGATGGAGCTTAGTGAGTCTGTTATGATTACAGTGTTATTGTACTTTTTTAATTTTAGGTTGAATATGAGGGCTTTTTCAATTGCAATAAGTTCCGAAGTAAATACAGTTAGATTGGGGGCCAGTTTGTGTTGTTCTACGTGACTTAGTTCCGGGACCACAAACGCAGCTGAGGTGATACCGAGTTTCTGGTTTTTGCTACCGTCCGTATAGATGTGTAGGCTGTCTTTCCAATTATGTTCTAAATGTTCCATTGCGTGTTTGAGGCTAAGGGTTGGATTTTTAGTTTTATCTTTTATAATTTCAGTGAGATCAGATCGAGCTGTAATTTCAAATAGATAATACGGGATATGCGTTTTGAATGGCTGCATCTCGCATCCACCCAAATCATATTCTTCTGTTAAGATTAGTGCATTCATTGCATAACACGTTTTTACATTGGCTTTTTTGTTGGTATAATTATTGACTGTATTGGTTGCGTCTCGTTTTAGTTTAATCATATTGTATTTGTATGCTGGTTAAGTTGTATTAGTTCGTTGATTGGTAGGTGAGCGCCATGGGGTTGGGTTCGGACCCAGTATTTGAGTAATGTTTGTTCCCTTCTTAAGTCTAGTGGTAACACTGCTGTTTCTACTTCGATTACTGCGGCTCTTTGTTGTTTTATAGGCACCCGTGGCAAGCCTTAGCGCCTGCTCTTTGAATTAATTCTAACTTATCCAGGTGAGCAGCCGCAGCATCTTTGTATAGCATGCATCCATAGTCCATCTTCGACAGGATTAATGCTTTATATAGTTGTAGGAGGGAGGATTTGTCTGCACCATAAGATGTGCCTGAGATTAGTTTCATTATATTTAGATCCCTCCTACAACGTTGAATTAGATCTGATATGTGAGGTCCCCAGGTAAGTCTATCGTCCAAGTACATACCTAGGAACTTTGCGCATTTTTTGTATGGTATTGCCTGATTGTTAACAACTAGTTCTTTAATTTTGTATTGTTGATCTCCTTTATATGCATACCGTTGCTCCGTGCTTTTGTAGAATAAGTGTCCTCCTCTATGAAAGATGACTGCCTCAGTTTTTAGTGGGGATATTTTAAACCCCCATTCATTTTGCCATGTTGTGATTTTATCTAATGTTGTCTGTACAGCCCCCAAGGCTATATTGAGATCTGCATGTACAAGCCAGATCGAGCTATCATCTGCAAATTGCGATAGATCATTTATGAAAGTTGTAAATGGGATTGTTCTCATTGAGTTCGCTATACAATGTATCTATCATGATGTTGAACAGCGTTGGACTAACTACGCTGCCCTGGGGGCTACCGTTATCTACATTTTGAAATTCGGAGTGTTCTGATCCTATTCTCACTCTAATTTTTCTGCCCGTTAGAAAGTTGTCAAGCCACAATAACATTCTATTATTTATGCCCTTCCCGATGAGTTGTTCTATTGCACCTTTCGTCCACATTAGGTCAAAGGCTTTTTCTAAGTCTAGGAATACTGCAACGACCATTTTCTTTTCCATCATGGCTGTTTTAATAATTGTGTCTAGTCGTGCGAGTTGATCTAATGTAGATCTGTTATTTCGGAATCCTGATTGGGTCGGGCTGAGTTTCTGATTTGTTTCTAAGTGATGTTTTTAATCTGTTAGCTACCATCGTTTCCATTATTTTACATATTGCTGGTGTTAGAGAAATGGGTCTGTATGAGGGCGGGAGTGTTGGGTCCTTCTATCTATATATCTATCTAACTATCTGATTACACTACGGCGTAACAATTATTATGAATCTTTCTAGTATTACCTAGTTTGAGAGACTGGCCGACGTGAACAATTGATGCCAATATTTCGTATATTTCGTTCTATAAACGTTTTATAGATAACGGGTGTATATTTAGTGTGGCTGCTAGACTAGGTGGGATTATTCGTTTTAATTGCTACTGCTAGTCGATGTTAGGGTTCAGACACGAGACTATGACTTATGTTTGATGTTCTGGGTGGTTTTGTGGTGAAGTTTCAAATTTCAGAGTTTTTGTAATATGCCACTATACTAAGTTTTCCAAATGTTCAAGATTATTATTTTATTATACTTTTACTCTATCCTTCTATACTACTATACTATATTTGCTACTGGTTTCAATATAGGGATGATGGTAGCTTCTTTCCAGGTATCTGGTAGTGTACCATTTACCCAAGATTTATTTATCCCCAGAAGCAGTTGTTCCATAGATTCTTTTGGGAGATGCTTTAGTATTGCGTAGTGTATCTTGTCTGCTCCTGGTGCAGAGTTTTTCTTATTTTTAAGGGCATATTTTAGTTCTGACATAATAAAGCACCGATTGAGGCAGTCAACCTCATTAGATTCTGGCCATAACGTGTTAGTATCTATTTTTGTTTGAATTTCGGGGTTTCTCTTAACCTTAACTGTTTTTGAATTCGGGATTTAAGATTATTGTCACTTGACATAGTTGTATAATGGTCTGTGAGCACCTCTGCTTTGTTTTTGTTTGTTGTCGTAGACATTGCTATTGTTATGTAATAGTGGAGGCATTGGCTTTATAGCTTTTCCTCTGATTCTATTAAATTGGTCCCATAATTCTTTACTCGTTTTGTCGTTATTTATTTCAGATATAAATTTCTCCCAACCACAACTTTTTGCGTCGTTAATTACTTCAGTCGCGAGGGACTTAGCTTTCAAATATTCCTCTCGCCTAGTTTGTTTAAGTGTTGTATGATATTTGTGTGCTTGTTTTTATCTACGTAGACAGTTCTCCCTGTTTTTAATGGCATCTGTGCAAGCTGGTGTCCACCAGGGATTGGTTGGGCGATTATGAGCTTTACCACTTGTCTGTGGTATACTCTCCTTACTTATGTTATAGAGGGTGCTCACAAATTCATCGTGGTATTGTTTTGTATCCAGATTTGTATCTGTGTGTAGTCTATTAGTGCATAGTCGTTGGAACAGCTCCCAGTTAGCATGACCTAACTTCCATTTAGGAATGGTGGCTGGAGTACTTCTATGTATTGGGTAGAAACTTTAGTAATTATCGGATAGTGGTCACTTCCTAGTGTAGAGTCATGGACGGACCAGGAGTCAAGGAGGCTAAAGCAGGTGTTGCTAATGTTATGTCGGGTGCTGTTCCAATACATTTGCTTGAAGAAATGTGTGACGTATCGTAAGTTACAGCTCCGTTGTTAAGTTACTACATAATCAGTGTTATCTAGAAATTGTATTAATTTCATCACCTACTTTGTTTGTCTTAGCATTGTAATGCACGTCCCATAGTGGGTTGTGCCCGTTGAAGTCACCCAATATTAGAGATTTATTGCTTAATTGTGTGATAATTTTATTGAGGTTGTTTAGTTTTGGTTCGTGATTATGGTTACCAGGGCCAATGTACACATTTAATATATCAATGTTTCCTTTATTGCTGAGTACCTTAATACCACAATAGAGGTTATTTAGTTTTTCTGTAAGGTGATTTGTTTTAAGTTCTACACAATGATATTCCATTTTTAGCGTATATTCCTACCCCACTGCCATGGAAAGAATTGGATTGTGTAGGATACGAGGTTGTATCCAGTGAGTGTTGAAGGCTTTGACATTTCTTGCAGGCATATTACATCAGGTGACATTACGTTATTTTCTAGAACATTGATAAGCTCTCCTTTTAGTTTTTACAAATCCCCGACAGTTCCATTGAAAGACGGTCAGGGTCATTCCTTTATTTTTGTTTCTACCCATATTTATTTATTATTATATATGTTTTCTTATGATGAGCTTTTTGGTGCATATGCCTGACTCCTTTTCTGTGAATTTAGGACTTTATTACCATTAAATGGTGTTAAATTGCACTGTTGTTGTTGTTCCGCTAACGGTGCCACTGATTTTAATACTACCTATCTTCTGCTTGTTAGTAAATTTATTCTGTTTTTTCATGCCTGTATTCACTTTTGAACTAACTTCGGTTACGTTATCTTTTATGGATTTTGTATTATATTTACGATTTGCTGTTATAGTTTTACGCATATTATAATTTTCTATACTTGTACGTTTTTCTGCTGGACTGTATTGGTGTTGATGTGGCAACACTATTGCTTGACGTTTGTTTGTTTATTGGTGTGTCCTCATTATCGTTTATTTCATGTAGTGTTGTGTTGTCTGCACAAATGGTCGAAATATTGGAGATACCTGTTAGTGTTTGAATGGGATGAGACTCTATAGATTCGGTTGATGTTACGATTATTAGTTTATTTGGGTCTGAGTCGTCCATGCTGCTATCAAACATTAGGGGCTCGGGTGTAAGTGTTGATTTGTTTCCCCCCAGTTTTCGTGGTAAAGGGTTTACTACTTTATTTGTCCACTAACGGTCGATTGTTTACTTGCTTTATATTTGTTTAGTGACTTTATTACCTTGTCCGCATTAGCCAGTGTACCTAAAACGTTAGTATAGAAGTTTACTGATTGGGATCTGTCCATCTGTGACGTGTGCAATTTTTTCAGTGGATGGTGTGCTAGGAATTGTTGTTGTTGTTACATTTTGTCCTAAGTGTTGTTCTGCTATTTGTCCTATAATGCCATTGGTGGTTACTCCTAGTTTGTTTTTCAATTGCAATTTCAAGAGCCGAAATTAGTTCTAAGAGCTGTTGTTTAGAAACGTATCCTTGCATGTTATCTTCTTTGGGTTTTTTTTGTTTTATGTTTTCCTTTTGTTTTGTGGGGCTGGGTTCGTTGGAGGCTGTTTTGTAGTTCGTTGTTTTGCAGGTGTGTTGTTGGTGGGACTACTTGAATAGGCAGTGTTTTTGTTACAGGGGTTCATTATTTGTTCTTTTAGTGCGTTGCGTGCCAGTTGCCTAGTGTTGTTCTTTTGTTCGAGATGTGATTTGTATTTAAGTAGCATCGGGCAGTAGGGATCACTTGACCGATGTCCACAAGCCTGTACACCAGCCACGTAACAGTTATTGCAGAAATCATTGTCCCTGACCTGTTTGCTCGTGCAGTCTTTGTAATAATGGTTGTACGCGCAGATGGGGCATATTATTGTGTTGTTTTTGCATGCTTTTTGTATGTGACCAAATTGCTGACACTTATTGCAGCGAATCGGTCGTTGGATTGTTATGCCGATGTCAATGGGGTTGCCTTCGTTAATGTAGGGTGCATGGTGTAATTTGATAGGGCAGGGATGTGCTGAAGTGAATTAGTAGAGTAGATTTTGTTTTTCCTATTTGATGTGCCGCGGTGATATTGTTCTTATTGGCGTTTACTGCCAACATTAAGTCTTCCTTACTCAGACCTATAAAGTCGGGATGATTAGCGATTCCGATTGCGGTTTGTGGCTGGTTTTGTTGTTTGCGTTGTGTATTGTTAGTTGAATGCGCTTGTGTTTGAAGTAATTTAAACTCTACGTTGCGCATACTAGCGGGTGCAGTGAATGACTTTGCCCTGTCAATCCACTTTTTCTGAGTACTAACTTTTTATGATGTCTGCATCCCGGGTGCATTTAACGTCGTTAGATGACATATTCTTGCCTACGTAAGTTGCTAACGCAATGGCGAACTGGAATGTTGTTATCACTGCCCTTCCTGCCCCTAGTAATTTAAAATGCAATGTGTCGAATTGTGACTGTGGCTGCTCCTTATTATGTGTGCGTGGAGAACGAGTGGGCGATGGTATCGATGTAGGAGACGGGGGGGGGGTGGGGTACTCTGTTTGTTGTTAGGTTGTTTTGCATCCGGTGATTTGCAGTTTGGTGATAGATTATCTGAATGGTCTTGTTCCCTTGCTCTCTTCCTATTGTTGGGGGTGTTGGGGGTGTTTATTTGAGCCATTATATTTAATCTGAGAAGTGATAATGAAGCAATTAACAAACTTAGATTTTTTATTTTTTTGGATTTAATTAATTAATGTTCTGCCTAGCTACCTATTTATCTATCTGTCTGTCTATCTATATATCTATCTAACTATCTGATTACACTACGGCGTAACAATTATTAATTGTCAATAACTCGAGAATTACGGCACAGACTAACCTTAAATCTTCAGCGAAGCTAGTCGATATTGTCTATGATTGCCTACTTCAGTGTTCAGGTGATATATACTTACAGAGTTGTGTTTTATCAGCTTTATTTGGTGATTTTCAGAGAAGTCAAACAGCTTGTTGTTGTTATTCTGTACGAGACGACTACGGACAGCAGCTTGGCTTTTATAACCGTGTTCCCTGACCAGACCACCCTGACGACGCCGGAATATGTGCCGTTCACGTGATCAGTCACCTGACCGGGGACACGCCCATCCCCGCCCACTTGCTCCGCCCAAACGACAATTACGTCACCTCCGGTGTGCTTCCGTTGTCCGCGACTATTGTACGTAACGATCACAACTGTAACATGGCCCAGTTCCACAAAATCTGTGGAAAACAGCGACACCGTTGACAATCTCACGTCGGTCATGTTGGCCTTACTCTCACAGGTGACAAGGCCGGACGTGGATATCTGTGGTGTAATCGAATTCTGTCGCAGACCCATTGAAAAGGACTTTATAGCATTACTATATTCATTTTGTTCGTACCGGTTCTTTGCAAAAACATGTTGCTTCATCGCATGCTCAGTGATGTTTGTATTTAATGAATGTCCATTGTGGTCATCGGTTACAGGACTTGGTGTAAACACATTGTATTGTAGTGGGTGGACAATTATCCATGTCAGCAAGTAAATCAGAAGCCCGGCAATGGTCCCGACGACGGCCAATTTCAGTTTACTGGACGCCATAATCACGAATGTCTTTATTCCATGTATATCCGATTAGAACGCAGATATCGGTAGATTCGCGTGATGTGATGTTCCCGCTAGTCGCTGCTAATGCTAGAATAGAATATTTTTTCAGGAATACCAATAATACCAGAGCATGTATAAGAATGCATGGACAAGATAAAATATCAAATTTATGATAAAACAAAACTAACCAACAATAAATGCTGGACTACAATTGCAAATCAGTTTTGTTTCATCAATATCTTTAGTGTTGACTACTGTCTGTTCCACGTTTTGCTGCCGTCGAACATTTGGCCATTAAACACATTAAATCTAAAAAATATTTAAAAGTAAGTACTTTTTCATCAATAACAAAAAAGTCACCCTCCCCAAAAAAATTGGTTTGATGAATTTCCATCAAATATTGATTTTATTGCGAAAAACGATTTTCCTATGGGAATTTAACATGGGGAGTCAATTTCCAAAACGAAAATTTGTGGAAATCGACTCCGAAACCTGGCGAGATAGCTTGAAAATGATGTAACTAAGAAAACAAAAGTTAGATTTTGAAAATCGGCCCACAAATAAAAAAAATATTTAAAAAACATCTATTTTTAGCCCCATGCTAAATTCCCATAGGAAAATCGTTTTTTCGCAATAACATCAATATTTGATGGAATTTCATCAAATACAATTTGTTGGGGAGGGTGACTCTTTTGTTATTGATAAAGAAGTACTTATTTTAAAATATTTTTTAGATTTAATGTGTTTAATAGCCAAATATTCGTCGGTAGCAAAACGTGAAACAGACAGTAGTTTCAGTAACTACTCGATACAAATTAGTGTTAGGACACAGATCCTGGCAGTTAATATTTAACTTTTCAAATAATGTTGATCTTAAACTAGAATAGTTTGTGCAAAAAAAGAAGGAAGTGTTCTTCATCTTCAATTTGGCTGCAACATACACAGTGTCTGTTGGTATATTTGGGCTAAAGTAGCGACCAGTGCAGATCCTGATCAGACTGTGCGGATGCACAGGCTGATCTGGATCTACTCTGGTCGCAAAAGCGTCCACGTTCAATCAATAGATAGTGTGCACTAATTCTAATATTCGTCAATTATTTTGTAATTGACTTGTTCAATGAGAATGATTATAGGATTAACTGTATTGTAATTTTGAAATTTGCGGCGTATATCAGAAAATGATAGGTCGGAAAATCTGTTTAATGGCGACGCGCTAGCGGAGCAATTAAACATGTGATTACAATGCGGTTAACCTATTTCTAATGCACTCCTTTACTGTTTTGCAAACTTTATCGAGTCTCGTTGGAGAATCGTACCGGATTGCAAGCTGATTGAGCAGGTCATACCGGACGGATCACACAAATAGTATTTTCTACGAAGAAAATAGTTACAACATAATTACAAGATATTAGCGATTTTTGCATGAATGTATATACGTTTATGTTGCTGATTTCATTATATTTCAATAATAAAAGCAATAAATTCGTCGTTAGAATTATAATGAATATTATTGCCATATAATAGTTTGTGTATTATCACTCCTTGTTCCGTCGCACGACGCTAGTGGAAATACTTCTGTACTGACCCTCACTAACAGTCGAGCTATATTTAGATTGGCGGGAAATTCTGGTCACGTGACAGCCTCTTGCTTACAAAGGAATTTTAAAATCAGTCAAGTTATAAAGGTACATGCCCACGCAGTAGGCACAAACTGTTCTTTATAGGAATTATATAAGTATAATTATGTCACTATTCCACCAGTTCTAAAAATTACAAGTGCCCGCTATACAAATATAATCATTTATTAATTATCAATTTACTGTTAGCGACGCGCGGCGGTAACAGTCTATTTTGATAATGTGCGGGGACGACGACTTTCACATCACGGTTGCGGTGCGCATGCGCAGTATACTACGCGTGCCATTAGGCTTTCCAATATGTCGAAACGTCCAGGACGGAAATTGTATGAAACGGCGTTGGCCAAAACAAAGGCGAAATGTCTGAGGGACAGGCAGTACACAGAGAGAGTGGTTAATATTGGCGACCAGATCACCAAATGGAAAGAGTTACGTGGAGATTTAGATTTGGACTCGGAACAGAGATTTTTGTTCTCAACTTCCGATACTTCACTGCGCATGTCAAACATGTGATATGCTTGACCGTGTCACGTGACGCGTATTGGTAAAAATAGCACGAGGTCGGAAAATACCCTTTCTGGTCGCGGCATATAAAATGCGATTTAACACCAATTAACACGCGCCGTAATTAAAAATAACTCGTTAGTGGGTAGACAAATGGCTCATATAAGGCATGACAGAAAATGAAAAGTAGTAGTACAGTGCAACCTGCTGCGTGGGCATTTCTGTATCGGATATTTAGTATTTTGGAGAAATTAAGACTTTTTGACGAGTTCAATTTATTACCACATTATTGTTGAATATTTGATGCATCTTTTGGGCCGGTTTTTGTTTTCTGACTAATACGGATATTGTGAATTTTCCGTGCATTTGTCACACCACGGACGTGTAAACAATTGGATTGTGTGACGTCATGGCTGGCGGAGAACGTGCTACGGCCCCGATGCAGTGTGTAATCTTCGGACACAGTTTCGTGTCGAGTCTGGATTCGTTTACCAGGATGTCATCGGCCGGGCGGAACCTGGGACTTGAGACTGAGTTTCGTGTCCGGTGTATTGGTGCCGGCGTGCTGAAGTTGTCGCAGATGGCGCGCCTGAGAGTGCTGGAGGAGCGGATTGGAACAGCTGACGTGTCATTGTGTCATATGCGTCGTATCTGTATTATGGTCGCGGTGTGCGGACGGTAGTGGTGGGCCATATATTGAGTGTCGCGAGGATCCACACATGTACTATTGGCGACATCGTGGCTTGTGGAATCCAGAACGCCCTATTTTTGACGCTCGTGGTGTACATCTCTCTTGGAACGTGGGCTACCCACCCGAAGTATCTTCGGAGTGTGCAGCGATGCATGAGATGGATTCGGAATCGGAATTAATGCCCGCAAGATATTATTCTTTCCTGTTTAGTCTGGACACGGCCTAATAATAAGATATTATATTTATTATTGCTGTGATTGGTGTTGAGGGCTGTGCTTGCAGATTGTCACTGCATACTGTGTTCTGATGTTTCTTAATGGGACAGTGTCAGTATTCTACATTGCTACATGTACATTGTATGGCTCATTGTGTGACGCATATTTGCGTACGGTAGTCGGCCAACTTGTTATAGTATCGTCTATGCAGTGATTCTCTGCGAGCACAGTCTTTTGCGTCTTCATCACATCATCGTTCATTGAAGCTATTTAGACTAAACTTAATTATATGTTACGTATATTTACATAGTGCATGATCATATTTATGAAAGGTCTTGGTTTACAGATGTCGTTCTATGGAAAGCGATTAAATTCGTATTGGCAATACTTTCTGCACTGTTGGTCGCAAATTTAAAACTCATGTGGAAATGAACATGCGCAATATAATATATCAAACTGCCGGTATTTTTATCAGAACATTTTGTAACAATTATACAATCATGTATGTCACATCGCCACATTTTCCCGACATTGACAGGTTTATGTATATATATTTTTTTTCAAATGGTAAACCCATTATCAAAAATTCAAACCCACACACATTTAAAAATACACAGTAATGGATAATTTTGCCCTGAATGTTCTGTTGGCCACTTTTGATTAACAACTATACATTCCATTTTCTAAATAAATACGCATGCTGTCGCGCGGGAATCAGTCACGCAAATAACAAACATATGAAGGAATCTACAAAGTACGGTTGATAAATGCGTACATTTATAAAATTTGATAACTTATATAAAAAATCAGTACCGGCAGTAAATTCATAGACAGGATCGAGACGGGTAGCCCACACAATAACTTTTTTAAGCGGACACACCTAACAATATCTGCCCTCTTGGAGTGGGGGTCAGCGCAGGATTAACCCCATAGACCTCCTACCTGCTAGTACGGGGTACATGTACATAAGACCGTCCGTTACACAGGAAAACGTTCCTCCCGCTTTCTGAGATGTAAATTTAATTCCGAGAGTCGGGTATGGAAAGTCGATTTTAATTTGTTTTAAAATCTCCCCGGGGGTGTCCGACTACCCTCTAGACACCATTGGGCGCTGAAGTCATTGATATGTGCAGCCATAGGCTTATCCAAATTGTAACCAAATTCAGGACATTCATTTCTACAGAAAACAAGTGCATTTGTTTCAATCACAGATTGTTTAATTTCAAACACCAGGGCCCGGTTGTTCAAAACATCAGTTAGCTTAACGGACTGTTAAATCCTTAACTGAATGGTTAAAATGTCTGTTAAATTTTAACCGATTAGTTAACTGTTATTCAAAAATATTGTTTGGTTAACTGATCGCTAACTGATCGATCAAATTTAACAGTGGTCCGGACCTCTGTTAATAACCGGTTAACTGATCAGTTAAAATTTGTATCCAATATGGCCGCCCAAGTTGTTGGATTTCTGCCGCAGAGGCCTAAAATAAGAATTCATCGCCAAAATGTATACAAATTATCAGAAATGACACAGAGAGAGTGCAAAGACAGGTATCGCTTTTCTAAAAATGGCATCGAGTATTTATGTTCACTCATCAACGATGACGTTGAGAGGAAGACTTGCAGAAGTTTTGCGCTGACTGTAGAAAAGCAAGTTCTACTGACTTCACGTTTTTTGGCCTCTGGCAACTTCTTGCAAGTCATTGGCGATTCACTGGCTGTTGACAAGTCGTCAGTGAGCCGCGCTATAATTATATAATCCCCACCCACCCATAAATTATTTTATCCCCAACGAACTCGCCCAAAGTTCAGTGTTATTGTATGTTTTTGTTCCGTTAGTGATATGTAGTGCAGATATACTTTGCAAAAAACAGTATTGACATACACTATAACGATATAAGGATCACATAATGTCACGTTATTTAAGATGAAACAACACTGTTTTGTTTTGATGAATTTCTACGTCCATGTGGAAAGCGGGGGTGTCACACGAAACACTAAAATACACCCAAATATACTCTAATACACCGAAATACAGTCTAAATACAGATAAATATACTACAAATACAATAGTTAGTGTCAGATAGTAGTATCATCATATATTTTTACACAAAACACATCATATAATTGACAAAATAGTTAAATTGGCCATATTTTCGATTAATGAAAATGGTGTCATTGTCAGATTTGTGTGTATTTGGGTGTTTCGTGTAACCGGAAAGCGGTGACCCAGATATGCGCAGCAAGTGTAATCTATAGTCTGTTTCATAAAACACCATTTCATTAAATGGGGTATCCAACGGGGAGCCAGGTGAAATATAAATGGTCCAGTGCAGCAGGTGCTTGCTAAGTATTTTTTCTTTTATTAGGGCCCTGTCGAGAATTCACCCTGCCCGTCCGTCTGTCTGTCTCCGTCCGTCCCGCTGTCTGTCTCCGTCCGTCCCGCACGTCCGTTTAATTATTTGAAAATTTGTGTAAGAATTTCTCAAATCACATATAATTTCTTGTTTGCCTTTACGGCTAATATCATCATATTGCACAAATGCATTACTTAGTAACTATATATATATATATCCTCGCTATATTATAACTACAAATGTAGCTGTGTATAACAGTGTTACTGTAGATCTCACGATCCGTCTCAACAGGATCTGCACTTTTATCTTCATACTGCCTTCTGATCAGGATCTTCACTTACGAATCATAACACATACATATACAAACATACAATTAATTAATGCTAATTAATGCTCACCTTTTAAATTGGGGTGTTCCTTAATTGGCTTACCGGTTTGAATGTAAATATGCACTAACCCAATCCATTTACCTTTACGCACATACCTTAATTTCTATATTACGGGTAATTTCGAGCATGTGTGCTCTAAACTGCGCTCGTTTTTTGTGATAAATTGTTACAATCCTTAAAAATATATTTCGTTTCACCGATGTTAGGCCATTCATAAAAATAAAAAAGTACTTTGGTTCTCAGACACGGGGTTTGCGGAATGTGACGCGTGGGCGGGGGTTGACTATCTTTTTGTTTGTTTAAAATGTTCTATTCGGATTTTTTTCAAGTTTCCATCTTTTATCAGACATTATTGGATTTAACCTGTGTTTTGCATGGGATTGGCTTTTCTTGATCATGTGGCGAATTGATAGTACGGTTTTATTTATCCATGAAGATGAAATGCTGATGCGCAGGGAATTTTCTGACGCTGCGATATCTGAGAACCAACGTACTTGTGTATGGTATTTTGATATTTCACATTTGCATGTATTATATGAATGAATGGCCTTTTTATGGAATTTATCCGGCCTCGTCCAGTATTCCTGCGACTTTTCCAAGTTTATATCCCCGATAAATTCAACAAAAAGGACATTCATTCCTTATAATTCCAGCATTTGAAATAAATTCATCAAGAAAATGTATTTATTTTCCGTTTTCTTAAGAATTATTTTAGTTGCGCCTCACGGTTACGGAAAGTAGTTCAGCGTGGGAGTTTACTGGGATATAAATTTTGGACAGAGACTTGCTACCAGCCAATCAAATGTTAGGGAATTGTGTAAATATGTTTGTGCTGGAATTATTGACATATACCTATATTCGACAGGACGATTCACATCCATAAACGCAAAATGGCCCGTATCAGCTCATGACAGCCATGTATTTACGAACTGGAGCCTAGGGGACCACCTTGAAAGAAATCACAGATCCTTAGAAGATGGTATATTGCTGGGAGATAGCGGGTACGTATTCATCCACAAAACTGAGCAACATGTCACTGGAGAAATGGGGCTTATGGGTTTTGGGGCTTATGGGTTTTGCGACGAATGTAGATCCTGTCATGCTTGTAACAAGCAAATAGGTAATAATTATGATTGAACATGTTTCGAGCAATTTGTACAGGGTAATTGTAATATGAATACAGAATTGACGGTTTGGTATTACTATTTGTGACGTTGACTAGATAAATGGGGCTTATTGGTTTTGCGACCATGCAGTGGGTCATCAGATCATCATGTACATCCCCACAGTCTCAGATATGCACCGTTCAATATTCCACCAATTACAAATATATACAAATCAAATCACAAATACCATAATCTCCATTTCTCCAGTTACAACCATATAATGTGATTACAGGTACGCATGCAAACCATACATGATGACGCCATATCGTGATCCTGGACAAGATCGAGGTCGCCAACGTTACCAGACATGTCACATGTGTACACGGTCGACAATAGAGAGAACGTTTGGTAGATGGAAAAGGCGCTTCCACGTACTCCACACAGAGGTATGTGTGTTAATGTTTTCGTATACTAAAATCATCAAAGTACTGAACGTACTGAAATATGTTATCTCCACAAAAACTGATCGGTGTGCGGGGTAAATCAACTTTGTAAAACACACTGATGTCACTTGCAGGATCGGTACTGGAATATATAAAACATCTTCCACCCATGCTAGTTCCGTACTGTCTCGTGAGACCTGAAGATAATAGCAGCCATGTATGTCTTGATTTGTATTTTCCAGGATTTAACGGATAAACTCAGCACACAACTGTGAAAACTGTAGAGAATAATATATGTACAGTTTTATATACAAAGCAAGACAGATCAAACACCCTTTAAATTCATAATGCAAATTCAATACATTTGATCTGTTTAAAGTTTGCGAGGAGTCTTTCGGACTCTACGCACTTTAAACATACAAATGTATCGTCCACCCCAGTAAACGCAACCTACCCTGTTTAATTAAACATATCCTGTACTATAATGATGAGATCATCCATTTCAGATAAGAATGACACCGACCAAAGCATGCCTCATTATAATGGCATGTGCAGTTTCTGCACAATATTGTTATATTGTTGAAAGAGACATTTAATGACGAAGACGACGTCGATCAGCAACCGGAGACGCCTGTATACAATGGGCCAGAGACTGGCAAAGGTATCCGGGACCACTTTGCCTCTCAGTATTTTAATGCACGCCATTAAATACCAAAAAAGTTGTAACAATATAGTGAAGGTTTATTAAACAATTGGACAATAATTATATGACTTGCAGGGAGCAACAGTCACTGTTAAGTAGTCGATCAAACAGATATTCATATATATATATAATTGATTTAACAAGATATCTCTTTCAACATAGAAGATATCTGTTTCAATAAACAAGATATCTGTTTGGCTATATAAGATATCTTATTCATAGAAGTAGATATCTTTTTCATTGACGCTAAACAGATGTCTCGTTCTGTCAAAGAGATATATTATTGACTGAAAGAGATATCTGTAACTCTGAAACAGATAGATATATTGTTATTATCATAGAGATATCTATTTCAGAGTTACACATGTCTCTTTGAGTCAATAAGATATCTCTTTCATTCAAGAAGATATCTCTTTCAATCAACAATATATCTCTTTCACCATAGAAGATATCTGTTTCATACAACAAGATATCTGTTTGGATTTATAAGATATCTTATTCATATAAGTATATATCTGTTTCATTGACGCTAAACAGATGTCTCGTTCTGTCAAAGAGATATATTATTGACTGAAAGAGATATCTGAAAGAGATATCTTATTGATTGAAAGAGATATATGTAACTCTGAACCAGATATATATATTGTTATTATCATAGAGATATCTATTTCAGAGTTACACATATCTCTTTGAGTCAATAAGATATCTCTTTCATTCAAGAAGATATCTCTTTCAATCAACAATATATCTCTTTCACCATAGAAGATATCTGTTTCATACAACAAGATATCTGTTTGGATTTATAAGATATCTTATTCATAGAAGTAGATATCTGTTTCATTGAATATGAACAGATATCTCGTTCTGTCTCGTTCTGTCAAAGAGATATCTTATTGACTGAAAGAGATATCTGTAACTCTGAAACAGATAGATAAATTGTTATTATCACCACAGTAGTGACAATATAAGTGTATACATAGCTTCTTCCAGTAGTTTGCACATGGTATCTGCAGTTGTACAGTGCAAAACATGTACAAAGTAGTAAACTGTATGTATTTTGACACTGGTAATGGTGACACTGTATGTATTTTGCACCTGATATTTAGACCAATAGCCCGAAAATCGCTCAGTCAGTGAATCACATGGCCTGCTTCTAACAAACACCATAGGGTTGGCTATGGAATTAAATTATGGATGATGATAAATATATTTATGAAGTTTCATGTCAATAAGAACGAGATGGCCGCTGCCCGCATGTCGAGCCCGCCGAGGCATTCGATGGTCTCAGAGTGTATTTATTTGAAGTTTGATCCACAATACGCATACACAGTTTCAAGCAAATCTGACTGACGTTTACAGAGGTAGTAGGTATGTGAAAACTTTAACGCAAATTTTGACAGAATTTTCACAGAAACTTTAACACAAACTTCTAAGTCATTTGACATAGGGGCACATGGGCTGCATGAGTGGGACACAGAATGAATATATGGATGTTGACTAATAAGCATATGAAGTTTCAAGTCAATGTGACTTACGACTGCAGAGATATAAGGTGTTTAAAAACTTTAACGCAGATTTCGGACGGACGCACGCACGCACGCACGCACGGACACCCTGATGTCATTGTGATCACTATGTCTCGCTTTCCGCAAGCGGACTGGACAATAAATTGCCCTTTATTTGAACATAATAGAGTGGAGCAGTTCCTCGCATGTCTGCGAATTCTGCTTATCGATTGCTCCCTTCAAAAGCTGAATTTGAAGCCGCAGTTTCTCTTTCTCCAGCTCCTGTTTCTCAATGTCTTTTTTGTTTTTTGAACCATCTGCACTGTGCGTCTTGCAGATCGTCTAAAGACGCTTTCTGCTTCCTTTTCCCTGCAACAAGTAAACCTGTTAAATGCACTGGGTACGAACGGGGTCAATACTAAATTTACAGGTGCAGCTATAAAAATATAGCTGAACCTGTAAATGTATAGCTGCACCTGTAAAATGTACAGCTGCCGCTGTAAAAGATACAGCTGCACCTGTATTTTGATAGCTGCACCTGTAAATGTATAGCTCCACCTGTAAAAAATACAGCTGCACCTGTAAAAAATACAGCTGCACCTGTAAGTATACATCTGATTGAAGTGGAATTTTGACCCAGGCAAATCAATATACATATGCACCTGCATATACAGCTTCACCTGTATTTTTACAGGTGCAGCTGTAATTATATATCTGATTGGAGCAGGAATTTGACTACACAAGTGTGTTATTTGATCAGGAGTTACACTGGCCACAAATCCCTTATGCCTGGTTATAAAAGTAGTAAGATTAGTAATATGACTTTTAGGGAGTGGGCTATGTGTCTCTGCTGTGATGAGGACCTCTCACAAGATAGGGATATTCTAATTTCTATAATAATTTTGACATATGTGATATTTGGACGGACGTGACATGTATTTCAAAAATGTAGGTCAATGCCACTTGATTGACCTTAGGTATGAATGTAAGGACACTATTGATGAAGCGTTAGTAATTATCCGAGAAAGGGATCAATAGATATGCAAAATGTTAACGTACGTCCAAATGTATTACTTTACCTATTTGCCTGTGCTATCTTTGTTGTTAACGAAACGGCACTGACTTTCAGATCTGTGTACTGTGTTGTGCACTCTGTAAAATATATACATATTATTACTACGATTCCAGATAATTACGTGGCTAGTTCGATCTCCGTCTGTTTTTAAGTTATATGAGGTTGATGTCTAGGTTGATATCAAATTATCCACGCAATGACCTCTTAGTGTACAAGTAGTTACATGATGCATCATCGTACATGTCATGAATGTCTTCTCGAATTTGGTTGTCAATTATTTCTGATATCTACGGAGCCCCGCAGGGGACATGGATTTTTTTTGTTAATTTCATTAATTTGTTCCCACGAAATAACAATTTGTTCCCTCAATTTAACAATGTGTTCCCTCGAATTAACAATTCGCACATTCTGATAAGGATCTACACTATTCGCCATTACATCAATGAAATACCTTCAATGCTTACAACAAGCAGTATAGAGATTGTTATCAGGCTACAGCAGTGTGCTATTTGATCAAGAGCTACACTGGTCACAAATCCCACATATATATGAAAGCATCCTGGTCCCAGATGCTGAAATATTTTTAAGTCATCCTAATTAGGAGATACTAACTCCTAATTAATTGGGAGTTGCTATATTCTATTATTATCTGTAATTAGGACTTAGCTATCTCGTAATTAGGGGATAGTATCTCATAATTAATAGGAGTTAGTAAGTCCTAATTAGGAGTTCATGACTCCTAATTATGGGATTACTTCGTTATCTCCTAATTAGGACTTACTATCTCCTAATTAGGACACAATGTCTCCCAATTAGGATATTGTGTATCTACAAATTACGACTTAGTATATCCTAATTATGACTTACTATCTCCTAATTAGGAGTTATATGACTTATTAGCTTTTACTTTGTATCTCATAACGCTTCCATATTTATAGAAACCTAGTCAACTTGTAATAAACAGTAATTGGTCAACACTTGGTTATGTTTATTTATTGTACTAAGTTAACAGAACCTACATATAGACAATAGTAGTAGGTTAGTGCAGTGAATGGGAAAAACAATGTCTGGCGAGGCTTAGGAAACTGGATGGGCGAGGTTATGTTTATTTATTGTACTAAGTTAACCGAACATACATATATATTTGTATGCGAGTATCAGTGGCGGATCCAGGATTTCACCAAGGAAGCCATTTCCTGCATTCTACGCTCAAAAAATGTTAATTTTTTTTTTAAAAATCGGGATATGCTCACTTGTCGACTGAGCGGTGCGAGGGAGTTGTAAATAATTGACTGTAGAATATGAAATACAATAATAATATAACAATATAATGTTCACATACAGTTTTTGCACAACACCTCATTACCCTTGTGAAGCAGATATCTTTGAAAGCAATACAACTTTCATGTATATATGTTATATATTTGTTTAATAATTAATGTATACCTGTTCAGGAAGTGTGGGCAGACTTCTCATCTCTACTTCGTCTGTCGGCAAATCCGATATACACGTTGTACCATCAATGTCTGTAATTTAATATAAACATGTAAATACAAATGGCATATTGAACACATATTGAACACAGTTGTCAGAATTAAAACAATGCAACTCGCTTGTCGGCAGAAGGAATATAACACTACTGACTTTGACTGGAGAAATGTGGCTTTTTATGAGTTTTGCAACCAGGCTAGATCCAGATAAGACTGGGCACAGTCTGGTCAGGACCTGCACTATCCGCCATTTTATCAATAAAGCACCAGTCATGCTTCTAGCAAGCACAATAGTTCATTATCAGGCTAAACGAGTATGCTATTTGATCAGAAGCTACACTGATTACAAAAACATGTGACTGAGTGGAGAAAGGGGGCTTATGGGTTATGACACCAGCGCAGATAACCTACAGATCAGCCTGTGCATCCACAGTCTGATCACGATCTGCACTGGTCGCTATTCCACCAAAATGAAGCACCCGTCATGCTTCTATCAATCACTGTATATCGTTATCAGACCACATGTCCCGGAGATCAGGAGCTACATTGGCCACAAACCACATAAGCCACATTATCCTGTCACATACACAATTATGTTTATCACTGTGGGCTAAATATAACCCTTGCTGGGTCCCCAATTCGTGCAAATAACTAGGTACGAAATGGTGTGGGTACGAATCTACCAGGTACCACCGTTTCAATGTTTGAAACAGGCTATACAAGCTATTTTAATACAGCAAGAAGGAATGACGTGCACGTGATAGAACTGTGGAACTTCATGTCCTCAATATTAAGAAGTAAAAACTTAACGTTGACATTTGCGGTTGGTATATAAATATGCAGTTTCATTTAGTATATATGCTTACTGTCTGCATTTACCGGGATTTATTTTACACAGGATTTATTGAAAAACATTTTTCGATTCTAAGTCAAATCGAGGCTGTAACATTTGGAATGCGGGATTTTCCTCATTTCGCAGACGATCACTGTCAAAACGGACAGTTTCGTTTTCGAAAATCAAAAAACACTTGCATATACCGGGACTGGTGTTTAATATTATTATGCAAACATTTCCCATTAAACCATTAAACCATTGTGTACATATACCTTCCAAAACGAAGGTTTCAATTCCCCCAGGAACTCCAGAAAAACTGGCAGTGTCTCCCAACATGTTGATCACTCGAGACGTCGGTGACGGAGATTGGGCCCGGGGACCACCGCCAGTTCGGCACATACTCTTCTTGTCTAAGCAGAACTCTTTCTTCGCATTCTTCTGAAGGTTCCACCATTTCACTTTTACATTTTCAACCGTTCTGTATGCTACACCAAGAGCACTTATTTGTGTCGAAATTGCCTCCCATACTGCATTTTTCTTTTTGTTTGTAACATCGGTCCCATGTTTATCATTAATTATTGACATGTTCTCCTCATATAAATTTGTGAGGAGGTTTATTTCGCTTACTGACCAGTTTTTTTGTCTTTCTCTGTTGTTTTTTTCTGATTTTATTGCAACCATTTTTTCAGTGTAGTCTACAGGAAGGGGAAGTGGTTACAGTGCATTGTGGGATGTGTTTATTCTTTAACTGGATGGTTAACCATCAGTTAAAAGTTAACAGATCCGTTAACTAACGGATCCGTTAAAATGTTTTCAACAACCGATATTTAACGGATTGTTAGTTAACCATCCGTTAAGGATTTAACAGATCAGTTAGGCTAACTGTCCGTTAAGCTAACTGATGTTTTGAACAACCGGGCCCAGATTGTTATCATTTATTATTTACTTTGCTATAGAGACTGGCTTCCATCCCATTGGGTCACATAGAAAGTAAACTCGAATATTCGATACGAATACGCGCATAATTTTGACACTTCGTGAACTGTACGATACCGAAATCATCTGACAATACGTTTAAATAATAGTAATACAACAAATGTCATTCATAATTTATATGCAACTACTTTCCTTAATAGTTATTTCTCAACATTTCTTTGTAAAACAGCGTGCATAATCCTTTCAGTTTATCACCGTCGTAATTTTCTTTTCGAGGTACAATATCGGAAATCTGCAAAGTAACCGACCAATGAAATCGATTGACGTATATGGGGGTTTCCCGCTCAGATGTCAGATAGTCTGGCAGCCAAGTGTATGGCACGTTCCATACAGGAGCTTAACTTTATTTTGAATAAAATAGTTTTTTTAATTGGCGATTTTGATTGCCCAGATCATCAACATCAAGAATCCGACTGATGGCACGAAGTCATCTTTGATCGTTTTGAGAAATTTGCATAAATCCAAAATGGTTTCCAAACAGTTATAGTGTGTCATATAGTTGTTTCCACACAAGGTTTTAGCATACATTAACAGCATAAAATGGATTTAATTGACTTATCGAGATAAGTGATCAACATTAAATTTCAATTCACTGTTAAATGGTAAACATCCAACATGGCCGCCAAACGTGAACCTGATTAGCCACCATATAATTTCTCCCGCAAACCTCTCCATCATACGTGAAAAGGACAGTATTATACAAGGTAATGATGAATCAAAAATGATTAATACATGTATACTGTACAAAAAATACATTAATTACACAAAATATATTGGTTTCCGTAATTGAAAGCTAATATTGTAAATATAACTATAAGAAAACAATGATATAATTGTGATGACACAAACAATTTGGACAGTTATATTGTTCAGCGTTTTCATATTAGTCTATTAACTTGCGTGAATACTGTATGCCTCATGTCCATATTATGGTACCTTGAAATTTGTCACGTTCTATATATGGGTGTACCATGTGTATTGCTGTCGGCAGGTACTATAATAGTTTTTGTTACCGTGAGTATTTAGTGATGGCACAACTAGATTGTCTGTCATATAATATCAATTACATTTGTATTAGTTGTGTCCTCCCTGTGGTATTTAATATATAGCATCTCCGTGTTCTTCTCGGAATTATTATATTTGTGATTACGGTTGTTTTCTTTGATCCACATTTATGTATACTGACGGCGTCATGTCTTAGTTTTTACATATCATATGCATTCACAGGTGCTGAATTCTGTCATATGTTTAAATAAGTAAAAATCATTTAATGGCATATAACTACACAATAATTCGACAAAAATAAAGTATTTGTTATCTTTGAAATAATACACAGGGAAAATTGGTGTACATACATTACCTCATCATATAAATTTGTTGCTCTACATCGGCGATAGTGGTCTGAAAACACAACAATTACTTGCAGCTTACAAAGTAATAAGTGATATTAAAGTGTTGTACATCAATCATGTGCATACAGCCGCTTTGTGAAAACTGACTACTTTCACAGAAAGAAAACACGTGGCCAATAATATCAGCTAAGTGGTTGTAGTAAGTAGGTTGAAGGCACGTAATTGTAGCCAGAAACTGGAATAAGCTACTGGATGGCTGTTATTGTACGTAGTCACCGATTGTGACAGAAATATATAGACGTATCATCCATTTGTACTTGTTAAATTGCTATATTCAGGCACTCAAGTTGTTAATGACGCTACCTATAGGAGCCATTTCATGCGATGTTGCACAGTATATCACATTAAGCATTTGACTTTTTGGAGCCAATGATATAAACGACGACATCTGGTATTTTTACAAATTAGGAAGTCCTTGAAGTATCACAGGTCAAAGTGACAGACATGCTCAACAATACGAATATGGTATTGATGGCGTAATTGTAGCGATCCGGTGCCGTATTTCTATACCAATACTTGGCAATACGTACTAAAATCCGGATGCGTTTTGTTGTCAGATAGGTTAAATATACGTGCCGGTTATTCATCCGTATTCTTCTACAATACGGATACCAATATGGATATGTACGCATCTACAATACACATACCAATACGGACACGTCTTCTTTTACAATACACATACCAATACGGATATATATTCTTATGCAATACACAACACATACCAATACGGATATGTATTGATATCGAATACCTTCACCAATACGTATATATACGTATGTACACTACTATAGTAAATGCTTATGGGTATTGTTGAAAGGTATGCATACGTATTCAGGTGTGCACATGCTAATATTTGACAAGGATTCCAAATGTAAGTGTATATTGTGGCAGGAATATATTAGGGTACCTGCGGGGGATGTTACATTGTATTACTCATGTTCATGACCGATAAAATACAACATGTACGTACATTTTAATCAATAAACAAAAAGTCACCCTCCCTCAAAATAATTAGTGGATGAAATTCCATAAAATATTTATTTTGTTGTGAAAAAACGATTTTCCTATGGGGGCTAAAAATATATTTTTTTAAAATAATATTTTATTTGTTGACCGATTTTCAAAATCTAACTTGTTTTCTTATTTACATCATTTCCAAGCTATCTCGCCAGGTTTCCGAGTCAATTTCCAAAATCTTTCATTTTTTTAAATATTGATTTTATTGCGAAAAAACGATTTTCCTATGGGAATTTAACATGGGGGCTAAATTAGATTTGTTTTTTAAAGTCATTTTTTATTTGTTGACCGATTTTCAAAATATAACTTTCGTTTTCTTATTTACATCATTTCAAAGCTATCTCGCCAGGTTCCCGAGTCAATCTCCAAAATCTTTCATTTTTTTAAATATTGATTTTATTGCGAAAAAACGATTTTCCTATGGGAATTTAACATGGGGGCTAAATTAGATTTGTTTTTTAAAGTCATTTTTTATTTGTTGACCGATTTTCAAAATATAACTTTCGTTTTCTTATTTACATCATTTCAAAGCTATCTCGCCAGGTTCCCGAGTCAATCTTCAAAAAAAAAAAAACATTTTTTTTTACCCTCCTGCATGTCACCCTCCTACTGTTTGCCCTATGTCCCCATGTTAAATTCACATAGGAAAATCGTTTTGTTTCGCAATAAAATTAATATTTGATGGAATTTCATCAAATATTATTTTTAGGGAGTATGACCTTTTTTGTTATTGATGAAAACGTACTTACATTTTAATATGTTTTAGATTTGATGTGTTTAATAGCCAAAAGTTCGTCGGCAGCAAAACGTGGAACAGACAGTAGTTTGTATAGTCTCTGTGTCTAAAAAGCAGCATTTTCAAATACTTCAGTCATTTTAAAACATGGTGTTGCTTTATTGAATACCGAAGCATGACGATTGCTTCAAAATAGTAAATAGCAGATATGCATTCTGAGCTCAATCGAACTGATAACACGAAAAAGAGCAATACTATTTTCCATTTACTCCCATATTTCTAGAAACACAGTAATTGTTTCAAGTAAATTCTGCGACGTTTAGTAGCCAAAATGTCCATTTCTGAAATATTAGTAGACACATGGCTATTTTAGTATTCAAATCGCGGCAAAAGCCAAACTAGGCATTTAATGATGAATATATATATTTACAGGTGGGAATAGGTTTGCGGGCCTTCCATCCCCGGTATAAAAATAATGTTTTCATATCACAATCCGTGTGTACTATTCCGTTACCTACAAAGTTACAAGTGATCCATGAGAGGATGATCGACTGACCGACAGGTGATAGGTGCGGGGGGGGGGGGGGGGGGGGAGGGGGGGGGGGGGGGGGGGCGGGTTAAAAAAGTGGGGGGGGGGGGGCGGATCGAAATAAAGATATAACGCCTTCCAAACATCGTTCAATCTGCTAAGCCAATGACATCGCCGCATCAGCAACCACGTGTAGGTCTGATGCAGTATCATGATTCAGATGGCCAGAGGGATACAGACCACATGGCTCTCAGCGGGACCGATAAAGGAACTACTTTCACAAAGCATACACAACGTGTAATACATGTACCTCTCGTATCCCACCAGCAAAGACTAAAACCAGCCGCCACATTAGAAGAATGTCGGATAAACAATCATATTCGCATCGCTGCACCTGCTAGGAGCAGTACACACGGACTGTGTGTAGACTAAATTTTAATCAGTTATGAGTTTGCATGGTGATCATATTATTTCATATTGCAACGGCCCATTTATACATTTTCTGCGCATTGACTGAATAATTTCCAGCACACCAATCAATGCCATTCCATCAATGAAACACCCGTAGTACTTCTAAGGGGCAATACATATCGTTATCAGGCTACTGGAGTGTTATATATTATTATGAGCTACATTGGTCACACCTGCCATATGGCGCTCATGGCATTTCCGACCACTGTAGATCCAGACCAGCCTCTGAGCATGCACTAATCATCATCCAGCCAGTGAAACAGCTGCCCTGTTGCTAACAAACAGTATAATAGGTTCGTATGCGCGGTTCATTGTGAGTGGTCGGGAGCATGCGATGGGTAATTTAATGATCGGGATTCATCTTTACCGGCATCCTGAATTATATATATAGTGTTTGGACTGTGTGTCCGTGTGTCCGACAGTCCGTGTGTCCGTCCGACACATTAAGACGTTCGCCAGAGTTTCTTAATGTTGTCATAACTTATATATCACAGGAGGATTACTTAAATAGTTCAACACAACATACTTGGGGACTGATGCCACACATCCATACTGCCCTTAATATGACAGTGACCCTTCACTTTGACAACTTTGAACGTTGGCACACATTAAAGGTACACGCCCACTCAGTAGGAAGAAACTGTTCTTTATATAAAATACACCATCTGAAACATTTTCTGGCGAAGTAAAAATTAATTCACCGTTACCCACGTATTGATTGGCATTATTATACATTTTATATCAGAGGTAAATTTCCACACTGATATCAGTCTTTCATTAAAATGTCAACGGATTTTACTATTTATTCTGTATATTTATGTATGTGTTTGATGTGCAATGATCATACTTTATAATCTGACGAAAATATAATTTTTTTCAGGTGACACATTTAATTAGTATAAATAATTAAAAAATATAATGCCTCATTTGCACATGAAAATAGCCTGATACCACCGCGAGTCACTATCAGCAAAAACAATATTACCAAATGATTAGATCTGTATAGCGGGCTCTCATAATTTTTAGAACTCGTGGAATAGTGACACAATTACACACTTATTTAATTCCCGTAAAGAACATTTTGTGCCTACTGGGTGGGCATGTAACTTTAAGAAGATCGCTGTAGTTTCTCATTCTATCATAACTTCTATATCCCTTGGTGTATTACTCTGATATTTCACATACTTGTGGACAAATGCCACACATCCATGCTGCCCTTAACTTAATATGACCTTGACATTTTGACCTTCACATGTTTGCACTTTTTCACACTTTTTCACACATGAAGAAGTTTGCCCGAGTTTCTAAATTCTGGCATAATACATTGTTCTTTTTAATATTTCTGGACTCCGCGGATGCGCAGACCAATCTGGGACTACACTGGTCGCTTAATCAATACAGCCCAATCACATTTATATGTGATGATCGGAATTTGCCATTCAGTTTGTATTATATACCCATATCAATAAAAATGGCCAGTGCCCATGTTGTTAGCCATCTAACTGATATGCGTTATTATTAGCCGATCTATTTATAGATTGGCTATATATTAGTTATCCATTGGTTTGTGAAAAAGTTTGTAACCACCCTTTTCTCCTATATTCGGTAATCTACAAACTCGAAATTTGTTGTATCACTTCTAAATTACATCAACCGGATATTTTTTCAATTTTTGGCCATTATCTCTGTTGAAAACTTTAAATATAGCGAAATAACACAATTTGGCTATAAATAAACGTTTTCACTACAAGAGTTCGGTAAACTAAAGTTAGGCGGTTTGCAATTTGGCTATTAATAAACACTAAAGTTAGGCGGTTTGCCTTCTAGTCCAGGGGCAATTGTATGTATATATATATAAGATTCCGGCACCTCGTGTTAATTTATGGCAACCGGTGTTTTTATAAACTTGAATGTATAAGGTTTCCAAAAAATCCGGGTGCCATTTTTTAAACCAAGTTGAAGGTCATTTCAAGGTCATTGAACTTTATGCTTGACGGAAGTCGAAAATTGCCAATATATGAGCCAATAGGACATGGTCCTTAATTTGGAAATTGGTGTAAGTTGTTAAAAAACATTTCTGATGGATATATTAAAGAATTTACGTAAACTACACTAATATATTCAGTATATAATTATCATATTTTCAAGATGGCCGCCAAAAATCGGGTATTTATGAGATTTCGGTTGACTTGCTACATATTTGTGTAATGCTAAGCGCCGTCACCTATATTCAAAGGTTAATTATTTCAACTGGAATAATATTGTTTACATTTGACTACCATAAGTATTGCTAAGATCAGATATTAATGATAACTAAATATAACTGGGAGAATTTGGTTGGGGAGGAAATCAACACTTCTCTAACTTTTCCCTGAGATTCCGTAACTAATAAAATGTGGACATATACTGAACCCTGATTTGATCGGCTAATAACATCATGCTCTGCATGACTTTTCATCTTATTCCTCTATGAAACTATATGATCTGTCGCTACACTGTTTGATATTCATTTGTCTTATTTGCCCATACAGTATATGTTGTGGCCATCCGTAGATCAACGGACTGACGTGATTCGACGTAAAGCCCAGGCACACTGCCAGGTATTGAGGGCTAAGTATTACTACGCTTTTAATACGCAGTAAAACGGCAATATACGTATTAAACGTATTAGGTACGACTGTATACGTACTGATGATTGCTCCCGTTTTGGGCATATTCAAAATTAACGTGGGTCTCTATATACGTACCTTATAGCTATTAAAACGTAGTAAAACGTATCAAAACGTAGTTAAAACGTATTAAAACGCATTAGACAAGTACAAAAACGTACTTAGCCATACCTGCAGTCCACTATGTACTACTACGTATTTTCTACGCTTTACTATTTTTACTACGTATTCCTGTGTTTTATTTATACGTTTTATTATTTTTTAGTAGGTATGGCCGTATCTAATATATTTTACTACTTTTTAATACGTATAATACTACGTGTCAAATTAATTTTGAACGTGTCCAAAACAAACGTGATAGGAGCAATCAACATTACTTATATAGACGTATCTAATACGTTGTACTACGTATATTACTACGTTTTTGATTTAGCTTGTCAACGAGGCCGTGTTTATTTCCGGTTCGCCGACCTCGTAATAATCGCTGAAACTACCTCGCAATTCCTAATAAAAACGTACTTAATTGCAGTAAAATGTAGCGAAACTTGGCAATCATCTAGTAAAACCTACTAATCCCTAGTGAAATCGTGACAGTCATAGAGCCGCTTTGATACCCGGCCTGTTACATGTTAGACGGGACGATACGTAGTAACACCTTGTAAAACGCAGCGGAGACCTACTACAAACCTAGTAACACATAATACCTCCCCCACAAAAAAGAAAAAAACAAACAAAACGGGGCAAACATTTGGCAATCTGTACGGGTGGAAAACGTAGAAATACGTGGCTCTCATTAATACCTGATTGACAGTGTGACTGGGGCTTTATGAGGTGCGGTCGCCATTCATCCAATAGTAATACGTGGCTGTGACTGACTCAATGGCCTTATGCTATTTGCGATCAATGTAGATCTAGATCAGCATGCGCATCTAGGCGCGGTCTGGCCAATATCTGCACTGATCTGCACTGATCGCCATTCAGCTTGACTAAAAACCTTAACCAAGGGGAAATAACTAAGTAATCCAAGGGTAAAAGTAGGTCAAGGTCAAATATAGGTCAGGGATTATTGATGACATCACTAGGAGATGAAGTTGTCCAAGTATGGTTGCTGTAGGCCCAGGAGTATTCCATATACAAGCTTGACTATAAACCTTAACCAAGTTTCAGTACAAACCTTAACCAAGGGGAAATAACTAAGTAATTCAAGGTTAAATGTAGGTCAAGGTAAAATATAGGTCAGGGGTTATTGATCTACAATACATCCCTATGAGAAAAAGTTATCCAAGTATGGTGTCTGTATGCACAATAGTATGCCATCTACAATCTTGACTAAAAACCTTAACCAAGGTTGACTAAAAACCTTAACCAAGGGGAATTAAGTAACTAATTCAAGAGGAAATATAGGTCAATGTCAAATATAGATCAGGGGTTATTGATGTACATCCGTATGAGAAAAGGTTGTCCAAGTATGGTGTCTGTATGCACAATAGGATTCCATCTACAAGCTTAACTAAAAACCTTAACCAAGGTTGACTAAAAACCTTAACCAAGGGGAATTAAGTAATTCAATGTTAAATGTAGGTCAAGGTCAAATATAGGTCAGGGGTTGTTGATGTACATCACTAGGAGATGAAGTTGTTCAAGTATGGTGGGTGTAGGGCCAGGAGTATTCCATATACAAGCTTGACTAAAAAACCTTAACCAAGGCGTGACGGTGACGCCGACGCCGGGGTGACTACACAAGCTCTCACTATTCTTCGAATAGTCGAGCTAATGAACAACATTAACCCTTACAATGCTGCATTACCTTTTGTCGTCTGCGGTTTAATTTCTACTTTCCATTTTTCTCATCAAAAACATGGTTTGTCAGTACTTTAGAATCATTTCGATTCGAAATGGCTTTTGAATTTTGTTCCTGCATGTATTCTGATAATACTGAAACAACAATATATCAATAGCCAGAAATGGAAAACACAAAGTTTACGCACTGCAACCTCTCCTGGAGGATGCACATATACCAGCGAAACAGAGATTGACATATACTTGCATCCTGAGAACACATTTCTATGCTTTAGGGCATTTGACTTCAGTTATTCACAACATTTGATTAATGGCAATTGATCTGTTCATTTGATTGGTAAGAAGATATTCAAGCCACTTTCCATTGCTAAATATTTGATGGCATACTACTCTTGGAAAACGTTCATGTACTGGCTATCAGAAGAATGGCTAGCTTGGTGCAGCCACTATCCAGATGGCTTTTCAAACAGTCATTATATGTGTCACGTCCAGTCTGTTGGAGCCCATTCATACTAATTAACTGACATATAACTGATTACCTAAGGAGTGTCAGATAATAATCACACATGTCTTGCATTTAAACCCATGCATTCTGAGAATGATGCCCCGAGATATAAGACCTAGTGGTCACACTGTCAGGTATTGAGGGCTAGGTATTACTATGTTTCCCATCCGTATGGATTGCCAAATGTTTGCCCAGTTTTGGGGGTATTAGCTATAGGCTTTACTAGGTTTCTAGTAGGTTTCCACTACATTTTTGCAAGGGTTTACTAAATATCGCCCCATCGGACATGTAGCAGGCCGGGTATCAAAGCGGCTACTTGTCACGATTTCACTAGGGATTACTAGTAGTAGATTTAACTAGGTGACTCCGAGTTTCGCTACGCTTTACTACGATTTAGTACGTTTTTACTAGGGATTGCCTTATGCCGTCAGCTGGAAATGGAACACCCCCCATGTGGGATTTTGTAGACATATTTTCGTCCGAAACTACATTCAATTACGAGTGTTGTGTTGTATGTCTGCGCTCTGTAACCCACTGGGTGAATTTTTGGCACCAGTTTGAAGTATAGTACGTATCGAATACGTGTATTTGAGCTGAAAATATCGAAACATGTTCAGTTCCATCTACCTACAGCAACGGTTCAAACAGCATGGGTGTGTATATATATACACTATACGCTCATAACAATCTCCATTTACATATCTCAAACATACGTCGACAGTAAATACAATAAAAGCCCGCTGTATCAGTTTCAGAGCTAACCCGATTTTTCTGTCTGTAATGCAGGTCGACTGCTGCCACAGACAGAACATTCGGGTATTTTCAGAGCGTGCATTTTGTACGTTTTTGTTGTGGTACAAAGGCTCGTTGTGATTTGGGACTTAACTGGCACGTGGTCACTAGGGACCTGCTAATGGGGCTGACCGTTGTTTTATAGCCGCATTACCTGCACCCTGTCTCATGAAACGAGAAAGAGCGCTACATCTAGCCACACAGAAAAAAGACCTTGTCTTTCTACTCTGATGTTCACCGAATGTGTTGTCCAGTCATAGGCTAACTATAGCCAAGTATATAAATGAATCCTATATACAGACGACATTATTGGCAGACTTTTTGGATATGTAAGATGTTGATATGTTGCTGTTTATATTCTCGTTGTACCCGCCATCTCCATCATACACCATCACGCGCAAAGAAAGTATGTATTGTTGCAATAAATCAACAATTTATAAAGTGAATCACATATTACAAGTTAACAGTTGTTTGCTTGTAGATCCTGTTCAGTAGTTTACAATATACTAGTATCCATTTAGCGAGGGTTTATGTGTATATACAATGGTAGGAAACTACGTCATCACGCACATGCGAAATAGTTTTCAATTCACTGCAGAGCTCCATCCAGAAACGAAAATTTGCAATTTCTTGACATGATATCGTTCAGGAACTCTCTGTCAGATATGCTATCTCGCGAGCATAACTGTTATCGATTGATTGACTGCTGTGTGTGGGCTTACATCTGTTCGACGTCTACATATGGGAATACACTGTATAGTATGAGGCTTCAAAACAGAAAGTACTGTAATTTGTCCAGTACTGAAACAACGGTATCCTGGTCTGCTGCCAGGCGTCCATACATACACTGCGGATCATTTAGGCATATACATGAATCGGAGTAAGAATCGCCGTTAATATATGGATCCATGTAAAGAAGTATGCATCGGTAATAACCTTAAACGGCCTCTATTTTGTTCCCGGCCTCCATTATGTTACCAAACTGTGCTACGTGGCCTCTATTCCGTTTCCCACTGGCATCTATCGTGTATACCCCGACGGCATCTAACGTGGTACCCAGCAGCAGACGAGCATTAACGGCTGCGGTACTGACAGGATGGCGGCTGACCAGGTTCAGGAGTAAACTGCCTATGTAATAATAGCGTCTACAACCAGAGTTAACTACATGTACACGTATTTATTGACCAAATGACTGCCATTTGGATGACTGTACATATTTGATTATTCAGTTGCGCTGAATTAAAGTTGCGTGGAATATAAGCATGTACGTTGGTTGACTGGACATGCTGGATGGCTGGTTGGTTGGTTGGTTGTGCGTAAGAATTGGCCTATCGACCGTACAGACCCGTGGATTTCTCTACAATCGTAAGATAATGAGAGCATATTGAATTTGAAGTGTGTATCACTAGACGTGTGCCATTGAATGGTGGCTACATATTACATACAGGTGTAGATGAATTCCGGCCTAATTCCTTGCCGACTGTTTCGTTCATATGGCGAGAACTGGGTGGGGGAGTTTGGGCATCGGGAAATGGCGTTGGTGATTTTATGAATAATTGCTATAGATATACATAATTAGTATACAGGGGGGATTGAGGAAAGTAGTTTGAGTTAATAAAAATACAAATGTATGAGTTAACGAGAGTTATGATATAGGAAAACATGTACTTGGGACCAACAATTTGACTGAAATTGAAAGGTGCAGTAACAGTGGACGCTAGATTGTCCTTAAAATAATCCTGTGTCATTTGTTTTTTAAAAGCAAAGTAATGTTGATTTTGTTTTAAGATAGTCTAAGCATTAAACAAATTTGGGTGGAAATTCAAAATTGCCGCCATAATAATAGTAAAATGTAAAAATGTCAGCAACCAATATTCATTTCGAACCTGTTTTATACTTTATGATAGTGTATGCATTTAGCATTCATGATAGCCATTTGTATTAATACAAGAGTCATATTTGGACAAAATGGGGCGTATTACATTTTCACCAGTATGCAATTGACCTGTTTGTATATAAATACATTCATGAAGTTGTGTGTCTGTCCAACGACATTATTTACTGTCATGGCCTAAGATCGTACGACGTACATGTTGTGGAAATATGGCCACTCAATATATAGTTTGGCCGCCCCTAACAATCATATAGGCTCAATTGCAGGTTTCACTGTTTGGAGAAAATCGCATTTTAAGGTTTTTAGCGTGCATCATAAATCAAGTCGTTTATGTACAGTAAACATGTGCTTTGCAGTCACTGTCACGTTGTGACACATGATAACTATACGTTTTTTATATGTATACTCTACAGTTCATGTAATGCATATTTTGGAATTAAATTATAATGAAATCTGATCAATCTTTCATTTACATTATGCCAGAAGTGCACTAGTGAACATATAATAGGTTTGTAATCTGCTTCAAATGTTGCCTTGGTGTTATATGTATTGTAACCATACCAAATAATATTATGACGTTAAAACCATACATGGAATTTGTTTGAAAACGCGCATGACTGTTCTATTGCAGCATGCATTGAATTACACTCCATATGTGTGTGGCTAGACTCGAAGTACGTTTGTTCTAATGTATTAAGATGTGTCTTCACTGCAACTGCATGTCTGCGACATACTGATTACTGTGTTGTTCTGTGCAGAATCAGACTACATAGCAACAGGTTTGATGGCTGGTTGCAAACGGTTTAAATGCGCAATCAGACAAGATCCATTTTCCTGGTTTCATCCCAAATGTAACATGTGCCATTATATATAGCTAGATTAACTCGTACACTGCTGAATCATTTTTTACCTCTGCTGTTTATATTCTATATTTCATTTTTCACATACAACATATGGTCAGTCCTGTTTATGTGTCTGTAATGTTCGTTTTCTTTGCAAGTCCTTTCCTTCGATTGTAAATGACTTTGTTGTATTTTTGTATCAGCAGGTGTCAACGTATTTGCTTTTTCCTTTTCATTATAGAAAATGCACATCTCACAACAACAGTCTTTAGGTTTGTAAAAAGAATAGTTGTACTCATGTTAAATGTTAAATATGTAATTAATGATACAGGATGCAGTCCATGTTCTGCACACTTTAATTAGTACAAGTCATATATCAGTTGATATGTCTTAGCTGCATAATCCTCTCTTAGCGAATCCTTAATATTGTAATGAGTTTCCATCACAGGGAATGAGTCTATGTGTGCTTTTATATGAGTGAATACATTATCAGGTGTCTTATTGCGTGGACTATGCCTTCCAGCATATATGTGCATGTGAATGAGTCATGTGCTTCTACAAATATGTGTGTAGATACGAAAATATACATTTAACAAATAAGCACATGTGCATTATGTGCATATTGCAATAGCATGTGTATTTCCATTGATGGGATTATCTGCGTACATAATTTCGTATCATATATAAATTGTTTAGTAATTGAAGACTTTACACACGCTCGCCGGAAGGGACATATACCCTAACACATATTCCTCTGGCAAATTTGCACAATATGACTACACTGTACATACTAAATCAAACGAAGAATTATAACATAATTAATATGGCTATACACTAGCAATATGATGACACATGAAAATCATGTCAGTGCCAGCGTGCTACTGAGCTTCCTTTAGCAGGATATATAGACATGCCTTTCTAGTGTATTCATATACATCTTGGCATACTTATATCTACGAGACATGCATCACTACAATAGTAACTTTGTTTTTCAAATATGGCTAAACTAATATAGAAATTATGTAGAATGGTGTAAAAAGGTAGCAACACGTGCAACACAAAGGTAGCAACACATCAAGACAACTGTGGAAATTAATCACATTTCCTTTGATATTTCAGTAATAAAAACAACATCATGTGCGAAAGGATTTCCAGGTGTTTGCATCATATACTGCAAATGCATGTACAAGTATGCATGTTTTCTGATGGATCATCCAATACTCTATACATATCGAGCAACAACGATGCAGCGTGGGAAATATACCATAGATTGTTGATAGTTAAACAATTTCAGCGAAGTTTGTATAAACACGGTAATATCGCTTGTTTCTGAGTGGCCATTTTGAAATTGAATTTGGTCAAATTCTATGATATTATACACATCGTATTGCCGTTCTAAGGATATGTCATTATACAAGTGTGATACATAACTTTAGAAGTCAGATTGCAGCATGTTGAATGTCTATTGTGTTAGCTGCCATCTTGGATTTAGCGGCCATATTGAATTTGAAAAAATTCCAACCTATTTTTTTTAACATAAACGAGCCAAAGCAAGTGAAAATTTGCTTTTAACAAACAATTGACACGAACTTTACATTCTGGTCTGCACTATAAAGATACATATTAGATTTTCATTTCAACGGAATATGTTTCTTTTCTCTTTAAATTCCGTTCGTACGTCCGTCTGTGGTCATTTCTTTTCGGGTCCTAGGTCCGTGTCTTTCACAAAGCATGGTATGCTTATACTCATCACTTATACAGCTACAATACATGTTCAATTTCCACCCATCCAGGTATATGTAGACTGGACTGGACACGGTTTACATTACAAATATAATAATGACTTTTTATCTGATGTATATGATGTGATAGGCACCAGAAAAATGAATATTGACCGAGGCGATATTTGTATTATTACATAACCACTTCAGAGCTAAATGACACAATGTCACTGAATGGCGAACAGTGCAGAGCCCGACCAGCCTGATCGGGTGCCCTGCTGCATGATACATGTAATCGCCGTCTACACTGGTCTCACAGGCCGAACAGGCAATTCCAGAGTCATATACAAGTATGTATACGTTAGCAGCACTTTTTGCTTGCCTGACTGAATGGCGAACAGTGTAGACCCTGGCCGATGGTAAAGATACACATGTGTCTACAGTAGTCGCAAAGTCCAATGACCTTCGACAAAACATATTTGTTAATATATAACCACTTCAGAGACGAATGGCTTAATTTCACCGTCTGAGGCTGAGTGGCGAACAATGCAGATTCTGATCAGAATACTTGGATGTGCAGATTAAACTGGATTTATACTAGTCGTGTGCGGAGCACGAGTTTCTTTGTCGGATTTACAGATGTCAAGGGAAATAAATCGGGTATTTCAAAATGGTAGTGAAATAAATTACATGCTCTTCGAGAAAAATGTGAAATTTGCTGTTAGACAAGCTTATAGTTAGTTGTCAAAATTGACAATTTTGACGTTAGCATATGAATTATTTCTTCGCCGGAAATGACGTCAAACGTGACGTCAATTATTTCTTGCAAACGTCTTGGAGTAAATAATTCCTTCAAAGAAATAAATTCCTCCAGAATCACGGTAAATCTCTGAGTAGCATGTAATATTGGTCAATATCTGGCATGCAACTTTGTATATTTTAGCACTTCTACATCAGAGAAATTTTAATTTTCAATAAAAAGTTGACATGCTGGTTTACTTGGATGGTTTTTCATTTTGTTTGTGTTCAATGAATTCCGACATTTGTATATGTTTGAATCATGACTATTTATTTTAGCGTCACAGCTATAATATGAAAAGTATAGAGTTGACACTTTTAGATAATTGGATGCATTGATACTGTGAGAAACTATATTCAGATATTATGCGTACTGTATATATGAGATATGGAAATTTGAATGTGGGGATCATTTTTATCCATCCGATACATGAGCCGCATTCTATATTTCTCGTGTATTTTCACCGTGTATGTATGCACATCAGAGAGATTTTTTCTCCATGGAATAACACAAGTTCTACTGGACATGTATTACACACATATACAACTTTATCAGCTACAGGACAAACACCGTTAATTTGCTCATACAAATGTTACCCATCATCAAAACTAGTAGTGTATCTGTTCAGAGATCTGTCTGTCTATCTGTTTTCACCTTCTCCATAGAAACTTATTTTCGTATTGTATGGTTCAGGCTCGTAAAGATAAAGAAACGTAAAACACCGATGTCCCAAATATGGGGACATCATGTCCCCCACACTGAGACATCATGTCTCATATACGGGGACATGCCCTGCGGATCAAGCTCTTATGGCAGTACTTTAAGTACTTTGATTCACAATCAATGCAATCGAAGATCAAACTTTCATACGCACATTCTCATCAGAGGCCAAGCTAGTTGCAAGTTACGTGTATTGATTCCGATTTTGAAAACACGCGTTAGACTGAAAGTTGTAGAAGTAAACATGTATGTGATATGTATAACTGAGCTGCCTGCTGATGAAAGAGGCATTACGGCCTTTATGGCAAGTGTAGATCATGATCATTGTTGTAGTCATAATATATAATGTTCGATTGACAGAATATTGACAATTGTAGATCATGTTGCTACGCTGGTCACACACGTCATCATGTGTCTTCTCACAGCTGGTCCAGTAATTGGTGGCAGTTGCTCTAGGGGCTGTGACAAGCTGCGATATATACCGGTATATATAGCCCATCAAGTTTGTTGTATGTCCAAAAAATCGTTCTAGCACATTTGGCATTGTATAATCTAGATCTTCATCAGTGATCACTAAACTTTGTCTTGCATTTATGTTATTATGGATGTATGGATGATTTTCAAACATGTATTCGTCGTTTGGGGTGAAAACAAGGTCATATCTGCCGCTCCCAATATACTAGCAGCTAACGAGTGGGAATTTCTCCCAAGGGACTGGAAGTGCAACCTTCAATGGATTTCTGATTATTGAATACATGTAGTATAGGTTACATGTACAGTCAACACTAAGCTAATCCCCTCGCTGGCAACATTGGCAATAATAACATACTTCCTCAGTGACCTTCACATTGCCTATATGCAACTGGAATATACTAGTAGCGAAAGTACATGTACGTGTGTACAGAGTGGCCTGCGGTTCTCTTACCAGGCGAATTGCAATTCCTGGAGCGCAGGATTGCAATTCGCGTTCCCATTAATTGTAATTGGACCGCAATCGGACTGCAATCATGTGACTGCGGTCCAAAGAGTTGGTTGCGGAATTGCAATACTTATAGCGCAGTTAGCGCTGAGCTCCGCTTTTAATTGCAGTTTACGCTCCTTTTTTTCTTTAAACTGCGAAAGAATGACCGCTTTACGCTGCGCTCTGCGGTCAAACCAGCGGACCGCTCTGCTTTACCAATGCGGCAATAAAATCGAAATAGTTGATTTTTTCTGACGAAAAGATATATTTTCCTATCTGTATTTAGCCATTTAAAATCCAATAAAATATACATAAATAGTAGAATTAGGTGTATATATACGCGTAACGCTAAGTTTTTACCGCAAATAGCGAAAGAATGACCGCACAAACGGTATCGCGAAAGAATGACTGCACAAACTGGACCGCGAAAGAATGACCGCACAAACAGTATCGCGAAAGAATGACCGCAAAAACGGGACCGCGAAAGAATGACCACACAAACGATATCGCGAAAGAATGACCGCAAAAACGTGACCGCGATTGGACCGCAATTAGACTTCAATTTCAGAGGGGACGAATTGAAATTCAAGGACCGCTGGATTGCAATTCTTGTTAAGAGAATCGCAGGCGGGAGTGTACGTACGTACGTTTGTGCTTTAGTATGACTTCATTTCTTACATATTTTGCAAACGCGGGAATGTCTTATACCTGTGTATATAAAATCGAATCATACGATATCTTTAGCCAATTGAGAATAGAATTGCCTACTTCCCTGGCCTGGGTGTCCCAGGAGAAATAGTATATATTCAAGTTTGAGAATGTTGCTGTTGTGATATCCGTGGAGGCGTATTCTGCTACATCACATTCACACTAGACTATGTAGAACAGTAAATATCCTGGTCAGACTGCGAATGTGCATGCTGATCTGTGTCTATACTGGTTGGAAACATCGCATGGTTCCTATGGTTAACTAGGTACACATATGTGCTGCAGTAAGAAATTAGGACTTGGGATATATGATACATTATGTAGACTGTAGACATGGTAGATATGACAATGTGTCTAATTACCCCCAACTGCCCACCCCCACATGAAATGTGTGGCTGGTGGAGCTCCTGGTCAAATACTGGTAGTGCATTTGTGAAGTCTAGTAATGATACATACTGCTTGTATTAGAAGCGGTACAGACCCTGATAGTTATATGGGGTCTAAGCGATAACGGGAACACGTAACAAAATCATCAGTGTTGTTTCATTGCTAGGCAGATAGTTTATGCCCAGTATGAACCCGAGCCGGGACGGGCATGCCACCATAAAACCACAGGCAGCCCAATTAATGGCATTATCAAGTACCTTGGGACCTCCTGTCAATCCCTAGCAGGTGCACAATGATAAAATGTGTGTGAAACCGGTCCGTCGTCAATTGTACATGCACATTTCAAGCAAAACGTATAGACCTTATATTACAGAATAATATATCATGTACGTTGTAATAAAAATAGGATCCCGCTAGTCTTCTTAATATGCACATATTCGCCAACAGTATGTCTAATATAATATGGCTTGCTGTGGTGTATCTGTACCCGGTTAGCCCAGTAGGTCGAGTGATGTTACTGTAAATCAGATGTCCCATATGCGATCCCCGGGTCAGGTGTGCATTTTTCTCGCTCTGTGATATTTTGGCGCCCAACGCGGGACCGTAACTGACAATTATTAGTATTAGTAATTAATAGTAATCGGGAACGAATTTTGTTTGGCGGAGGATTATGTCGGGGTACTTAACTGACTTACAATGCTTTCGTCGCAAATGGTCACGGACGGAAGTACGGACGGACGGACGTACGGACTGACGGAACCTCAATATGTTAATAAGCAATGCGCAAAAAGATATGCCAATTTTACAATTAAAAAGTTTAACGCATACTCGGTGAATATGGATTGATACACGACACCGATCACTCCACCATACAATAATCCCCGCTGTGGATCACATGGTCTGATTATACCGCCTTTCTCAATAGACCGGACTGATCGTCATTTTGATTGGTACTTGTATTCATATTCATGTAGAAGAGCATTCAGGCAAATTCTTCGTTCGGGCGGGAGATTATAAACCTGCTGTCAGTTCTGCAGGAACTAATTCCTGCATCTTGTCTACGACATTGGTCACTCAAATACTAGCTGGCTCAGTGATTTAACCCTTTCACCCAAGTAATTGGAATGTATTTTGATATGTTAATTTTGCAACCAATCCAACCGTCACAAACTGATGTTAAGACGAGTCCATTTATAAAAATGGGATGTGAAAATATAAAAAAAATACATGTAGTTGCAAAAAGTGCAGATCCTGATGAGACGGCTCGCTACGAGCCGGCTCATCTAGATATGTACTGTTTGCAAACCCCGCTATAGCAGATCCAAATGGTTAATTACCTGTGACATGGGTCTGTGTAACCCTTATTGCGCCACGGCAGTATATTAAATAGAGTGATATCTTGGGTAACATATTAAGACTAATTAACTGATAAATGCACGATGCTGGGTAATAGATTTAAGATTAATTGTTTGATCCATTCACAATATCGGAAAGATGTGTAGTTTATGTTTTTGCAAAGCCGACCTCTCGCTGACCGCTACTGACAGACGCTTGTGAAACTTGTTCAGGACCAATATATGCTAGCACTGTCTGTCCGTCCGGTGGTAGGCCTATTTCGCGAGGACATGATATACACATCACTACTGAGTTTCATTTACCCAGCTTATAATGCTTCCCGAAAACCTACAGAATAACATTGACTTCCACTCACCACTCCAGTTCTCACTACTTGGATTAAGTTACTGTTAATGTGTAATACTCAATACAAGTACATGTACATGTATTAATATGTTTGCAATTCATTATGGCCACATCATTTGTTAACGAAACAGATTAATCAACAATAGTTATGAGATGTCTTGCTGGACGAAATTACTGTCTGTTTCACGAAAGCTGCCCACATTTTACGGCCATATAAACAATTCAAAAACAATATTATTTTCGATAATATTAAATTAGAGGAAAATTTAAGAATGAGCCTTCTTTTTATTTCGTGAAATTCGGTCAAATATTAATTTTATTACAAAAAATTGATTTGTCTATGGGAATTTAACATGGGGGAAAAAGAGGTAAGGCAGTGTGGGAGGAGTCGAAAAACGAAAATTTTTGGAAATTGACTCTGAAACTTGACTTGGATATGATCTAACTAAGAAAACAAAAGTTAAATTTTAAAAATCGGTCCAGTATTTCTAAAATTCAAAAAAAAATTCCCCATGTTAAATCCCCATAGATATATCTTCACTCCGTGAAGATGTCTATGGGGATTTAACATGGGGAAATTTTGTTTTCGCAATAAAATCAATATTTGACCAAATTTCACGAAATAAAAAGAAGGCTCATTCTTAAATTTTCCTTTAATTTAATATTATCAAAAAAATATTGTTTTTGAATTGTCTATATAGCCGTAAAATTTGGGCAGCTTTCGTGAAACAGACTAATGCTTTTTTTTCCATTTAATCAGTGAACATAGTAATGTAACACATACGATTTCACTGAATCAATCATGTTTCATATGTCATCTCATATATAATAGGTGAGTCTAAGGACATGATCTGTAACCAGATACACTAAACAAGTACAAAAACAAATTCGGTTGCGGCTATCAAAATGAATCTTCAACCAAATAGATCTTCGATAAGTGTATCAGTCAGTCCAACCACACAGTTTGATCAATCGAAATTAGTATTATGTTTGAATACTATTTTTGATCTAGCTCTGTTTGTACACATGATGATCAGGATATACACTGGCCAATAATGTATTCGGGTCACCTTTTACGTCCAGTGACCCTTTACAATGGACATTTATTAAAGGTACATGCCCACTCAGGAGGCAGAAACTGTACTTCATAGGAATTAAACAAGTGTAGAACTGTGTCACTATTCCACCAGTTCTAAAAATTATGAGCGCCCGCTATTTAGATATAATAAGTTAGTAATATTTAGTTTAGTGATAGTGACGTGCGGTGGTATCAGGCCATTTTTATATGCAAATGAGGCATGATATTTCTTAATTAGTTATACTAATTATATGCGTCACTTGAAACATTAATATTTCCGACAGATTAAAAAGTATGATCATTGCACATCAAAAAATAAATACAGAGAATAAATAGTAATGTCCGTTAACATTCTAAGGAAACACGGTTATCGCCCCTGATATCAGTGTGACATTTTACGTCTGATATAAAATGTATAATAATGCCAATCAATACATGGGGTCATTGTGAATGAATGTATTATTTTGCCAGAAAAAGTCTCAGATGATGTCTCTGATATAAAGAACATGTGTCTACTGAGTGGGCATGTACCTTTAACTCTTTCAGCCGATTTTCACCCGTGAAAAACAATTAGTGCATCTCTAATATTGATAAATTTGTTGCACATTATTCTGAGAATGAGTCGATTTTTCTGCAACATTTACAAATCAACATGCATTTCAAGAATCGTCATAATCGTCTTCAGTAATTGGTTTTATTACCCCCATGAGGGCAACAAAAATAATTCTGACCAAATCACGTTGACAGGCAGATTTATTATTGCGTCAGTCGAGTATATTGGGTATTGTATTACGACAACTGTTCTTTATTTTAAAGGTATATGCTCGTTCTGAGCCGACTCAATGCATCCACACTGTTTACTAGCACATATATGAGACGCGCCATGATATTTTGCACCTTCGGACATCTGCGTAATTCTTGAAATACGTTTACAAAATTTACGATATTTTCCGTAAATGGCGTCAAAAGTTGACAACATTTTCAGGGTACAAGCGGAATATACTTCCGCATGTACACTTGGTCAACTTTTGACTTTATTTATGAAAATATTGTAAAGTTAGTAAACGTATTTAATGACATTACGCAGACGTCCGAAGGTACAAAATCGCATGGCGTGTCTCATTATAGAGGTACATTTGTATGTTGTGTTGAAATAGTTAATCCTTATGGTAAAACATATATCATTTTTCATTTTTCAAGTGTTTAAAAATGTTTAGCTACACACAAGAATCATCTCCTGTGGAGAATGTACTGCCAAAACATGTTAATGGACAGAAATAAGATAACATTTAGAAAGGATTGCAGACAACATAAATTGTTTCCCATTTTGTTAGTGTTGTTGCCATTTCACTATTTTCTAACATTTTATAACATCAACTGTGTCATGTGCAACGATTTTGGCCCGAGAAAAACAATGTGTACATCTCAAATATTGATAAATGTGTTTGCGCAACATTGTTCTTAGAATTAGACGAGTTTGTTTTTCAATATTCTCAAAAAAACATGCAATTCAAGAAATCACCCTATCGCTTAATGGTCTTCAGTAATGAGTTATATTACCCCTATGGGATACATTAAATCTGACCACGTCACGTTGACGGGGATTTATTATAGATTCATGCTGATTTTATTAAGTTTTCAGTTCAATTTTGTTTTATTTTATGCGGTTTTAAAACCACGCATCCATGCCGTCTGATTTGGGTCTCAACTGTTCGCCATTCCACCAAAGAACAATGATTATTAATCCAGCGAACAATTATTTTACTATCAAGCCGCAACAGTACATTTGCTAATCAGAATCTCCACTGGTCATGAATGAAATACGCGCGGCTTTGTCAGAACGAGGCCCAAAGTATAGAGCTCGTCAAACACAAATTTTAAGTCCTTATATATGTTTGGGGAAATAACATACCGAACCCCTTCAAGAGACATTAACGTTATAGGAATTCGATGACATATTAAAATACATTGTATTGCTAATAACCTTAAGTTTGCAGAAAAAAACATTATATCTGGAGATATTTACACAGAATCGGAATGGAAGCTGTTGTCAGTTCTCCAATAACTAAAGTATGTATCTTGGTATACGCTAGTGGTCAGTCAAATACCAGCTGGCGCAGTGGTTTAATCACCTGTGGCATGGGTCTGTAACAGTTTTCACGCTTATTGCGCCACGGGAAGTAGATTAATACTAAGTAGAGTGATACTCTGGAGTAACAGATTAAGATTAATGAACTGATAAAAGTAGTGTAGTATGGATTTCGCGAGGGTGACTCGATGGCAAAAAGTGTTAAATCGCGATCTGCACCGTCCGCGCGTTAACCTATGCGCGAAAATCTCCGCGTAGTTGGATCAGACTCTCCGCGGTCCGTTGGGATACTTTTCGGCTCCCCTAGCGAACCGTAAGGGACGTTCCTCGGCCCCCGGGCTAGCTGACCCCACATGCTTTTAATGGCAAAAAGCGGTAAATCGTGATCTACACCGTCCGCGGGTTAACATATCCCCGAGCAAATCCCGGCGTAGTTTGATCGGACTCTCCGGAGTCCGTTTTGGCTTAATTTTTTAGCTCTCCTAGTGAACCGTAAGTTTCGGTTTAAATCGTAACAGTGACCTCGGTCTAGGCTCGGTCTAGGCTCGGCCCGGCCTACCTAACCCCTTTTGTCGTGTCGTGGTCAGTAACAGTGAGGAGTCGGTGAGAAACAATGCAGAGTCGATGGGGAACAGTCAGTAGGGGTGAGGAGGCATAAAGAGGCACTGATTATGCGATTGCAAGAGTGTAAGATCGTATACACGGAACATATAACGCCCACAAACACCAATACATATGGCACGCTCTGTGAAAACCAGCCTTAATGACAAACTTTTCAATTTGTACTTTTTTACATTTTTTGATGCGGACACCTTTCAAAAACAATATGCTGAAAAGAAAATACAAATATGTTTCATAGTTTTTGTTTTATCTCTCTTTTTGTAGCACCATGTGAATCACGCAAGGAAAACAAAGTAACGTCGTCGAGAAAATGACGTTATAAATTGAAACGCTGATGTTTGTACAATGCAAAACAAGAGCCTACAGTAGAAATGCGTGTTCATAGACTCGTTGACTGTGCTTGCTGTAAACTGTATTTGCTGATAAGTTACACTAAATGTATCTACAAGTGATAGTATCTATACTATCAAACATTGAACAGAATAAAACTATGATATGTACATGAAGTGAACAAATCAAACGCACCACTATCGATTTTAAATCTATAATTAGCCGACCTGTGGCGATAATTTGCTACTATCGCCAACTATCACAGAGCATGCATACATGTATACCTGTACCGTCAGAAAGATACATTGTAATTATTTGAGAATTTAGTTCATAATTTAATTGACGTTATTTACGTAACAGTTAATTGTGACGTCATTTATTGATGTAGACATTACGTCACTCACCAAAGACCAAACACAAACAACAAAACGACATTCCTGGTGTTTGAAATTAAACAATCTGTGATTGAAACAAATGCTCTTGTTTTCTGTAGAAATGAATGTCCTGAATTTGGTTACAATTTGGATAAGCCTATGGCTGCACATATCAAAGACTTCAGCGCCCAATGGTGTCTAGAGGGTAGTCGGACACCCCCGGGTAGTTTTAAACAAATAAAAAATCGACTTTCCATACCCGACTCTCGGAATTAAATTTACATCTCAGAAAGCGGGAGGAACGTTTTCCTGTGTAGCGGACGGTCTTATGTACATGTACCCCGTACTAGCAGGTAGGAGGTCTATGGGGTTAATCCTGCGCTGACCCCCACTCCAAGAGGGCAGATATTGTTAGGTGTGTCCGCTTAAAAAAGTTATTGTGTGGGCTACCCGTCTCGATCCTGTCTATGAATTTACTGCCGGTACTGATTTTTTATATAAGTTTCTACAAATTTTATAAATGTACGCATTTATCAACCGTACTTTGTAGATTCCTTCATATGTTTGTTATTTGCGTGACTGATTCCCGCGCGACAGCATGCGTATTTATTTAGAAAATGGAATGTATAGTTGTTAAAATCAAAAGTGGCCAACAGAACATTCAGGGCAAAATTATCCATTACTGTGTATTTTTAAATGTGTCTGGGTTTGAATTTTTGATAATGGGTTTACCATTTGAAAAAAAAAAATATATACATAAACCTGTCAATGTCGGGAAAATGTGGCGATGTGACATACATGATTGTATAATTGTTACAAAATGTTCTGATAAAAATACCGGCAGTTTGATATATTATATTGCGCATGTTCATTTCCCCGTGAGTTTTAAATTTGCGACAAACAATGCAGAAAGTATTGCCAATACGAATTTAATCGCTTTCCATAGAACGACATCTGTAAACCAAGACCTTTCATAAATATGATCATGCAATATGTAAATATACGTAACACATAATTAAGTTTAGTCTAAATAGCTTCAATGAACGATGATGTGATGAAGACGCAAAAGACTGTGCTCGCAGAGAATCACTGCATAGACGATACTATAACAAGTTGGCCGACTACCGTACGCAAATATGCGTCACACAATGAGCCATACAATGTACATGTAGCATTGTAGAAATACTGTCCCAATAAGAAACATCAGAACACAGTATGCAGTGACAATCTGCAAGCACAACCCTCAACACCAATCACAGCAATAATAAATATAATATCTAGTATTAGGCCGTGTCCAGACTAAACAGGAAAGAATAATATCTTGCGGGCATTAATTCCGATTCCGAATCCATCTCATGCATCGCTGCACACTCCGAAGATACTTCGGGTAGCCCACGTTCCAAGAGAGATGCACATCACGAGCGTCAAAAATAGGGCGTTCTGGATTCCACAAGCCACGATGTCGCCAATAGTATATGTGTGGATCCTCGCGACACTCAATATATGGCCCACCACTACCGTCCGCACACCGCGACCATAATACAGATACGACGCATATGACACAATGACACGTCAGCTGTTCCAATCCGCTCCTCCAGCACTCTCAGGCGCGCCATCTGCGACAACTTCAGCCCACCGGCACCAATACACCGGACACGAAACTCAGTCTCAAGTCCCAGGTTCCGCCCGGCCGATGACATCCTGGTAAACGAATCCAGACTCGACACGAAACTGTGTCCGAAGATTACACACTGCATCGGGGCCGTAGCACGTTCTCCGCCAGCCATGACGTCACACAATCCAATTGTTTACACGTCCGTGGTGTGACAAATGCACGGAAAATTCACAATATCCGTATTAGTCAGAAAACAAAAACCGGCCCAAAAGATGCATCAAATATTCAACAATAATGTGGTTATAAATTGAACTCGTCAAAAAGTCTTAATTTCTCCAAAATACTAAATTTCCGATACAGAAATGCCCACGCAGCAGGTTGCACTGTACTACTACTTTTCATTTTCTGTCATGCCTTATATGAGCCATTTGTCTACCCACTACTAAGAGTTATTTTTAATTACGGCGCGTGTTAATTGTGTTAAATCGCATTTTATATGCCGCGACCAGAAAGGGTATTTTCCGACCTCGTGCTATTTTTACCAATACGCGTCACGTGACACGGTCAAGCATATCACATCTTTGACATGCGCAGTGAAGTATCGGAAGTTGAGAACAAAAATCTCTGTTCGAGTCCAAATCTAAATCTCCACGTAACTCTTTCCATTTGGTGATCTGGTCGCCAATATTAACCACTCTCTCTGTGTACTGCCTGTCCCTCAGACATTTCGCCTTTGTTTTGGCCAACGCTGTTTCATACAATTTCCGTCCTGGACGTTTCGACATATTGGAAAGCTTAATGGCACGCGTAGTATACTGCGCATGCGCACCGCAAGCCGTGATGTGAAAGTCGTCGTCCCCGCACATTATCAAAATAGACTGTTACCGCCGCGCGTCGCTAACAGTAAATTGATAATTAATAAATGATTATATTTGTATAGCTGGCACTTGTAATTTTTAGAACTGGTGGAATAGTGACATAATTATACACTTATTTAATTCCTATAAAGAACAGTTTGTGCCTACTGCGTGGGCATGTACCTTTATAACTTGACTGATTTTAAAATTCCTTTGTAAGCAAGAGACTGTCACGTGACCAGAATTTCCCGCCAATCTAAATATAGCTCGACTGTTGTTAGTGAGGGTCAGTACAGAAGTATTTCCACTAGCGTCGTGCGACGGAACAAGGAGTGATAATACAAAAACTATTATCTGGCAATAATATTCATTATAATTCTAAAGACGAATTTATTGCTTTTATTATTGAAATATAATGAAATCAGCAACATAAACGTATATACATTCATGCAAAAATCGCTAATATCTTGTAATTATGTTGTAACTATTTTCTTCGTAGAAAATACTATTTGTGTGATCCGTCCGGTATGACCTGCTCAATCAGCTTGCAATCCGGTACGATTTTCCAACTTGAACGAGACTCGATAAAGTTTGCAAAACATTAAAGGAGTGCATTAGAAATAGGTTAACCGCATTGTAATTTTGAAATTTGCGGCGTATATCAGAAAATGATAGGCCGGAACACATGTTTAATTGCTCCGCTAGCGCGTCGCCATTAAACAGATTTTCCGACCTATCATTTTCTGATATACGCCGCAAATTTCAAAATTACAATACAGTTAATCCTATAATCATTCTCATTGAACAAGTCAATTACAAAATAATTGACGAATATTAGAATTAGTACACACTATCTATTGATTGAACGTGGACGCTTTTGCGACCAGAGTAGATCCAGATCAGCCTGTGCATCCGCACAGTCTGATCAGGATCTGCACTGGTCGCTACTTTAGCCCAAATATACCAACAGACTCTGTGTATGTTGCAGCCAAATTGAAGATGAAGAACACTTCCTTCTTTTTTTGCACAAACAATTCTAGTTTAAGATCAACATTATTTGAAAAGTTAAATATTAACTGCCAGGATCTGTGTCCTAACACTAATTTGTATCGAGTAGTTACTGAAACTACTGTCTGTTCCACGTTTTGCTGCCGACGAATATTTGGCTATTAAACACATTAAATCTAAAAACTATTTAAAAATAAGTACTTCTTTATCAATAACAAAAGAGTCACCCTAACCCCCAACAAATTTTATTTGATGAAATTCCATCAAATATTGATGTTATTGCGAAAAAAACGATTTTCCTATGGGAATTTAGCATGGGGGCTAAAAAATAGAGTGTTTTTTAAATATTTTTTTTATTTGTGGGCCGATTTTCAAAATCAAATCTAACTTTTGTTTTCTAGTTACATCATTTTCAAGCTATCTCGCCAGGTTTCGGAGTCGATTTCCACAAATTTTCGTTTTGGAAATTGACTCCCCATGTTAAATTCCCATAGGAAAATCGTTTTTTCGCAATAAAATCAATATTTGATGGAAATTCATCAAACCAATTTTTTTGGGGAGGGTGACTTTTTTGTTATTGATGAAAAAGTACTTACTTTTAAATATTTTTTAGATTTAATGTGTTTAATGGCCAAATGTTCGACGGCAGCAAAACGTGGAACAGACAGTAGTCAACACTAAAGATATTGATGAAACAAAACTGATTTGCAATTGTATTCCAGCATTTATTGTTGGTTAGTTTTGTTTTATCATAAATTTGATATTTTATCTTTTCCATGCATTCTTATACATGCTCTGGTATTATTGGTATTCCTGAAAAAATATTCTATTCTAGCATTAGCAGCGACTAGCGGGAACATCACATCACGCGAATCTACCGATATCTGCGTTATAATCGGATATACATGGAATAAAGACATTCGTGATTATGGCGTCCAGTAAACTGAAATTGGCCGTCGTCGGGACCATTCTGATTTACTTGCTGACATGAATAATTGTCCACCCACTACAATACAATGTGTTTACACCAAGTCCTGTAACCGATAACCACAATGGACATTCATTAAATACAAACATCACTGAGCATGCGATGAAGCAACATGTTTTTGCAAAGAACCGGTACGAACAAAATGAATATATTAATGCTATAAAGTCGTTTTCAATGGGTCTGCGACAGAATTCGATTACACCACAGATATCCACGTCCGGCCTTCTCACCTGTGAGAGTAAGGCCAACATGACCGACGTGGGATTGTCAACGGTGTCGCTGTTTTCCACAGAATTTGTGGAACTGGGCCATGTTACAGTTGTGATCGTTACGTACAATAGTCGCGGACAACGGAAGCACACCGGAGGTGACGTAATTGTCGTTTGGGCGGAGCAAGTGGGCGGGGATGGGCGTGTCCCCGGTCAGGTGACTGATCACGTGAACGGCACATATTCCGGCGTCGTCAGGGTGGTCTGGTCAGGGAACACGGTTATAAAAGCCAAGCTGCTGTCCGTAGTCGGAAACACGTGTCGTAGGTGGAACTCAATACTAACGTACAGAAATTCCGTGTATGCAATCCAAAATAGTTGGGGCATCAATGCAGAGTATCGAAGCAAATCGTTGAAGGAGAAGACACGATGCGGTACAAGTGACTATATTTACGGTTTGCGAACTGTGTGTAACTTCACGGAACTCAACGACGGGAACCACTGGTACTGCGGGGCGCCACTAACGGCTAACTCGTTCTGAAACCAGGTCACGGTGTGTTTAAGCAAACAATATCTCTACATGCAATACATAATAGCACCCACAGCCGGGAACTGTGTTCCCGTCAACATAGGGCTCAGAGTTGGAACCGGTGTATCCCCTAACAGTTTACAATCGATGGGCAATGGCACGTTGCCGGGTGCGATATACACATCAAGTTCACTGTGGAATCATATAGAAAATGTCTCGCCAATAAACGCGTATATATCATGGGAGACTCCACCGTGCGTCAGTATATGGAATATTTCCGTCACACTGTTCTCGGACTCGATACTGCTCAGTTAGAGGAAACGGACAGGAAAAATCGGACATACACTCGTGTTGCGATGTTTGAGAACTACAACTTTACTATTGACTATAAAAAGCACGCCTTGCCGTTTCACAATCATGATTTTCCTCCGCATGGTATCGCGTCCACTGTTACAGAAATTGACAAACTTTCAGAAAATAACATCGAGGGTGAGTCCGAATACTTAATCATTAACTATAACGTACATCTGCAAGCCCATCCTCCGGAAGAATTTGATGCACGGATTCGAAATATAAACATGGCCGTAAAACGGCTTTTAAAGAAAAAACCTAGTATTATGGTGTTTTTTAAAGGAATGAATGTCGCCCTTCTCCCAAACATATGGCTTGACAGTAAGATCGCATTACTGTACACGGATATTATTCACCACCACTTTCACGACCTAAAGGACCGAGTTATTTATCTGGATATTAGGTCACTTACTGTTGCCCATAACAGCCAGCATCTTCACCCAGTCGGTGCGACTTTCACAAGTCAAATTCAACAACTTATGTCATATATATGTCGGCCTTAGTAATTGGATATTTTGTCAGCTGGAACAATTACCACTCTTTATTACAGTCTTACACTTTATTTGCACGGGTTTCGCTGTCAGAGAAAACCCGTAATCAACTCCTTACAAATAATACACCGCGAAGAGTTCACCCGTGATTGCGCGCCTGTTTTCTTGGAAACCACGAGCTACCATGCAACATGTTTATTTTTTATTACAGTCAAAATAAAGTTATTTGAAAATTTGCAAAGGTTCTATACTAATCTAGAATGTTAATTTGATTGAACACATTCCAAACATGCACTCAAATATATCTGGTTCATAGAAACAGCTGCGTAATTTGGATTTAAAAAAATACGTGACGTCACATTTGACGTCACACAACGTAACGTCAAAACGCGGGAAAACACGTCATTGTATAACTATTCATGCGCACATCACAATTCTTGGATTATAATCTCAAAAATAGACTAAATGTGCATATGTATCAGCAGTGGAAGTGTAATAAATAGGATATTCCATCGTACATGTTTGAATAGCGGAAATAATACACTCGTGTCCGTTGGCGTCCGTGCAAGCAACTCGTTCCCTACGCTCACTCGTTGCTTACGCGGAAGCCGACGCACACTCGTGTATTATTTCCCGCTATTCAAAATGTACGATGGAATATCCTCTATGTACCATATGATGTATCGGATATACATGTGCAATGTGTGGTTTTCGCTTCATGAACAGTAAATATATCAATCAAAGTACCCTTTCTTTTGATTAAGTTCATGCGTTATATTCAATTACATATTGTTACATGAATGTCGTTGTTTGATACCGCTCACAGCCGTGTTCAAACGTACAGCGCGTGCTGTTTGACCATGACTGTAGACAATGCTCATTGCTCACACAGGTCTACGTAACGATGTGATAGAATCAGATTCGAATTAAGGACGTTCCGTCAACTCATCAATCAGGCATTATAGAGGTAACATGTATTGTGGTTCCTTCAATCGAGTGATACTGATCCCCATTTCGTAAATTAGGTAATTAAATTTCTAAGGACATCTCTACTAATTGACTAGTCTGTCAATGATCCTTCGCCTCATGCTTGACCACTTTCAACTAATATCGTCACTAACTGACCAAATGAGTTAATCACCGATTATGTACGTATTGCGTTTTACCGCAGGACGAAAAAACTGCAGTTTGTGCACGCTACTCCCCTAAGGCCTTCAAGACGATCGATCTCAAACTATGCACATGTTTTCTACACACATGTGCACCTTGCTGTTTTATGCCGATTTTTTTAAAAACAAAATATCACCTTTTATCTTAGCCATTTGTTTCTACATTGTTTGTATGCAATTCAATATAGGGTACACATTTTTTCCAACGGACTTCTCAACTGCTGAAGGGACTAAACATTGATACACCACTAATTGTGCCAATTCTAAATCTGGAAATGTCAAAAAATTGAAGTTCACGCAAATGCATAATAAATTTATTTATTTGGAACTTCAATGTATATACAATAATGACTATATGTTAGAATGTCCTACCTATAAGCACAGAAGTCGATATTTATGCTGAAATCATGCCACCCCATAATGCAAAATTCATCAGGAATATTTACGTGGCTGAGAACACGGATTACTTCAGGAACAGTGAAATAAAATGAATACATGTTTCAATGTCCGTTTTGCTATGTATAATATCGTGTAGCATTACATGATCCGGGAATAGTGAAACATCTGATCGAATATTAATGTGGAAACAATATTTGCATTTGAAATCAGCATCAAAATAAGAGTTTTAATTAAGACGCATTACAATTCTGTGTTAATCTACCAAACACATACTATTCATCTCTTGTCTATTAAAAGCTATGCATGTGTGTGCTATAGCATCTACATGATAAACTTCAGTGATGCTGATTGCAGTTGATACTAGTAAATGTATGGCTATCGATTTAGATCGCGACATATAGTGAGCTATATATAAATGGTAACGTATCTGTTCAATACATATATTTCAATCGTCATCAAGAAGACTTGTATTATCATCATTACTTTTATTTTTATACGACCGTTTTTAAAAAACGGTAAGTATTATGTTTACTCCTCTGAAACCGTTGAGTCGATCGATCTGAAACTATACACACGTCTTCTACACATATTGAAGATGTGCACCTTCGTGTTTTTAACAAAATATCATCTTTTTAACTTATCCATTTATTCTACATTTTTTGTATCCAATTCTATATAATTTAGGGGATAACCATGCTTTGTTTTTCAATTTGGAGCGGTATGTGGGAGGTTTTATGGTCTGTGAATCAGTTTTACGGCGACGCGTGAGCGGAGCCGTAATACTGATTCACAGACCATAAAACCTCACACATACCGCTCCAAATCGAAAAACAAAGCATGGTTATCCCCATTCTAATGCACCTAGTGTGCTCCCCCCTTTCTATAAACGTCGTAGCATATCACGAACAGTGATCTTTTTCATTACGTCATCAGGTTGTTGTCGTCATATCGATAACCGCCTCACACCAAATGAATTTGAAGAAATGTAACCCCGCCGAAGAATATTCCCATTTCAAATAGAGATTAAATGGACTTTTTCTAAGACATCTATACATTTATTCAACTGTAATGTTTATATTAACTATTGTATTGCTTTTGTATGTGTAGTTGCAACAGTTATTTGCTTTTATTAATTTAAAGAAATGCCAACAATTCTGCATTGGGTTCGTGTGATTTTACAAAGGAAATGTCAGCAACAACTTGTTGTGTCAACATGCCTAGGATTTCCCTGGATTTTACGCCTAATTCAGGTGAATACCTATCTGCAATACAGTTTATTATGTATAGTTATGTATGTGCACATTGGAATTCCTAAAGTATATAGGCTGGTACTGGCATATTGAGTTTGCATTTGAGAACTTTAATTAAATTATTCTGCATTTTGGGCGGGTGGGGTAATATTTTTAGTAATTTGTTGAAGGGCCACCACACTGAAGCCACGTTTGTCAGCCGTTGGTAGATTCTCTTTTCCGCTTTGGGTTGTACATGTCAATATGGCCGAATGGATAACCGAAAAGGTACCGAAATTAATTTGGAAATATTTGCATTCCCTGCCGCGCTGGCCATTGTTTACAAAAGCGCGTAGGGTTACATAAATATGTCAAGTTGTAAAACACAGGCCGGTAAAACGGAGATTTTATAGGCTGTGATTTTTCATATTGTATAGGCTCTGATTTCAATTGACCAATCAGATGCGTGCTTTCTAGTTTCGGTGCATTAGAATTCTACTTTACACATCTCTACCTAAATTAGTATACCTGTTTATCACAACAAGAGGAAGAAATAATGCTAGGATTGTGTGAATAGAGTTGACGGCATAGGCGGTAATGGTCGAAATAAACTAAGAACGTATAGGCTTTTTAAAAAGGACTACATGGTTGAAGAATATTGTAAACTAACTCTACCATTACAGCATATATCTGCTTTTGCAAGATCCCGATGCGGTGTAGCTCCATTGCGGATAGAAACCGGTCGATATGAACATGTAATAGAAAGTGAGGGATTCTGTCCGTTTTTTACTACTCAGCAAGTTGAAAATGAATCACATGTTATTCTTCACTGCAATCTTTATGAATCAATTAGGACAACATTAATCGATACAGCATGTCAGGTCTGTCCGAATTTTGTAAACTTCACTGAGACGGAAAATGTTAAATTTGTGTTTTCCTGTAAAGAAATGATACGAATTAGTGCCAAAACCTGCTTTAATATTTTACAAAAAAGAAATGCATTTTTTTATATAAATAATGTAATTGTTATATTTAAATCAGTTGGTTTGTGTGTTTATTATATTCGGGAGATGTTGGTACTGATCAGTTCACCTCAGATCTGATCTGGGTTGATAATCGATTATTTAAGACATTTTTTTACATGAGAAGTATCAGTTGCTTTTGCAGTTATTTTCATCCTCACATATTATTTCATTCTTAATTCAGTTTTAGACACCTTGCCACGATCAGTACCGACATCTCAACTTCTATTTTTATTATGTACATGATTCTTGTCAGGTAACTGTTTATAACCGAGCAACTAGTGTACGTTGATGCTTTTTATGGTCGTATGTCCCATACCACTTCCCGTCGTCATCTATTATTTTAACCAGTCTAAGCGCAGATACAACGGCAAGTGCATAGGAGATAACCGCTGAAATATTCAGCATTGACTGACAACAGTTGCTCTACAAATGCCTACTGTATTGGAATGCAGTGTGTGTGCTTTTTATTTGTACTTTATGCATATATCGTCTCTCGTAATTCTTTATAAAATGGAAATTGTGCAACATCTGTATGTAAATATGCTGTTTTTGTTTTGTACAATTGGTGAGACGTAAATAAATATTAAATTCCTGCTATATATTTTCAAATTCTCATTAATGTTCCTTGCCTTGGTGACAGCTTCACATTTCTGCATCTTCGCTGTCTGGCCCATCTTCGACGGGCGTAGTTTGTGACTTGCGGCACTCTTGTTTTTATATTCAACACAAATAGCATAGGTCCCATCGCAGACCATAGTTTAATACATTTTGTAACATTTTTATGTTTACATAAAATTCCTTCTCTGTTTTCAAAACTTGCCATTTCACATTCAATTATATTATTATATTTTACAGTAATACTCATTAATTGCCTATGGGCCACATGAAACTGTAACAGACTGTCGCGTGTCTCAAATTGGACGAATATAATATCCCCCATCACTCGGCTATTTCACAACAAATATATCGACATTTCCGAAACGAAATGAAGGAACGCATCATCAATTTTCTGTGAATTGTGTTCATTAATTAAACTTTTTAATTGGTTAATCGCGTAATCAGATAGTTCCATGTTCTATGTTCACTAATAATAACCAGTAATCAGGTAATTTCAATAGATGGGTGGGCAGTATGACAGTTGTTTCATTAAATTAATGGCGAAAATTGAAGATCATTATCTCTAAACCCGTGCCGTTGGTTAATATAACGTGATTATACAACAACTTTGTAATTCACTTCATTAGTCATCAGTGATTAACATGGCATCAGATCAAATCGTCTGCCATTTTGGTCAATTCGTCCGCTATCTCAAAACACCTTTAGTCAAATCGCAAATGCCTACGCTATTCGCCATCTAACCGATATGCTTTATTCTTATTTCTACATGAAACAATATGAGCAGTCCCTACACTGTTTCACATTCAGTATGGCTTATGCAAATAGTTGCTTATTTAGTACTTATTAATTTAACATATATGTTTTATATTTTGAGTCTCAGAATTGTTCAGATATCTAATGCACAGTAAGTTTGGATATAGTTAATTTAATGCATACATACAATTGGACACTGTACATAAAGTTTCGTGATTTTTCTTCTTTTTACTACTGAAAAATGTAAATCTGTACCGGTAATGCTTATCTTAGACTCTAGATCGCCACACAGACAACACACCAATGCCAACGAGAATATCGGTACTTTTGAGACTAGTTTTGCCGATTTAATACGGCATATATACTCTCGTTAGTAATGTGCAGTAATTCTCACATTATATTTTATGAATTTAATTAGTAACAAAATAAGAAACATTTTGTTATCCTTTTCTGTAAAACATAATTAAGGAAGCCTCCATGCAGACCCTCATACACTCATTTCCTGGAAGGGCACGAATACTGTTTATCCTGTCTACAATTACGCCATATTACATGACGTCACAAAATAGACAGCGTTCGTGCCAATGTTTCATGAATGAACTCCGTTATCATGTAAAATGATTGAGGGATGGTTGTAGTCTTTGTTCATGATTTATATCTGTTCAGGGAAGTCGTTTATGCTAGTTGTTTTTACTTTACTCCTTATGGGCACGAACACCGATAACTCCTCGGCATTTGCAACAAAACTGAATTTACCAGTTTGTATAGAATTGTATCATCACAATATAGTATACTAGTGGGCGACTTTAACCAACAACGGACGATTTGACCAAATAGCGGACGATATGACTTGCGGACGATTTGATTTGTATTCATTAAGGTACATGTAACACTTTGATATACAATCACTTAAATAATTTATTGAACTGTATGGTCACTTTTCCCGTATATCTTAACATAATAACTAGAAATAAATGGGTGGTCCGTTTTGTCCAAAAATGGTCTGTTTCGCCTGAAATCTAGACCGTTATGCCCTGGTCCGTTATATCCATGGTCCGTTATGTTCATAATTCTTCGATAAAATATTACCATGCAAATAGTCAGTTGAAATTACATCAAGATGGCGTCCGTGAGGAAATAATTTCTGTGTCATTTGATTTCCCGGAAATAACCAGTTCTACATCAAATATTATTAATTTAAAGGTATAACATATACAGTTTACTAAATTTGGACCTACATGCAACGGGTTTGGGTATATATTTTTGCTGATCGCTTTTTTTTAATGGACCGATGTGTAGTTCTAGATACCATATCGTAGGCCACTCGTGTAGCTACAGGCGACGATGTTTGGATTATAAAACCGTAACCAAAGTATTACATATAGCGCAGAATGCCAGTAGATACTTGGGACTTTTAATTGCTACGTTTAAGACAATGGGTGGACTGCCATACTAAGTGTATTTGAAATTTTATGATTATCTTGACCGTGTTCAGCGAGCGAAAACCTATGGACCCACCAGATTTCAGCCCGATCGGACGCTATTGAATATTTGATGTTTTCGACGTCAGTTACGGCTTCATTATTTAAGATATCACATTTCTACACGCACCATCGTGTTGAGTGGACGAAAACCACAAAACCCGCCAAAGTGCAGGTCGATCTGACATCATTGAAATGTCTACGTCATTTACGTCTTCATTATTTTAGATGTCGAGTGTCTAATTGCATCATCGTGTTCAGTGAACGAAAACCTATGGATCCACCAAATTTCAGGTTGACCAGACGCCGTTGAAAATTTGACATTTTAGACGTCATTTATGGCTTCATTATTTGATATTTTGAAATTCTACATGCACCATCGTTTTCAGCAAGCGAAAACATATGTGGACCCACCAGCTTTCCGCTCGATTGTACGCTGTTGAAATGTTGAAAGGATAATGCATTTCTAATTGCCACATCGTCAAGGTGCATGCTCACGTGGTTACAACAACAACAACGTCGCCCACTCCAAAGTAAGTATTATTTGATATTTTCCTTAATATGCAACGGCTTTTGATGAAATATGGCGCAGCAAACGCGTCTTCATGAGCTGCATTTGGTGGTCTAGGGAGTTTGGCACATACTTATGTCGTTTTTGCGAAGAATCGATTCTTCGCAAAAATGACAGAAGTTTGGGCGAAAATACAGAGACACCAAATGCAGCTTAACAAGACGCGTTTGATGCGCCATAGTTCATAAACATCCGTTACGTAATAAGGACACTATAAAAGAATACGTACTTTGAATCGGTACTTGTTGTTTTTAGTACCACGTGAGCGCAAAATCCGATGGATATACAAACTTTTAGCGCGATCGGACGCCGTTGAAATGTTGACACTTTCGACATCATTTACGGCTTCGTTATGTGAAATGTTGAATTCCGAATTGCACTTTCGTGTTCATGACGCGAAAACCGATATACCAACCAACTTTCAGCTCGATCGGACGCCGTTGACATTTTGACATGTTTACGTCATTTACGGCTTCGTTATTTCAGATATTGAATTTCGAATTGTGAGCGAAAACCTATGGATCCACCAGATTTCAGCTCGATCGCACAACGTTGAAATGTAGACACGTTGGCTTCATTATTTGAAATATTCAATTTGTGCATGCCCCATCGTGTTCAGTGAGCGAAAACCTATAAACCCACCAAAAGTTGACACTTTCGAGAATGAAAAATAGAAGTTAAACATGATATAGAGACATGGCATGTTAGTCTAGCTACATATCAGCGAAGTCTTCGCTTACACTGCACTTTGATTCCTAAATAATCTTAAATATGAACAACCTAGTGTATGTCAACGATATTACCATCTATTATCTTGGTAAATTGAGACTTTTGAACAATTCTAGCCAATACTTAGCGAATAATATGCCGACTCATTTTATCATAAACGGAGGTACTGTCTGTTTCACGTTAACCTGCCCAACTTTTACACCTATTTAAACACCCTAAAACTCTTTTTTTTTTGGAATAAAATCATTTTTCAGCAAAATTTAGCGATGAGCTATCTTTTTGTTTTTTGAAATTCGGTTCTATAATGAAGTAATAGCCCTAAATCAAGAATTAAATGCAGGATTGTAATCTTAAAATGTCACGTGCGATCAGATTTTCAACATTTTTCTAGCATCGAACTGCTTGCTGGATGTCATCATAAAAAATACACTAACCTTGTCTTTATGAGAGCAAATCTTGCCAGGTTGAAAAATAAAGGAATCGAGCCTCTATTTCTCGGTGTTCGTACAAGAATTCCAGAAGAAAATGCCGAGAATTTGGTAAAAATACAACATGACGTCATCATTATCAGCTGCAGCTTTCGTATCTATTGACAACGCCAGGCTGAGGTTGGCACGTTGTACCTACCACACAAAATTAATTGCACATATCCTCACACAACTACACCGGTGTAAATCTACCTTCTCTAATGATATGAGTAGTATATGGGAGTCAAAATGATACGAGTTCCCTCTGGAAGCCAACCGCTACGCGCGGTGGCTCCCATCAGGAACTTGTATCATTGTTGACTCCTATATACTACTTGGATTTTCCCCAACTGTTCACCGGGTATAGATGAGAAGAGTGGAAAATGTTTTTCATCAACCACAAGACCATATACTTCCTCGACTGAATGAGACAGGCACCGTGTGCTGGACAGGCACTGCGTGTCGATACGTTAACCACGGCGGTGTACTTGTTTCGTGTATTGGTTTAACCACATGCGACAAAGTATCTAGCCAGGCTATATATATAATAGCGATACGTCGCTGGTGTAGTGTTGGACAGGCACCGCGTGCCGATACATTAACCCACGGTGGTGTACTTGTTTTGTGTATTGGTTTAACCACATACGACAAAGTATTTAGCCAGGCTATATATGATAGCGATACGTCGCTGGTGTGTTACACACACATATCAACAACTTACATCCTATTAGAGATAAGAAGCGCTTGGTTATACTCACAATATAATACAGCAATCTGTCATACATAGCAACATCTGACACCCTATTAGAGATAAGAATTCCATTGGTTATACTCACTGTATAATAAAGCAATCTGCCATACATAGCAACATCTGACACTCTATTAGAGATAATAATTCCATTGGTTATACTCACAGTATAACACAGCAATCTGTCATGCATAGCAATAACTTACACCCTATTAGATATAAAAATTCCATTGGTTATACTCAGTATATACAGCAATCATAGTAGATCTGTCATACATATCAAGTCACCACCTCAGACGCACTGTTAGAGATAAGTTATCCATTTGTTATACTCAGTATAATACAGCAATCTGTCATACATATCAACAACTTACACCCTATTAGAGATAAGAATCCATTGGTTATACTCAGCATAATGCCTACCATAAAGCAAATGAGAGAGCAAGCTAAGAGTTCTGGAATTTCCCTAACAGGTTTGAGACTCAAGAAAGCTATAGCAGATAGGAAAAGTGACGCGCGAGCCGTCGTTCGCGAGGAGAGGCTGTGTCGTGCGGTTTCGACCGGACGACTGCCTGTCGACCTTGAAAAACGAGTCGAGAAATTGGAGGACGAGACGACGGCCAGTCTGCGTGTCACTGCTTACGCGCAGCGTGTAAAAGACGATCCCAGCGCACGCAGAAAAGCACTATACAATGCGTACTATAATAAGAGTTATCAAGGTCTGGTGGGGAGACCTCCTAAGAGTAGGAGAGAGCTCGCTAGAGATTTGGTGGAGGAGGGTCCCAGGATTCTCGCCGAATATGCCGAAGCTAGGAAACTGTTGATAGGGGTAGGAGGAAGATAGACTGGACCTTCGAGAGGGGGGTAGACGGGGAGATCGCTAATCGCATAATGAATAAACATCGCCTAGAGATGACCACGGCATACTATCTGAGGTATTCGTGCTCGTATCGTATTAGGAACATCGAGAGTGACGCTACGATGATATTTCACAAAAACTCAAAGGGTAGTCCGTGGATAAACGAGATCGCCAAAGCTGAGAGTTGGATAGCCGATAGAGAGAAAGGTCGAATGGACATCTGACGAGAGCCTGACCGACTATGACGACGGACGGTCTGTAGGTAGCTGGGTGTCAGAAGGCACCTCAAGAAGTTATTCGCGAACAAACCCGCGCGATGGACTACTGTCGAGGTGTAGAGCACGGGCTCATCGGGTTTGGTAATATATCGATCCAGATGATATACATTGAGAGATCACATGGGATCAGTCGCGCGGCGGCGGCCACCCTCAAGCTCTCCCGGTTGATAGAGGTACCGGACGTCAACATCCAATGGAAGTCGTTTCTCCGCTAAACCAACGGGTCGCCCGCGCGAGACGGCAGAGGGCTTGTGCGTCACCATTTTCGCCTTCACGGGCTTCTTACAGATCAATCTGGTCACCTCGCCGTTCAGTGCAGAGACCACGGCGGGCAGCCTGGTTACCCACTCGGTCGATCGAGTATGAGGGTCTACAAGCTCTTTGTCATATTGGTGTCCGAACAGCCTCTCAGCCAGGGTTCGATGGAACCGCTCCACGATCCCCTGGTCCCGGTGGATGTCGACGCCGCCGCGTCTGACAGAAACGTCGTGCTTAGCCAACAGCTGAGAGACGGCGCCCATGAACTCGTGGCCGGGATCGACCTGGAGAATATTCGGCCATTTGAGAGGACTCCTCTTATATAATCGGGAAAGAGCCTCGGCCACCTCCTTAGACTCCTTCGTGGCCAGCGGCTCAGCCCCCTTATAGCGACTCGCTACGTCAACGACTGTCAGGGCGTACTTGTACGTCTTGCGACCGACGCGATCGTGAGGGAGAAACAGGAGGTCAGCTTGGTGGACTTCGTTCGGCACCGGAACGTCGAATTTCGGGCTTGGAATATTGTGCGGCGCGGGCAAATAGATCTGCCAGATGGCCTGCTTCTTGAGCCATGCCTTGGCAGCGTTTTCTGAAACCTTGGTCGCCGCGGCGAGGTTCTTGATGGCCGCGAGTCCCTTCCAGTAGCCGCGGGGCTGTAGTATGTGTTCGCTAACTTGCGCGCTAGGCGAACCGATAGTTTGCTATCAAGCTTGTGTGTGTCCATCGTATGCAAGGTATTCTAGTAGATCGAACAGTCTCCAACATGTCCTCGCCAGATCGTCCGGTAACTGCGTCGTCAATACTAAACCTTTGTTAGAAGTTTCGCTTCAGCTGCTGGTTAAGTTCTGAAGGAACTCGGAGGAATCTAACATCCGCTTTGCGAAAAGGGTGGCCACGTTTTCGTCTTCGCGCCACGTCCTCGCGCCAGACGGATCAGACCATTTGCTCCAGCTAAACGGTGTTTAAGGACCGTGTAGCCTACATCGAGCAGAGCGTCATAAAGCACGTCAACTGACATCGTTCTATATACAGGGTGATTAAAAAAACTTGTCCCCACTTCAAATGAACATCTTAAGCCATACTCAAATTATATACGTTTACTCTATATATCAAAATAACAAACAATTATTCACCTTTTCAGTCAATACACAAATCCTCGGAATCAATTATGTTTTTCTTGTTTAAATGACATGTTCTATATGTCCGCCCTTCTGCCGGATAACCAGTCCAAACCTTTCTCTGAAGTGGCCGATGACCACATTGCAAGTCTCTGAGCTTATCTTCTTCGTCTCTCGCGCAATGGCTGTCTTCAACTCCTTTAGATTTGTTGGTCTGGGAGAATATACTCTCTCCTTAAGGTGACCCCAGATAAAGAAGTCCAATGGGCTGAGGTGTCTGGTGAGGCTGGGGGCCATTCAATAAGTGTTTTGAGCGATATTACTTTGTTGGCCAAACGAATTGTCAATCCAACTGATCGCGTCAGACGCGGTATGTGGTGCAGCGCCGTCTTGCTGAAACCATACATCAGATGTATCGTATCCTCTTCTGGTCAATTCTGGAACAAATATTCCTTTCAGAATATGAAGGTACCTGTCTGTTGACACAGTTTGGGTTTCGCCTTGCTCTTCGAAGAAATAAGGTCCAATAATGCCCTTGCTGCTCAGTGCGGCCCATGCGGTTACCTTCGCGCTGTGAAGTGACTTCTCCTCGTAAATGTCTGGTTTATTTGCACTCCAAAAACGTTGATTCTGTGTGTTGACTGCGGTATCAATATAGAAGTGTGCTTCATCGGAGAACCAAGTATTGTCAATGATTTCTGGATTTTCAATAGCCCAGTTAGCAAATTCCATTCTCCTGTCAATGTCTTCTTCCTTTAAGTGCTGCATGACTGAAATTTTATATGGTTTGAGTTGCAAGTCGTACTTCAATATTATTTGGACTGATGAATAACTTGGAGTGTTTGTGAGATCCCTCAATACATTCCTGATTGACTTTCTCGGTGTCTCTGCTATTACTTTCTTCACGTTTTCAATGTTTTCATTTGAACGTCCATTTCTTTCTCTACCACTGTTTCCCTTCCATCTCCCGTGAATACTTCCCGATTCTTCAAATCTCTTGACTATTCTATATATCTGCTTCCGTGACAAGTATTCTCTGTCTGGATACCTCTTCTTCATAATATTTCTGACAATATTAGGTGAGTTTCCACATTCATATTAAAACTTTACAACTTCTGCTGAGAAATCCATTTTCAAATGTTGATGACATCATACACTAAACTTGATGACGTCATACACATGAAATGATGACGTCATCAGTTTTTGTTCATAATATTAGCAAAATGGTGTTGAGTTGCATTAATTAATAAGCCATATTTTGATTCTCTATCACTCTTAGAAAGCAAAATATGATTATTTGAAGTGGGGACAAGTTTTTTGAATCACCCTGTACATTTATATATTAAAAAAGTTCAATTGCTACGCAATTATTGCTTTGCAATATAGTAGCTGACGAAACCTGTCGCAACCATTCCCATGACGACGAACGCGATCTCGCGGTCTGTTTGGGCCTCTGGCGGCACATAGAAATCTGAAAGCTGGGGCTCGGGATCCAGCGGCACGAGACTTTTCTGCGGAAATGTCCGCGCGTACTCGCGGATGGCGGCGTCAACGTTCCGGAAAGTTTGCACGGCGTGATTCTCACGGCGAAGATCTTCGTTGATCCAGTCCAGACGGGCGGTAGTTTTTGTGACCATGCTGCGTGTGCGCTCTGAAGTTGTTCTACAGCTAAATCGTGACGCTTGCGCTGCTCATCCACGTCCGAGCTTCTCATTTTCCAGAATAGAAAGTTGCTACCGTTGAACGCCAATGCGTTCACCACCGCACCACCTACGAGCATTGCGATCGAAGCCATTATTTCCATATATTAGCTGGTAGAATTCCAGCTTTAACTAGATAATCTCGGGTCCCAACTGCGGCCGCTACATCTAAGGTCTAACCTATGTCTCTCGCAGTCATGTCCAACTTGGGAGCGGGCCCTCCGAATGCCATCTTTGATAGTCTAGCAAACCCGATACTGAGGCCTGATAACACCACGGCGTGATAAACCGCATTCACAATTATTTTACCATCGTATTCAGCCATTACTATACAGTTATTGCATATAAAAGGGAACGCGAGCAGTGTTTAAATGGGGTGCAATCGGTTTCGGAACTTCCTTCGGAATCGCGGCTGGTTTTCGCGGTGGGAACACACACAGGGTGTCCGCAACTGCCAGACCACCGCCAACAACCCACGGTATGATCCAGGTCGGAGCAGCAATCCCCGATTGCACCGCAGGAACTATCGGAGATTGAACCGCAGCTGCCTTCGGATGTTCCGCTGGAACCGCCTTCGGGCGTTTTGCTGTTTCAACAGCAGCTGGAACAACTAACGACTGTTTGACCGCTCGAAGCTCGGCGAGTATTTTATCTTGTTTAGCATTTCGGGTAGCAGCCGCTGCCCGCCCAGCTGCCTGTCTTTTTGGTTTTTTGTGTCGTGCAATCGGAGCTTGCTCCTGATGTGCAATCGGAGATAGTTCCTGCGGAGCAATCGGGGATTGCTGCTCCGTCACTCTCGCAGGCGCGTCTTGTGTCATCATCATTTGTTGAGCTTATAGTTCGTGGGCATATATGTCCAAATTGACAGTGCTTAGCTGTGGTCAACATGGTTGTCAGCGGAGCTAAGAACATTCCAAACTTGCGATAAATTGAGCAACAGGCTGTTCTAAGAGTGTGTCCGACAAAAGGGTCAGTCTCTAGATCGCCTATCAACCCCGCGGTGTTTGGTATAGGGAGATTTATAATAACAGCGGTAGCGTACAGATCAATAGCCGCCGATCCAATAGTTTTCGTCATCTCTGCACCTAACCTAGATTCGTATCGCGCATACATGTTATCAACCTCCGCATCTGACATCTTGTACACTTAACAAACTGAGAGACACCTACCAAAATACTGCTTTGATTGTCCCCCAGCAACCAGCGCAGCTAGCCGCTCGCGTCGCGTCGTGTTTTCATTCGTGTCGACAGCCGTGTCGGCAGTCGTGCAGACAGTCGTGTCGGCAGTCCTTCCTACAGTTCCAGCCGTGTCGGCAGTAGTACCGACAGTCGGCGCGACTGTTTCTTCCATTAGCTGATCGAGAAGTTCGTCGCAGTTCATTTTGAGTGCTATTCTGACTAGTATCATAAGTCTAACATATTGCCAAGCGCACCACCCGATACTTATGATCACCGTTATGCTTGCAACAAAGCTGGCAGCAGAGCAACAAATTGATTCCCACATTGTTCAGCAATTGGTCATCATTTGTTCAACATTTGTTCAGCATTGTTCATTTTTTAACCATTGTTAGCATTGTTAAACATTTTTTTGTTAACAATTGTTCAGCATTGTTAAGCATTTGTTAACATGTTCGATTTGTTCAGAACATGCTGCAGCATTGTTCAGCATTGTTAATCATTTGCTAAGCATTGTTTAAGAATACTTGCTCAGCAGTTACTAACGACCGTTAAGCACAATCTAAGCTGCGCTTAATAATTGCTTATTACTTTGTAAGCAGTTGGTTGATCTGTCTTTAACAGAAGCTTGGCGTGCTTAGTTTCCGAAAGCATCTGTCGAACCTCCAGGCGCTCCTCGCGCGTTGGGATAACGTCGTTCTCTCGAAAACAGTCATCGAATGAGTCTCGGTCCTTGCAGTGGAAGAGGGCGACCCATTTCGTTTGCTCGCGCAGATCCTTGAGTACGGCGTTGTACTTCTGAGTGGAGATCCATACGCTTTGCCCCGCATGGCGGCCAGAAAATGCGAGCTCGGAGAGCATGTCCTTCTTTTTGGTCATCGCCGCCTTGGCCGAGCAGTCGTCAATCACGTACAGGGTGGGCTCGCCCTGAAAGGCTTGGTAGAAGCCACGCAGCCAATCGTGAAGCCTGTCGCCGGGGTCAACGACGTATACCTCAGTGTCGGTCCATATCCACGGGCGCCGCTGATAAGTCTTGTTGTGCCGCACAGTGGGACACAGGATCACAATGTGTCGAAAGGCCTCGCCGTAGGAGCCCTCGAGCAAGTCCAGGATGAAAACCGTTTTTCCGCATCCTGTCTGCCCACATATTATGGCAGAGTGGGCATCCTTCGTAAAACCCAGAGGTTTTTTAGTAGAGTGCTAAGACGTATCGGCCATCTTCGATGTTGAGTTGCGAATCTGTGATTATATATAGGTACACGTTCAATGCGCCAGCTCCGTCCGCCTCTTTGGTTATCTGGATCGTCACACCGTCGCTCGCGTTCTGAACTTGTCGTCCACTACCGTGCAGTTGGTCGTCGTCGCTGGTTCGCATGTCTAGCCATAGCGCGTACTTGAAAGTCAGGAACTCTGCGAGGGAGACGTCCGAGAGCTGCAGGTCTTTGGCAACCGCCGCAACCTCCGGCAGCAAACTGCTTTTTGACTTCGTCCCACTGCTGGTGCGCGCGAAGGCCCTGGCTGTAGAGCTGATTGGGGACTCCCTCGATCGTCACCTCGACCTTTGTGATGTTGGGGTTATACAATTTGTCGCTTTTTCTAGCCCCGAGCGCGAACCGAGCCTCCTCGAACAGCATCAGTATACCTTTCATCCAGCGGGCTGGGTCGTTGATATCAATGTTCATCAATGTGTCGCTTTTGTCTTTCTTCATCTTGCGATGGCGAAGAACTCGGTTGCAAAGTATGGCAACGCGCCCGGCGTACTGGGTTCTGATCAATCGCGCGAGTTCGGGCATCGTGACTATGTCGTACTCCAACGACACATTGTCGATCGAATACGTCGATTCCATGTCAGTGGCTATGAGAACTCGGTTCCATGCGCGGTGGGCTTGATGATATCCGCGTTCACGTTCCCGTTATGGCCGATCTTTTGTTTGACGGTGGCGATTACGATCTGATTATTGTAACCGTCAACCCGGTCGTCTCGTAGTATCATATTGCTCGGCGCCATATACAGACCTATTACAAATACGTAGTCTACTGTGGTGCCGGCATACTACAAAACGTCTTGATACCGCTGAATCGCCGTCGGGATGTCCACCGGAGATGAGATGGCGTCCACGACATTTGTCAAGAACTGTTTCTGGGTATAGAACGCCGTTCCCGTGCCCAGTATAGCACTGCGCGCTTGCGCATGTGCGCCGAGGATGGCCCAGACATATGTGCGAATGGAGTCGTTGAGGCGAGGAACCCCGGCCTGCGTGAACCCCAGACCCTTATCTAACATAAATGTACCGCACGCGTCCTGGACCGCAGCAGCCTGCTGTATGTAATCGACGTGAGCTCGTTTCGGAGGTAGCCAATCTCAAGATTAGACGCCGCAGTGCCGACCTCCAGACACTTCCGGCCCGAAGGTCATCGTCGCGGTGTGTCAAAATTTCCGGCGTTCCGACTGACGATGTGGTCGCCGGAGTGATCGTGCCTAAAATCCGTCTGCGTCCAAATCCCGTAGCCCCGAATGAGAACGTCCCCGAGGCTAGTGCTGCTAGGAAATGCTTTCTGGCGCCAGTCCGCGTCTTTTCGGACCCCAAATTCGTTACACAGTCTTTCGAACGCCCTACGGTCGTATGCGCTGGAAATGGGATTTTCTGTTCTTTGAAAATCCTCCTAATAGTGTAGTACGCGTGAAAGTCGTAGACGGCCCTCAAGCAGGGATCCCCCGCAGCCAGATGGTCCTGAGAGGAAACCCCGCATCCGGTTGTTGCGCACCACACGGCGAGGTTGAGCTGAAGTTGCTTTCCACCCGTTCACGGCCTCCATGGTAGTAATCTTGGGCAGCCTATATTGTTCAGAGATGTCGGGGAAGTTGGTTTGAAAGCCTGTTCCGCCGCGAACTTGGATAGTGGGGTGCACCAGACGGGGAGCGCCCGCCTTAGCGGCGTAGACCCCACCGAACAGGTACTTTGCATCAGAACTAAAGCCAAACACCTTGGTATCCATGAAAGATATTATCAGGTTTGCTGTGCTCACCAATGTTCAAAGGGAAGCTTGTGTACTTCAGAATTCGATCGACAACTGCTGCGGGAAACGCAGGACCGATCTCAGATCAATCACCTTCACGGTCGGCTGGTGCAACGTCGAAGTGGGCGAAGGGTTCGCCTACATGAAGAACGGAACGGCCCCTAGTATTAGTAAAGCTGACCCCCGGTCTTTGGACTTAGAGAGAGCTCCAATCTTTTGTTGCGTCGGAGCTTAGTGGCCGAGCCAGCCTCGCAATCTCGAAAGCAACATTGACCGTCGATCCCGGCAACCGGATAAGGGTCACCCCGGCGTTGGCCGTGCGACTCGGTTTTACAGATAAATGGTTTGATCCAGGCGAGCACGTCGGCGACGACCCAGTGGGGTTCGCCTTCACGAAAACTCTCAGGGTGCACCTGGATCAGCTGAACACATCGTACAACATGTTAGACGGAGCCCCCAGCACTCTCATTAAGGTCGTGCACGCCAGCGACTGTCTCTATGGTGAGACCCTGACCTTAGACTTTCCAACCCCCCAGATGAAACGTTTGGAATCTGGTCACATCCACGAATTGAAGATCTCTATTCTAGATGATAAAGCGCGAGAGTTAAAGAACGATTACCCGATTTCGATCGTTCTCGAAATAAGCGATTAAACATAATATATATATTTACATATTAATCATGAGCATATACGGCCCAGGTAGTTCCAGCACAGAACAGGACGTTCCCGTCGCGGGCGCAGCCAGCAACGATGAAGCCACAATGAGAGGCTGGAGGGAAGGATAGCGCCGGCCGCACCGAGGTGGCTACGGCACTTGCACACGTACAGTGATTGCGAGCTCCAAAACCCGTCATAACAGTTTGGGCCGAGGAGCGGGGTTCACTGGGCGAGGGGTCCTACGAATATTCATTCGGTGCCAACGCGAGCAACAGATTTGGGTGATACGCCATGGCAACGTCCGGGACGATTCTGCGAATGGCGGTCTGCTCGGTCAACTTTCGCGGACACGCTGCTACCGAAGTCCGAGTGAATCACGTCCTTAACGGGGTAGAACAGAAGTCTGACATCACCAAGCATGCGGGTCAGAGGTCAGGGTTTACGATATTCTATGATGACACTGCAATTAAAGTTCCCGCCGGTAGTGTTATTAACTTTGTTACAAAAATCGCTGACCAAGCGAGTTCCTCCACTGTAGTGACACTGTTAACTGAACTTGATTTATGATGAATGACGAGAAACTATATCCACATTTACCTTCAGGTACGGCTGACCTGGCATCCTTTATGATGACCAGGATCGTCGAGATACAACAGATTCTACAGCATGAGGGAGAGACGCGGACGGGCCATGCGAACAAATATAGGCGAGCAGTCAATATAGTCGAGGGGGTGAGCACCGCGTTAGCCTCAGCTTCCGTTGTAAGCGGCGTGGGGAGTGTGTCTTTATTATCAACAATCGTCGGTCGCGGTGGCCTTGAGTGTGATGGCGGCGGGGACGGGACTGCTTTGCATGACGGCCAGACTCGTGGGCCGAAAACTATAGGCCAAGAGTCGAAAGCACGACCGAATAGCGGTTCTCGCGAGGTCTAAGAAAAACAGTATCGACGTTATCGTGTCGAAAGCGATAGCCGACAACGATATATCAGATAGCGAGTTCAAACTGGTCGTCGAAGAGATGGCCAGGTACAAGGAGTTAAAGGGCACGATCCGGTCCAAGGCCAGACCACAAATTCTCGCGGACGAAGACGTAAACAAACTCGTCATGGAGGGGAGGGCCGACGAGAGAAAAAATCTCCTCGCCCGTCTCGGGACGTGATCGCCATACGGAACATAAAACGTTTTCAGGCCCCGTTAGGACACACACTGACCACCACACATTTATATAACCGCAACTGTCCGTACCAGCAAGTAATCGTGTTACCATGCGCCGCAGTCACCTCTCTCATATATAGATCGCCTCGATACTTTGGTGCATATGGTTAAACCAATACACAAAATGAAAAGTCATGCAGAGCATGATGTTATTAGCCGATCAAATCAGGGTAAAGTCCATCGAACATATGTAGGTGTCTCTGGTAACATTGTCAATGGTAAACTATTTTCGACCACAGTTCTGTACCCAGCGTTGACATTTTTCTCGATTTTGTGCAGGTTTTGGAAACCCGTTCCCAAATCCATCCAATAGCAGCAATGCCATAGCAGCAATGTTTTGTTGTCACCATTATGTTGCGAAATATTCCAGCGTAACACCTGTACTGTATGCTCTATTTATCTACAAATTACACTCCGCAATACACAAAGTTGTAGTCACTGCATGTGTGTTTGTCCGAATTATGTGGCAGCAAGCGAGTGGGCGGAGCTACCAGAGCTATATATATCTAGCGGTTACAGTGTCATCTAAAAATAAGACGCAAGCTCCTGCGTATTCAGGCACATGCCCAGATTGGCCTAATGTGCCCCATCCGTGATTTTTTTGCGCGATGTCGGGTGCAAGACAATCAATAATTTGCGGCATTGACAATAATTAAGGGGGATTGCCGCAATCGCGCGTGCTGGATGCATCCCTGCCATCCCTGCATGATACGTAAACAAAGTTCGCTATGAAGGGCAATTCTTCGTTTTGATTGGTGGAAAATTTTGTGAATATTAACTAGCGTCAAATGACGCGGCATACGCGATCCAATGGGATAAACCCGAGATGCTGGGATAAACCCGAAAATGCTGGGGTTGCTAGTAAGGAGATTTTGAGCAGAGGTCGATTATAAATTAGCCGAATAAACACATTTTACGCGATTATACGTGGCTGAAACTTGTTCTGTTTAATAAATAAAAGCTTTAAATTAGCCCAATAATCGGCGTATGTTGGCGTATATGGCCATTAGAGCCAACTATGGACTTCAACAACAATAACTTCCGGGTTAAATCTCTTCCGCGTTCAGCTCATTACGTATTCAAAATTGTGTTATTTGGCTATAAGTAAAGTTTTAAACGGAGATAATTGCCAAAAATGCAAACTTTATCGGTTGATGCAATTTGGAAGTGATACAGAAAAATTCGCGTTCGTAGATTACCGAATAGCGGAGAAAAGGGTTGCTACAAACTTTTTCAGAATTCGATGGATAACCAATATATTAGCCGATCTATAAATAGATCGGCTAATAACAAGTACACCACCATGGTTACGTATCGCTTAAAGCTGTGCAATACACCAGCGGGTGATCGCTATATATATATAGCCTGTCTAGATACTTTGGCGCATCGGAAAATGTAGATACATCACAGCGGCGGTTTGTGAACAGGTAATGTTTATCTCCAGGTTTATGTTTCATAACTGCCTTGGTGGTTGTGTGTGTACTAAGGAGCGTTCCTGTCCGACCGCCGTTAAACTGTGCCATAAATCAGCCGAATGCAGATATAACGAGCGGTGGTGTAGTGACAATGTCCGACAAATAACCTCGGCAAAATAGTCTTACGTGACTTATCAAAACTACACATCAGATCGGTTCTATCTTTCTAACTGACTTTCTGATTTTAATTATACTAAATGATAATACTTGCGAGCACGTAATTCCTTGCTAACCAGTCGATGTGTAGCGCGAGTGCCACCGCATGGTGGACATAGTAGTGACTCGGATCTGGTCCCTACCCCGCAATGCCTACATGGGCGAGGCGTAACGGACACTCTTCTCATCCATGCCCGGTGATGCTTGCAATACTCGTAAATACCGGTACGATGACATCTCTCGTGACTACCTGTCTTCAACCACTCACAATTAACTCAAACCATTTTGTGATGTATATACTATATGTATATATATATCTAACATGGTGACATCTCGTCTCATTGATAACTTCTCATCCAGTCGAGGAAGTATATGGTCTCGTGGTTGATGAAAAACATTTTCCACTCTTCTCATCCATACTCGGTGAAAATAAATGCATCAAAATCTCTCTAATATATTCAGAATTGGTGATTTCAATGCAGCTTCTTGATTGTTTGTGTATAAGCAATATATAATGCACAAGACACACAGTGAGGTCGGTGGAGTTTTCGAATCCTCAAGAAAGACACACGGTGACAATTATAAGGTATCACGCTACAAAATCTGCCCGACGTCGTGTTTTGTCACAAAATTATTGTTATAAGCGACCTACTGCAGATGTACACGTGAAATGTCTACAAAAAATACTCCATTTGTAGCAATTTCGTACACATCCTTATGATATCATATTGGAATAGAAAACAATTATCGTGAGAATTACGTGTGGGCACACTCATATGATCCGGCGACGAAGGGTGGGGATTGGGGATTCGGGGACAAGCGCCCCTTGGGAATATAGTTCATCCCTGAATGCCAATCGGTGTGTCTGAAATGTATTTCATATTGAAATGAAATGAAAAAGAAATTGAAAGTTTTTATGTGATCTTTTTATCACTTCTTTCTATCTATGTGGGTCTGTAGTAATTAAAATAACACAACTTTATCATCATATGAAAGTCATTCGTCACACATATCTAAAATGAGCTTCCAGCTGTGGCGGATTTATATGGGGGATGGTCATCACATATGCATAACCTGCAACTGCAACATCCAATTATGTATTATATTTACACGGTATGGGTTATGATCCCGCGGGATAATTTTAGAATATTTGCAAGCACAATATGTACATAAAGTTGTACGGTCACTCGTGTGGCTAATGTTGAAACTGCCAACACATCATATTATTACCAGCCACCGATCATCGCGGATAAGTTGCTTGTAAGAGTTTTCGATTTCCAGTGTTGGTTGAATAACCATTATTATTATTATGCTACAAAATCCGTATGCCTTGGGTTAACTGAAAATTCACATCCATGATGATTGATAAATGCTACATCGATTTCATATGCACAACTCATCATTAATATATCATGGACAATTACATCGTTACCAACGCAGCGTCTTCACGCGATATGGAACACAACGTCAAAATAACGTTATGTTAATGTAATGCTCCTTATTGTTCAAAAGACGAATAACATTTCCATGTTTTCAAAATAAACGGTATAAAATCTTTGTTTTTATAGTACATGTACTTCCCACAGCTAAGTCAGGCAATGCAATTCACCTTTGTTCAAACATACCACCTGAAATACCAGCAGTAACATTATTGATTGCTGACGTTGTCGAAGTGGATTCCCTTTATGCGGCTGTTCGTGTACGGTATTAAAAAATGAAATCACATAGGGCAAGATTGGGCGAATGTGGAGGATTGAATAACGCCTCAATCGACGATATTTGATAATAGATCCATCCACTGTAACCACTCAATTAGAAAAATGTACAGATGTCACTTCAACTATCCTAAAACTCGAGAGAAATTGGTAACTCGCCTGGCCTTCTGCTACATGTTCACCATCATCAGAATTCATTTAGCCATACGTCTCCTCAAATTTAAATATTTTTAATCACACAATGAGTTCAACCGATCTGGTCATTGTCTATCCGACTGTATCGTTCGTATATTGTGACTTTCTCTCATCATCAATATCTCGTGTTTTGTGCTAAAATACAAACTTTAATATGAGCCGCGTCGCGAGAAAACGAGTCTTCGGGAAATTATTGGTCAAATTAACATTTTGTTACTATGACAATGGTATTTGTATGATGAACTGAATGCTTTTTATTTGATCATGATATCTGCGATATTCATTAAGATATTATATTGTATATAACACCACTATTCTGGTCATTTGAGAAAATGAGACGTCATATAAAAGCGACATCAAACGACGTCAAAACGACGCTACAGTATATACGTATCTACCGGTACACATAGAGTATACGCCAACATTTACAACAGTTTGCAAGTTGACAAACTAGAAGCATGTTTGACCTTGAATAATGAATGTATAGACTGATGACCTTGATTTTTTTAGTAATACATGGAAGTGAAAAGCGACAAAGACAAACCGGCAAGTTCATATACCAGCAAGTATAAACGTGTGCGCGTGTACGGCGGATTCGGTATGCGGATTTCCTCTTTTTGACGTCCTGTTTACTGAGCGTTTTAATAATGTATAATTGTAGGAAACCACAGAAGTATATGAAACAGACAGTAATATTTACTGTCCAGGTATGTCATTTCTGTATTGATTAACTGGTTGGTTCATTGTGCTATACGACAGTTCAGCAAATACAGATGGGGATATACCTGTAAATGGGGAGGACAATATGTTCAACATTAAAGGTACATGCCCACTCAGTAGGCACACACTGTTCTTTATATATAGTTTTGTATATTCTGTAGATATGACATTCTCAGGCAAAATAAACATTCATTTCACCATGAAACCCCACGTACTGATTGGCATTACTATGCAATTTATATCAGACGTAAATTTCCACACTGATATCAGGGGCGATAATAGTGTTACCTTAAAATGTTAACGGAGATTACTATTTATTCGCTGTATTTATTTGTTGATGTGTAATGATCATACTTTATAATCTGTCGAAATATTATTTGTTCAGGTGACGCATTTAATTAGTATAAATAATTAAAATATATCATGCCTCATTTGCATATGAAAATAGCCTAATACCACCGTGAGTCATATGAAAATAGCCTAATACCACCGTGAGTCACTATGAGTAAAATAAATATTAATAAATGATTATATATGTATAGCGGGTACTCCTATATAATTGTTTAGAACTTGTAGAATGCCGACACAATTATACACTTATTTCATTCCTATAAAGAATAGTGTGTGCCCACTGAGTGGGCATGTACCTTTAAATTACATTCAAACTAGTACACAGTCGATGGCGCGCCAGAGAATGCAATTGAATGTAATCTGTTAGACGAATCGGCAAATGTTGTTTTTCTCCGGAAAACCGTTGATCTGACAGCACGCATATTCAAATTAAAAGGTTAGTGACGACGGCCGGTCAGACCCGACCCCGCTCTAACATTTGTGCAGACATTTGTTACCGCATTTGTTATATCAACTTGTTACACCGCATTGTGTTTGTTTTGGGAGTGTTACGGTAGCATTTTGTCTTTTGGAGAGTCAACTCGCCTTTCAGTGAGCGAGTATCGTAGCCTATTGTTCTGAAACAAGCAATTGAAACATGTCTTGGCATTTCATAAGAATTGTCTCCTTGAACTTCGAAGTCATAGTGCAAATCTTAGCGGGAATTACGTCAGATAAGTTCACGACGTCATATCTGGTGACGTCGCCAGACTCCCGAAGACTAGACATTCTAAGTCCGTGACCTTGAGCCCTGGCATAAATGGGGGTCGTAGGTTTGTTGCAGAATGATGTATGAGTGTCAGAGAAGGGGTGTGTAAAATATGAAAGATTTCCGCAAAGGGAAAGAGAAGTTAAAAGGATATTTACAATTGTTAAGTTTTCTTTTTTTTTGTTTTTTTTCTAAGTTTCTAAGTCCGTGACCTTGACCCTGGCTAAATGGGGGTCGTAGGTTTGTTGCAGAATGATGTATGAGTGTCAGAGAAGGGGCGGGTAAAATATGAAAGATTTCCGCAAAGGGAAAGAGAAGTTAAAAGGAAATTTACAATTGTTAAGTTTTCGTTTTTTTCTAAGTTTCTAAGTCCGTGACCTTGACCCCTGGCATAAATGGGGGTCGTAGGTTTGTTGCAGAATGCTGTATGAGTGTCAGAGAAGGGGCGGTTAAAATATGAAAGATTTCCGCAAAGGAAAGAGAAGTTAAAGGAAATTTACAATTGTTAAGTTTTGTGACGGACGGAAAGACGGACGGACGGACGGACGGACGGACAATCTGACTCCAGTATACCTCCCCCCCCCCCCCCCCCCCCCCCCCCCCCCCCCCCCCCACCCCCCCCCCCCCCCCCCCCCCCCCCCCCCCCCCCCCCCCCCCCCCCCCCCCCCCCCCCCCCCCCCCCCCCTCACAAATACCCCCACAACTTCGTTGCTGGGGGTATAATTAGTGGTATGAAAATGCCAATAACACTAACAGCTCGTGGAGTGATACAATTGTTATAGAACCACGAACACCGTAGTCACTGATAAAGCAGCGCAGGTGTGCATACTGTGTTGGTTATACATGTACACTGATTGCATGCAAACGTAGTAATCCAGCTTCGGTAAGATTGTGACTTTTAGCTGGTCACGTGACCGCAGGGTATTGAGGACATGTCTGCGGAAATGTTTCAGCAAGCGTCGCCTCGTTTCGACGACCTGTCCGACTGTGATAAACTCATTTGCTTACATGTAATGCGGTGTAAGGACTTGCCGTTTTTATCAGGGAAAATTAAATCGCTCATGGTTAAAAGGAGGTAATTACTATGTTGACAGCGATTTTCTGAATTGCCGGATTACAAATTGTACATTGTGCTGGTTGCGACCGGTATAGCACTAGTCCGGTTTAAAATTTCGGTAAACAGTCAAGACCCCTGCGTTTTTTTACAAAATCTGTTTCGCGAAACCTGCCCAAATTTTACGGCTATTTAAATAATTAAAAAACAATATATTTTTCGACAACATTAAATTATAGCAAAATTTAATAATGAGCCGACTTTTTATTTCGCGAAATTTGGTCCAATATTGATTTTATTCAGAAAAAACAATTTCCACATGTTAAATCCCCATAGACATCTTCACTGAGCAGTGCTGAATGTCTATGGGGATTTAACATGGGGATTGTTTTTATAATTTCAGAAATAGTGGACCGATTTTCAAAATGTAACTTTTGTTTTCTTAGTTAGATCATATCCAAGCTATCTAGCTATTTCAGAATCAATTTCCAAAAATTGTTCGTTTTTCGACTCCTCTTCCAGGTTCTCCACCTCTTTTTCTTCCATGTTAAACAATTCAAAAACAATATTATTTTCGATAATATTAAATTAAAGGAAAATTTAAGAATGAGCCTTCTTTTTATTTCGTGAAATTTGATCAAATATTGATTTTATTGCGAAAACAAAATTTCCCCATGTTAAATCCCCATAGACATCTTCACGGAGTGAAGATGTCTATGGGGATTTAACATGGGGAATTTTTTTAGAATTTTAGAAATTCTGGACCGATTTTTAAAATTTAACTTTTGTTTTCTTAGTTAGATCATATCCAAGCTATCTAGCTAGGTTTCGGAGTCAATTTCCAAAAAAAATGTTTTTTGACTCCTCCCCACAAGTCCTCTACCTCTTTTTCCCCCATGTTAAATTCCCATAGAGAACTCATTTTTCGTAATAAAATCAATATTTGACCAAATTTCACGAAATAAAAAGAAGGCCCATTCTTAAATATTGATAAAATTTAATATTATCGAAAAAAATATTGTTTTTGCATTATTTATATGGCCATAAAATTTGGGCAGGTTTCGTGAAACAGACATAGTACAGAGTTTGATATGCTAAGCTGTTAGCCCGTGAGCCAATAACCGAAACCCTACCCTCCCCCCCCCCCCCCCCCCCCCCCCCCCCCCCCCCCCCACCCCCCCCCCCCCCCCCCCCCCCCCCCCCCCCCCCCCCCCCCCCCCTGTGGGATTTTTGCAGACATACATTTCCTGAAACTACATTCAATTATGAGTGTTAATCCGTTGTCTGCGCTCTGTAACCCGATGGATGAACATATGGCGCCATTTTCAAGTATGTCACCCTCGGTATTTTTAGTATCTTGAAAAATCGCATTTTTTTATAAAAATTGCCTAACTTATATCCTTTTGTTCGAATAAGATGGTATTTTCGTACGTTTTCCGAGATTTTGAACACCATGGAATAGAATAATATACAATTGAAATAAATTTGACAATCTAGAAGTCATATTTTTACAGGTTTTATTACCCCACCCACCCAATTGCAATGGTAAAATATACATGTTAATAACTTTATGAAAAGTTGGCGTTTTTTCATTTTATCAATGTCAATGTAGTCTAGTAGGGCCAATTGAACATATCCAATGTATATACGTCGACTATTTAGTGTCTACCACAAAATATACAAAGTGAAAAATAACGTATTTTCGACCATTCCCCACCCACTCATTTTACAATGGCAATTTAACAGGTATGTAATATTATGCAATTTAACAACATTATAAACCGCTTACTATGGATTGAAAACAACTCAAATATGTAACATTATTGTCCATACTTACTAAATATATTATGAGTCCGTGTTTTCGTCCGTCTGTACGGACATTTCTCAAATAAAAATTGACGGTACGATTTTGAAATAAATCCGAATCATTTCAACATTTCGGGGCACGAGATCATTATCGGCAACAGTAGTTGATCTACAACATTAATAATCTCGTTATAGTGGCGAGACAATCCTCACAGCATCAGGCAAGATGAAACACAATAGGCAAAAACTGAATCCACATATAATACAATACAAGAGGCAACATGCATCATGGTTTACAGTATTCAACTTGCAATACAAAATATTCTACATGTTGTTCAAATCAAAACATCGCACCTGTGGCGAGGCAATCCTCACAGCATCAGGCAAGATGAAACACAATAGTCAAAAACTTAATCCACATATAATACAATTCAAGAGGCAACACATGTCATGGTTTAAAGTATTCAACTTGCAATACAAAATATTCTACATGTTGTTAAAGTCAAAACATCGCACCTGTGGCGAGGCAATCTTCACAGCATCAGGCAAGATGAAACACAATAGGCAAAAACATAATCCACATATAATACAATTCAAGAGGCAACATACATCATGGTTTACAGTATTCAACTTGCAATACAAAATATTCTACATATTGTTAGTCAAAACATCGCACATGTGGCGAGGTAATCCTCACAGCATCAGGCAAGATGAAACACAATAGGCAACAGCTTGATCCACAAATAATACAATTCAAGAGGCAACATATATCATAGTTTACAGCATTCAACTTGCAAAAAAAAAAGTATACATGCTGTTAATGTCAAAACATCGCATCTATTGCGAGGCAATCATCACAGCATCAGGCAAGATGAAACACAATATACAAACGTTCCAGCCACATATACATGTAATACAATTCAAGAGGCAAAATACATCATGGTTTACAATATTCAAATTGCGATCGTCACAACATCAGGCAAGTTATGTGAAGTTCTAATTGTGAGAGTAGGTTAAGATAAATCCAGACTAGTCATACGCGTCATCAGTGTCAAACATGGCATCAAGTAGGCTCTCTGCTTCAGGATCATCCATTTCCTCTATTAACAGATCAACCATTTCACTTGGCAGGTGATCTCCTTCTGTCCACTTGCATTATAACAAGCCATTATTAACTTCCCATCCATGTTCATCTGGTGGCGGTATGTCTGCATCACGCCGGTCAGCATTGTTCCAAATGAGTGTTTGATAGTTGGCTCTTGCTACATGCATTTTCAGTGACGATCTGCATGGTGGTAAAAGGCTCAGGTCATCCTCATTGTACGTCGAAAGAAGATCGCCAGACCTGGGGCTACACTTTTGTAGAAATAGTTCCATTCGTAGCTTGTTGATATCTGTAATGTCTGATTTGTTGTACAGCAAGCATACAAAGTGTTCAAGCGATTGAAATAGCTTTTCATCAACTGACTGAGACATTCCCAACTTCTTGAAGGCTTCAATAAACTCTGGATGCCGCTGGAGTGTTTTCAAAGGAGTAACTTTACCACGCCGAACGAAAGCACTTGTGCTATCACAGCCTGTAAAAGCATGGAGTGCAGGCAATGCCAAACACAGTTCAGTTCCTATGTCTCCAATGACACCATGTATGTCAACCAGCCGCCTCTTGTTCCCAACTCCGGTATCTAACAGCAGTTGTTGTTTCAGCTTCTGTCCGAATTTCAACATCAAAACAAACACATCCGTGCCTGGGGATCTCACAATAATGGTGCTGTTCTCTGGCGTATGCAGTGCATGGTACGCACAATGCAGGATTAGCCGTGTATCCGCCTCCTCTTGCGATGAGTGCAACTCCTCTATCTCAACAGTTTGTGTAGTCTTACCATCAGTGCTAGTTAGCTGCATACATTGCTCCCCACTTACATACTGAATAGTCTTGCCGATCAGCTTTGGAGCGTACTTATCTTGCATCCATTCCGACATGAGAAGTCTAATTAGTTGTGTTTTGTTTGAATTGTTTGACGAGAACAGTTTACAATCTCGTGGAACTTTTGTGAGAGGTCCTTTTATAATGTAAGTCTTTGATGTACCCCTTCGTAGTCGCTCAGATGCTTTTATTGACAAGTCTTGGTATGTATCTGTCACAAAATCTACACGCTCAACTTTCGGGAGCTGATGATATATGTTATCTGCAAGATCCGCGAATGTGTTTGGCAAAGCGGTCTGCATGTGTAACAGTGCATTGCTGTCAATAATATAGCTCACTTGACCCGTTGGAGGTACATCAACACTATGTGATTGTCCTTCAAGCTGGTGCATGAGTTTAGCTTTATCAGTTTTTGCTGGCGAGCCATCCGCAGTGGCGAGCGACCATGGCACAGGTCCCAATGGGTAGCTAAGCACCTTTTCCATGTCAATGTTGTGTTTGAGAGCAAGTGATTAGCTGCCCAAATATATTTCGTTCAGCTACTAACTCCTTTGTCTTTCTCTGCGTACCAGTGAGCTTCACAGCTTTAGCGAGTGATGCAAATGTTTTCAGGCGCAACTGTTTTATGGTGCATGAAAGCTGACTGACTTTTCAACAAACCGCTCCTGGACAAACCGCGCAAACCTTTGTTTTCCTGTCATTTCTGCAGACAGCAGATCGTCAACGACATCTTTAGGGAGCTGGCGCCCTGAAGATATGCAATAGAGCGATTCATCTGATACTTCAAACGGATCTATAAAATTGTCCTATTGCATTGATAATTTTCTTGACGTCTGTTTCACTTCTTGATATTTCCGAAGTTCGTGTGTCCTTGTGTGAAGACTGTTCATGCGCGTTCATATCAGCCAGTTCAAGCGTAGCATCCATGTAGCTAGCTCGGAAGTGTCTCGTCATACACCATCTGTAGTATGCTGCATAATTGCGGCTGAAACCTATGATATCTCCATGTGACTTAGCATGGCGATTGATGGTTTTCTCTATTGTGATATCCACGCCATATCTGGATGACGGAACACTGGATCGGTTCACGCTGAATCCATTGGTCCTCAACAGATCTTCCATCCCAGGATATAACTGCTCTAAGTTTAACAAACTCAGCAGATATACTGTAGTATACCGTGCGTAGTTGGGATGGTCAAAGCTGAAGAACAATGGACACATCTTCTGATGACATGCTATGTGAAGGTCTAAGTTGTTTTCTTTGGTGGCTCGGAGAAACTGCAACACCGTATGCACCGAATCCATGTATCCCAGCCAATACTGTGCCGTTTTCCCAAGTTTCCCTTCACTAACCCTGTCTCGAAACTCCGAGTATGATGACAATGCTTTCATGCATTTGTCATTTGTCATGAACTCCAATAATCTCCAAAAATACCCGAAAGGGCCATTATATAATACCTGTTTGGCGGCCATTTTGAAAATAATTACCGTTGATAGCACACCAGAAATAATGCAAATCGATGTGAAAAAGGATCTGCCATGTGAATATGTTGCTACTGACATGATTAAATTGTAGGTAGCTCATCGTGTGGTGAAAAAAAATGTTGCAAGCATAAACAATTAAGTATTTTGGCGGCCATTTTGATAATTGTGGCTATTTGAGGATGGTATCCAATATAAAACTTATTGTAAGTCATTTTATACTCAATTGGTGAAAAAATGATATCGCTTAACTTGGAAGAACGTGATTTAAATGACACATATCGGCCTGTTCTAAAACCACCCAGTTTTGTATGGCGGCCATTTTGGAAAATGGCCGCCATTTGTTCATCCATCGGCTTTGTAGGCGCAGACAATCAGGTTTGATAGACAATAGGTTACTGAATCCGAAAATCATACTGACCAAAAATCCCACAGGGGGGGAGGGGGGGTTATTGGTGGCTCAAGGTCTATGTGTTATGTTAGAAATACATTTGTGCGTTAAGTGTCAGCATAACACTGTTTTTTTTTTGTTATTTTACTTGTACATTTCAACATCAGGTTTCGTTGTATGCGTATGCGCATTTGATTGTTGTCGTTTATTTAATTTGTTCGAGCCCCTTTTTCCAGCAACTGCTTCGGATTTCTCAAAAAAAACTGACAGTACCAGCCCCATTGCGTCATAATCGAGCATAATCATATACTAAAAAATCCTTAATCCTTAATCGCACATAACCTTACATACATAAATGCGATATAATGGGTGTTCACAGTGTGTAATAACACAGTGCATAACACTCATAGAACACTACTGTCTGTTTCACGAAAGCTGCCCAAATTTTACGGCTATGTAAACAATTCAAAAACAAGATTTATTTTGATAATGTTAAATTAAAGGAAAAATTAAGAATGAGCCTTCTTTTTATTTCGTGAAATTTGGTCAAATATTGATTTTATTGCGAAAAAACAATTTCCCCATCTTCACGGAGTGAAGATGTCTATGGGGATTTATCATGGGGACATTTTTTTGAATTTTAGAAATACTGGACCGATTTTTAAAATTTAACTTTTGTTTTCTTAGTTAGATCATATCCAAGCTATCTATTCAGGTTTCGGAGTCAATTTCCATTTTTTTTTTGACTCCTCCCACACTTCCTTACCACTTTTTCCCCCATGTTAAATTCCCATAGACAAATCAATTTTTCGTAATGAAATCAATAGTTGACCGAATTTCACGAAATAAAAAGAAGGCTCATTCTTAAATTTTCCTTTAATTTAATATTATCGAAAATAATATTGTTCTTGAATTGTCTATATAGCCGTACAATTTGGGCAGCTTTCGTGAAACAGACTATAGTTTCAATCCTTGTAAAAATATCCCCAACTACGTTCTTTCTACAAAAGTCATGCTCAATATTGGTGATAACACACGAGTTATTCCAGCCAAAATCAAGTATTAGTATATTCTGTGTTAAATATATTTGCATGCATATTTATTGTCCACCATGTTGTTGTTGATACTACAAATTATTCTGTACTTGTATACACTCATATATCAGTGTGTGGTCTGAGAATTTTGCAAATAAAGGTTTTGTTGTTGTTGTTGTTGTTGTTGACAGTGGACGACTACTGCAGTTTATTTATTTATTATCATGTCAGTAGGAAATGTCATTAGATGATGTACTGGTTACGCAAACACTATATGACACACTTTGTAACCTGAATACTCATCATTGTATTATGTACATGTACATACAGTCGAACATCCCTGAACGGCCACCTCTCTACATCAACACCCTCTCTATAACAGCCACTATTTTATATCCTAAATTGACGATTTCCTCTGTATCTAACCCTTAGACTGCTGAGTACAAACATTGTCGTCTGATGTTGCTCTGCCTTCTTTCTCATTGGAAATTATTCTAAAATGTTGCCAAAGCATGTTTCTGATGAAAATTATCGAAGAAAATAAATAAACAGCGGACGACAAAATTTAATTCAGCATTAACCTCCCCACAACAGCCACCTCTCCACAACAGCCAGTTTTTAGTTTCTTCCCATTGGTGGCTGTTGTAGAGAGCTTGCACTGCACATGTCTATATGTTACTTTTCCTCAACTGTACAGTAGCCGATTTCATCAAAATTGCAAAGTATACTTATCTAGCAAAGTATACTTTGAGGGAGTAATCATTTATTGTTCCCAAAATGCATTATGTCACATAGAACCAACCACTGCATATATTTGATGATTCAAAGTATGCAGAATTATTATACTGAATTTATTACATTATCATAGCCAAAATGGCTGTGATAATGTAATAAATTCAGTATAATAAAAATTAATAAATGTATCCTTAAATTGAGAATTTCTCCCTCAAAGTATACTTTGCTAGATAAGTATACTTTGCAATGTTGGTGAAATAGGCTACAGATATAAGAAAGCTTGGTCTTACTGCACTCGTGTGATCTACTCTTACATTTGGCGTTATTTAATTTATAAATATTTCATTATAGGAATGAATGGCCTTTTTGTGGAATTTATCGGGGTATAAACTTGGAAAAGTCGCGGGAATACTGGACGAAGTGATAAAAAATTACAATTTTCGAAAACAAATTAAATTTTTTTTATTTTTTTTGTTTTTTTTCGAAAATTGTAATTTTGTTAAGGCCTCGTCCAGTATTCCCGCGACTTTTCCAAGTTTATATCCCCGATAAATTCCACAAAAAGGCCATTCATTCCTTCTAATTCCAGCATTTTAAATAAATTCTTTAAGAAAATGTGTTTATTTTCCGTTTTCTTAAGAATTATTTTAACTGCGCCTCACCGTTACGGAAAGTAGTTCGGCGTGGGAGTTTACTGGGATATAAATTTTGGACAGAGACTTGCTACGGGCCAATCAAATGTTAGGGAATTGTGTAAATATGTTTGTGCTGGAATTATTAGTACATGTACTATAATGGATGGTCTTAGCTGTCGATGTGTGTTAACCTATTCACTTTGCTGTATAGCGTTTTATCGTGAAACATTTGTTATATCCTGTCAATACGACCTAATGATGTATCTGATATAAAGAACATGTTGTGCCTTAGTGTGTGGGCATGTACCTTTAACACGGGTATTTTCTTTCCACATAAAATCAGTATTGGACCAAATTTCATGAAATAAAAAGAAGGCTCATTCTTAAATTTTGATAAAATTTAACACTTTCGATTTTTTTTATTGTTGTTGCATTGTTTATATAGCCGTAATATTTAGGCCGGTTTCATAAAACAGACAGTAATACTGTAACTATTACCAAGGCTATAACACGTGGTTGTATTCTTGTCGTTCAATGTAACGAGCGAGTTAGGATATGGAGTTAGTTAGTAATTACTTTTATTTTCTATTTATAATACATGCATGCACAATGATGTGGTTTTTCCTGTTCACAAAAAGACACTACGTGTATGTTACCTGTATGCATTGGCAATTCCTTACGTACACATACTCCACAAAAGGCGATCTAAACGGTTCAAGCACAGACCTTGAATAAAATAGATTCGCTACTCCGTGTGCATATATGCATATACCGAATTTTGATGATATCTCTTGACGCCGCGAGATTTCGCGCGATTTACGATATAGCCTATGGTGGCATATTTCTGCCATCCACTTAACGTGATAACGTGATAGTTAAGTCGTCAAAATACACCTTATAAGACGACTTGACGCGATAATTATCTCATCAAGACGACTTATTATCACGTCAAGACGTGATAAGTGGGACGTGATTATTAACGCGTTATCTCGTCTAAGACGTGATACTGCACACTACTGACATATACATGTATTTATTTATTTCTCGTCTTGACCAGTTAGTAAGTCGTCTTGACGTGATAATCATCTACATTTTAAGTAAGTCGTCTTGACGCGATACTTAACTAGTTAAGACGACTTACGCACAAAATATATCGTCGGCACGATAACATACCAACGTATGACATGTCGTGTTTTTTTTATTCTTATTATTTTTGGAAAGTATAGCCACGCATGCGCTTTGGTCCACCTTGAGTACGGAATGGACATACTGTATTGAGTGAGTGGAATAGAGATGTGATCCTGCTGAAAGGTTTGCTATAAATTATACTCTTCGGAAAACATCTTTTGAAAGATGAGTCTGAGATTGTGTAGAACAAAACATAATATTGGCAACATATTTCAAAAATTCAAAATGGCCGCCATATTGACATATTTTCCTAGTTTTCCATCGATAATATATATTGTTCTTGGAAATATAGTGCTCAATAACCATGTACTGCACAAAAAGATACCAATCTGGCCGGAGGTGGCATTTTGTTACGGTGCCCATTTTGTTTGTAACAATGTAACAAGTGTAACGAAGGTATTTTCTCCCATGTTACAGTAACAACTGTAACGAAAAGACACAGTGTGAACAGCAGAAGTTGTTTTCTCATGTTACAGTGTAACGGTGTAACAAGTGTAACAAAGACAGATGCTGGATGATAATCTAGTTTTTGTACTGGAACAAAATATCAAACAGTGTATATCCTCATCATGATCACGGTGATTCTTTTTTTTTCTGTCCTAAAAACTAGCCAACAGTGGATACATTAATCAGACTACAGTGTGTTTGAGCCTGGGTATGAGCCTTGCATTATGATAGTGGCAATGTCTATATGATAGACTATAATGTGTTTACATGTGTTTACAAGTTCATCATACAGATTAAATGTCCATTCTCAAGTCAAATCATTCTGTGGCAGACCGTTCTGTTCTAATTAAGAAGTGTGTATTTTCCTGACTGTGATTTATGGCCCCAAAGAAACCCTGCCGTATGTATGAGAAAACCGGTAGTGTTACATTTGTGAGCGTGAGGCATGACAGGTGTTTCATTGATGGAATGACGAACAGTGCGGAACCTGATCATACTGTGAGGATGCACACCATTTATGCAGTCACTGTCAAATGTACCAAAAACATCCATTTCTGTAAGTTGTCTATTTTCCCCATATTTTCTAAATTTATATATGTGTGGCACCTGATCTATTTACCATTTGTGGATGTGACTGGAGACATGGGATTTATAGGATTTGTCACCAGTGTATATCCTGACAAGACGTAAAGATTGCGAAACGACAGCTCTAGACGAATCATAATGCTGATTGTTTTATTTTGGATTGCAGATGAACGCTTTTATTTAAACATGGCCTTTGTCCTTTATCAAAATGTTTGCAAACTGTAGATCCCGATGAGCTGGCTATTCACGAGACGTCTCATCAGGAGCTACGCCATTCGACGCACTTTATTTGTACCAGAAAAATGACCCCTAATCATGCTAATACAGCGTAATTACTTAGAGGTTAATACGTGGCTTGTTTGATATCGGCCTAGGTGTCGGCCCGAGGTAACTTGGTATCAGCCTGAGATCGTATTAACGTCTTTATTACTTAGATTACTTAGATATCAATCATCCGGCAGTTGTGATAATCCTATATTAAAATATATACCGTTATCCATGATTGAATGATGAAATACAGAGCCTACAAATTTAAATTCCCGTCATCTGTCAAAATTTACGCAGCCGATAAAGTAAACATACGCAATGCGCATGCCCAAAGGAACTGGTTTAATACACGCGCGAGACATGGTATCGGACAGGAAACGGCGGTATCATCTAGTAACGATGGTATCAGACTATAAATGGCAGTATCAGACTAGAAGTTTTAGTATCAGACTGGAAAACACGCCATATCAGCATGGACAGGGTATGTTATTGCTGTAGGCAAATACAGGCAATTTCTGGGCAAAAATTGATATCTAAGTAATAAACACGGATAACCACAGTGACCTTTTGTAGAGCCTTATCGAGTCCCCGGAGTTCGCGAAGAGGTAACGGTGGGTCATCGTTCGGCCCTTGGTCGAGGTTGAGTATTCCATCAATTTCGTTTTCGTTGGTCTCCATCGTGCGAATAGCGTCGGTGGCTACACGAGGGAGATCGCTGATATCGGCAGTTTCTATCACGGCGGCCGTCGTCGCCATTGTTTCGTTGGTCGGCATAATTTTTTTACCACGCTTCCAATCCGTGAATCCTAGTTCGTCCCTTATGATTTGGCCACCGCCCCGGGTTCCGGCAATGGTGCTCAGCGCTAGGGGCTTTCCGGTCCTCATGTTGATGATCGGGACACAGTCGCAACCTACCACGCATATCAAATTCGAACTTGGAGTAGTCGCGGCCGACAGATGGGACCTCACCTTTTTGTTTCCAAGAGTTGTAGTAGTCGTCTACAGCTCCCTCGAGTAATTTCTGACTTTGACTAATGGTACTGGTAGCGCCACCTATTTCCTCGCCGGGTGGATTCCCTATGAAGGGTGATTCGTCGAAGGTCGTGAGGGAATCCTCGAAGTCATCATCATCGATGTCATCATTTCGGGCATCGTCTCGGTCTCGGCCGAATTCGTCCATATCGTAACCAGCCATCTTTAACGATGTATTAAATAAAAAAACATACGGGTTTAATAGAGTATTTAGTTTCATCGAAACTATGTCTTCGAGTCAATACGGCCGCAAACTCAATCCATACCGCAGACTGCGGGAGCCCCTCGGGGCGAAAGGCGTGAGACAGAGCGTAGTTATTACGAACAACCCATCGACGATCGACCAGAACCAGCAGCTCTTGGTCCGCTTCCCCAACCTCGGAGCTAGCGACGTCATTGTGCCGGGGACTGTTCGCCTCGCTTTCACTATTTCGCTGACGTCGACAGACGAGGACCGAACCGTCGTTCAGAACCGGGGTCGCACCATCGTCAAGAATACAATGATAAAGATTTCTGGTAATGAGGTGATGTCGATCGATGACAGCGACGTCTACCATTGCTATCAGGACCTGTGGAAGACGGCACAAGAGCGCGAAAACGCGGTCTATCAGGGTATTGACACCAGCAAAAATAATAACGTAACCAAACTTAGAATCGGGGCTGGTAACAAGGCAGATAACAACGCGAGCGACAACGCGATCGCGGCCGCTTACGGCAACCGCTTCTACATCCCGCTCGATTTTGAGTTGCTGGAGAGTCACATGCCCTACTATCAGAGTGCTTTGGCTGACCGCCACGAAAACGAACTAACGTTCAACGACTACGGCCGAGTTCTCATAGCAACTGACATTGCATCGACGTATACGATCGACAATGTTTCGCTGGAGTACGACATGGTCACGATGCCCGAACTCGCGCGATTGATCAGAACCCAATACGCCCGGCGCGTTGCCATACTTTACGACCGAGTTCTTCGCCACCGCAAGATGAGGAAAGACAAAAGCGACACATTGTGGAATATTAATGTCAACGTACCCGCTCGCTCGATGAAAGGTATACTGAACCCCAAAATCACAAAGGTCGAGGTGACGATCGAGGGAGTCCCCAATCAACTATACAGCCAGGGTCTTCGCGCGCACCAGCAGTGGGACGTTGTCAGAAAGCAGTTTGCCGCCGGCTCTAAGCGCTCCCCGGAGGTTGCCGCGGTTGCCAAAGACCTGCAGCTATCGGACGTCTCCCTCGCGCAGTTCCTGACTACCAAATACGCGTTATGGCTAGACATGCGAGCCAGCGACGACGACCAAATGCACGGTAGTGGACGCCAAGTTGAGGACGCTAGCGAGGGTGTGACGATCCAGATAACCAAAGAGGCGGATGGAGCTGGGCCATTGAACGTGTATATATATATAATCACAGACGCGCAACTCAACATCGAAGATGGTCGATACGTCTCAGCACTCTACTAAAACTCTACCGAAGGATGCCCACTCTGCCATAATAAGTGGGCAGACAGGATGCGGAAAAACGGTTTTCATCCTCTACTTGCTCGAGGGATCCTACCACGATGTCTTTCGACACATTGTGATCCTGTGCCCCACTGTGCGGCACAACGAGACTTATCAGCGACGCCCGTGGATATGGACCGACCCTCAGGTATACGTCATTGACCACGGCGACAGGCTTCACGATTGGCTGCGCGGCTTCTACCAAGTCGTTCAGGGCGAGCCCACCCTATACGTGACCAAAAAGAAGGACATGCTCTCCGAGCTCGCATTTTCTGGCCGCCATGCGGGGCAAAGTGTATGGATCTCCACTCAGAAGTACAACGCCGTCCTCAAGGATCTGCGCGAGCAAACGAAATGGGTCGCCCTCTTTCACTGCAAGGACCGAGACTCATTCGACGAATGTCTTCGAGAGAACGACGTTATCCCAACGCGCGAGGAGCGCCTGGAGGTTCGACAGATACTTTCGGAAACTAAGCACGCCAAGCTTCTGCTACAGACTGATCAACCAACTGCTTACAAAGTAACAAGTATTTGCTGAGCAAATGCTTAACGTTCGTTAGTAACTGCTGAGCAAATGCTTAACAATGCTGAGCAATTGCTGAACAATGCTTAACAAATACTTAACAATGCTTAACAAATGCTGAACAAAATGCTGAACAATGCTTAATAAATACTTAACAATGACGAACAAATGCTGAACAATGGTTAACAATGTTAAGAATGTGTTGCTCCGCTGCGAGCTTTGTTGCGAGCATAACGATGATCATAAGTATCGGGTGGTGCGCTTGGCAATATGTTAGACTTATGAGGCAAGTCAGAATAGTACTAATTATTAAAAAATAAAATAATGAACTGCGACGAACTTCTCGATCAGCTAATGGAAGAGACAGTCGTGTCGACTGCCGATACGACTGAAACTATAGGAACACCTGTCAGCACGACTGCCGACACGACTGCCAATACGAATGAAAACACGACGCGACGCGAGCGGCTAGCTGCGCTGGTTGCTGGGGGACAATCGGAGCAGTATTTTGGTAGGCGTCTCTCAGTTTTTCAAGTGGACAAGATGTCAGATGCAGAGGTCGATAAAATGTATACGCGATACGAATCTAAATTGGGGGCAGAGATGATGAAAACTCTTGGATCGGCGGCTATTCATCTGTATGCTACCGCCGTTAGTATAATTCTCCCTATACCAAACACCGCGGGTTGATTGGTGATCTAGAGACTGACCCTTTTGTAGGACACACTCTTAGAACAGCCTGCTGCTCAATTTATCACAAGTTTGGAATGTACTTAGCTCCACTGACAACCGCGTTGACCACAGCTAAACACTGTCAATTTGGACATACATGCCCACGAACTATAAGCTCAGAAAATGATGACACAAGACGCACCTGCGAGAGTGACGGAACCACAATTCCCGATTGCTGCAACTCCCAATCGAGATTGGATGAACCCGATTGCACCCCCAACTGCACAGGTGCTGTTGGATAAACCCTCAACTCCCAATCGAGATTGGATGAACCCGATTGCCCGACACAAAACACAAAAAGACAGGCAGCTGGGCGGGCAGCGGCTGCCACCCGAAAAGCTAAACAAGATAACATACTCGCCGAGCTTCGAGAGGCCAAACAGTCGTTGCAACCGGGGATTACTGTTCCAGCCGCTCCTGAGCTGGAGCCCCAATCGCAATTGGAGTTGGGGGCAGAAACAGCAAAACACCCGAAGGCAGCTGTTTCTCCGCAGGAACTGTCGATGCAATCCCCGATTGCTGTAGCTCCTACCTGGATCATCCCGTGGGTTGTTGGTGGGGGTCTGACAGTTGTGGGCACCCTGTGTGTGTGGAACTACCTTTCGAAACAACATGCCGCAGTTCCCAAGAAAATTACGAAACCGATTGCGCCCCATTTAAACATTGATCGCGATCTCTTTTATATGCAATATATATAATGGCTGAAAATCATGTTAAAATGATAGTGAATGCGCTTTATCACGCCGTGGTGATATGGGGTCTCAGTATCGGGTTTGCTCGACTATCAAAGATGGCCTTCGGGGGGCCCGCTCCCAAATTGGACATGACTGTGAAAGACGCAGGGTTCGTGACCTTGAATGTAGCTTCCGCAATTTCGACCCGAGATTATCTAATTAAAGCTGGAATTCTATCTGCTAATATATGGAAATAAATGGCTACTGCGGTCGTAATAATGCTGGTTGGTGCAGTCGTGAGCGCAGGGGCGTTCGGTGGTAGCAACTATTTATTCTCGTTAATAGGAAAATAATCGGATGAGGAGAAAAAGCGTCACGATTTACCTACAGAACAACTCAATAGCGCAAAGGAAGCATGGGCGGAAATACGAACCAACCGTGTGGACTGGATCAACGAAGAGCTTCGCCGCGAGAGTCACACCGTGCAAACTTTCCGGAACGTTGACGAATCCATGCGCGAGTACAAGCTGGCATATCGGCAGAAAATTGTTGTACCGCTGGATCCGGAGCCCCAACTTTCAGATTTCTATGTACCGTCAGAGGCCCAAAAAGACCGCGAGATCGCGTTCATCGTCGTGGGAATGGGTGCGGCAGGTCTCGTCAGCTACTATATTGAAAAAGCAATAAGCAAACGCAATAAGCAATAATTATTTTTAAAAAACTGTTTTAAATAATATATATATATAGAACGGCAGCTGCAGCGAAACTTCCAACAAAGATTTAGTATCCCGAACGCAGTTACCGGACGATCTGACGAGGGCATGTTGGAGATTGTTCGACCTACTAGAATACCTCGCATACGATGAACACGCGCAAGCTTGATAGCAAACTATCGGTTCGCCTAACGTGCAAGCTAGCGAACACATATTACAGCCCCCGCGTTTAATGGAAGGGACTCGCGGCCATCAAGAACCTCGCGGCGGCGACAATGTTTCCGAAAACGCAGCCAAGGAATCGCTCAAGAAGCAGGCCATCTGGCAGATCTATTTGCCCGCGCCTCACAATATTCCACGCCCGAAATTCGACGTGCCTGTGCCGAACGAAGTCCACCAAGCAGACCTCCTATTTCTCCCTCACGATCGCACCGGCCGCAAGACGTACAAGTACGCACTGACAATCGTTGACGTAGCGAGTCGGTATAAGGGGGCTGAGCCGTTGGCTACTAAAGAGTCTAAGGAGGTGGCTGGTCCTCTTTCCCGAATATATAAGAGGAGTCCTGTCAAATGGCCGAATCTTCTCCAGGTCGATCCCAGCCGTGAGTTCATGGGCGCGGTCTCTCATCTATTGACTAAACACAAAGTTTCTGTTAGACGCGGCCGCGTCAACATCCACCGGGACCAGGAGATTGTGGAGCGGTTCAATCGAACCCTGGCTGAGAGGCTGTTCGGACACCAATACGCCAAAGAGCTGGTAGACCCTCATTCGCGATCGACCGAGTGGGTGACCCGGGTGCCCGCCGTGGTCTCCGCACTGAACGGCGAGGTGACCAGATTGGTCGGTAAGAAGCCCGTAGATGCCATCAAGGCAAAAACGGTGTCGCACAAACCATCCGCCGTCTCGCACGGGCGCCCCGTTGGTTTAGCGGAAAAACGACTTTCATCGGATGTTGCCGTCCTGTACCTCTATCAACCGGGAGAGCTCGAAGGTGGCCGCCGACGCGTGACTGATCCCGTGTGGTCTCTCAATGTATATCATCTAGATCGATATATTACCAAACCCGATGAGCCCGTGTTCTACTATTTGGATGATGGTCCATCTCGCGGGTTTGTTCGCGAAGAACTTTTCGCGGTGCCTTCTGACACCCAGCTACCACCGGTCCGTCCGTCGTCATAGTCGGTCAGGCTCTCGTGAGAGCCTTTATTATTCTCCCCTTTTTCAGAGTTTTTGTTTACCTATCCATAGGCTCGGTGTGTACCCCGTCTTCCATTACTCTCCTCTTGACGTAGTGCGCCGACAACCCCAACTTCTCCTGATTGTACGTCTTCATCACACCGTTAACCATTCGGAATCCCCTGTTCTCCGCCATGTCCCATTACAGACGCTGTTCCACCTGATATTCCCCCGTATGCAGTGGTATTCCCCGGTGTGTTGACCCAGTTATTTCCCCTGTCACCCCTGAATCTTTCTGGAGACACACTGGACCCCAAGCATCAAGTAAGAGAATACTTTTTGCTCCTTATTACAAGGTTACGAAGTTTTTAATAGGCCGAACCCGGACGGCCTCGAGACAACGGACTCTCACGAAACGTCAACCGAGTTATATCATTGTCGCCTATTGCCGAAGTTGGGACAATGTTAGTATTCCGCAACGATATATTCCCCGATGCGCTATGTCAACGCGTTTTCGAGCTATCGATTGTTTTGTTTTTCAAAAAATTATCATCATTGCTAGGTCGTGAAAGAACGGACACATTTCCGAGGTTAATACTGCTATATAAAGGAGTAAACATCGGGTTCAAAATACACTTTTACGTCGTTCCAGCCCGTAAAGAAACATTTTGCATTGAGAAAACATTGTTTCTAATCGAACATTTGATAAAACCTACATTTTTACCCGTCCTGTGCGTCACGACAGACAATTTAATCGCACAGACATTTCTATCATTTCTCGGGAAGCCATGTTTTCCAATCACCGTGGGCTTCCCCGATGACGTCATCGCTAAACGTACAGTCGTTGTTACACTACATATGATTGGCCGATAACCGCGGAATGCAAGTCGCCAGCGCGCATATACCAGGAACAAGATGAGCAAACCAACCAAACAATCATTACAATGAGATGACGTTACACGGAATTCCGGATGAACATAGATTGAAAAACATGGCTTCCCGAGAAATGATAGAAATTTCTGTGCGATTAAATTGTCTGTCGTGACGCACAGGACGGGTCTACATGTAGGTTTGATAAAATGTTCGATTGGAAACAATGTTTTCTCAATGCAAAATGTTTCTTTACGGGCCGGGACGACGTAAAAGTGTACTTTAACCTGTGAGCCAAAATGGCTGTGATAATGTAATAAATTCAGTATAATAAAAATTAATAAATTTATCCTAAAATTGAAAATTTCTCCCTCAAAGTATACTTTGTTAGAAAAGTATACTTTGAAATGTTGGTGAAATAGGCTACTGGACAACTGTAACTGCCGAGACATTCGATCAGCTGAGGGTAGAACACTATATCAGTGCCATTGCTGGCATTGATGCTCTCCCTCCTACCAGCAGCGGCGTGAGAGGTCACATCCAACGAGGAGAATTTCTGGTGCATAGAGCATGTCACCTGCTTACGTCAGTGGACGAACGCAATGCAAGACTAGAACCATTAGAACACGGATGGAAAGAACACTTTGGTACATTGCTACCCGACGGTGCAGGTACTTTTCTGCTGGTAGTATGTGCGTTACTTTCTGTCATGGAAAAACGGATAATTTTTCTGTAACAACAAATCACGGGAAAACTAGTTTACAATTGCACATGATATGGTTAAAAGTTGAGGGAAAGTTTCATTTTAGTTGGTATCATTTGATTATCCCCGGACATATATAAGTATGTGAAGTACACGGGTTAGTTATCGACTTATAAGTACATGGCCATTGTGTCTATGGTGATGCTCACAAGTGTGAGTTGAACTATAGGTACACCTAGTATTGATTTGTTTACGTTGTATTTGAATGTTGAATATGCTTCATTTGTACATGTATCTATGTTTTGGTTATGTGCATGTCCATACTAATAAGGACAGACCTATGTGCCAGTTATTTTGTGTACTGATTTTAAAAATTTCATCTGCATTGTTTGATACATGTATATGTATTTAATTGGCAAGTTTTGTATGTACCATGGTTCAATAGGTAAAGAGAAATGAGGTGACATATTTATCTAAGTGTACGTATGTCACCCATATAGGCCTGTTCTTGTATTAATGGTCGCGACTATGCTTAGGAGTTATATTAGGGAAACATTATAGGTGTATGTTGCACGAATGTGAAAAACATAATGGAAATGTGTACTGTAGGCTAAGGCTGACCTACTGTGTATATACAAGTCATTTAACAGTATCTGTAGTATATGTGATAGGCGCATTGACATATGCGTTTCTTATTGTGTGCGTTTCATACATAGGTCACAAGGTGCATGCTCACGTGGTTACAACAACAACGTCGCCCACTCCAAAGTAAGTATTATTTGATAGTTTCCTTAATATGCAACGGATTTTGATGAAATATGGCGCTGCAAACGCGTCTTCGTGAGCTGCATTTGGTGGTCCAGGGAGTTTGGCACTTATGTCGTTTTTGCGAAGAATCGATTTCCGTGAATCGATTTCCGTGTCGGAGACACGGAAATCGATTCTTCGCAAAAACGACAGAAGTTTGGGCGAAAATACAGAGACCCCCAAATGCAGCTTAACAAGACGCGTTCGATGCGCCATATTTCACCGTTACGTAATAAAGACACTATAAAAGAATACGTACTTTGAATCAGATGGATTCTGTAAATTTCAGTACTTGTTGTTGTTAGTACCACGTGATCATACACCTTGGGTCAGTACCATACAAATGTTTTGCTTCGGCCTGTGGTTATACATGATATACATGAACATGTATTCCAGACATGTTTTTTTATATGAATTATAAAGTGTTATCTATGGCGGACATATAGAGAATAGTAGGTTAGTGCCGTGAATGGAAAAATTATCTGGCAAGGCTCGAAAACGGGATGTGCTCGGCTCTCTGCGGGGGTTGGATGGTGGTAGATTTGTCACATCATGATAGTACAACCTTAGAGGAATACACGAGTGAAATATTAAGAATTTTCAATGAAGGAAATAGAAGTTATAACTTATTTCTCTGATGTTAAGTTTTGTAAAGAGACCAAGTATTTGACCTTGACCTTGGGATCAGCGGTGGTTTGACGGTCGTGGAGTTGGCACAGCATGGTAGTAGACTTACAGGAATGCATGTGTGAAATATTAAGCATTTTAAATGAAGGAGATAGAAGTTATAACATATTTCTCTGATGGTAAGTTTTGTAAAGAGACTAAGTATTTGACCTTGAGCTTGGGATCAGCGGGGGTTGGACGGTCGTGGATTTGGCACAGCATGGTAGTAGAGCCTTACAGGAATGCATGTGTGAAATATTAAGCATTTTAGATGAAGGAAATAGAAGTTATAACAATATTTCTCTGATGTTAAGTTTTGTAAAGAGACTAAGTATTTGACATTGCCCTTGGGATCAGCGGGGGTTGGACGGCCGTGGATTTGGCACAGCATGGTATTAGAGCCTTACAGGAATGCATGTGTGAAATATTAAGCACGTTCGATGAAGGAAATAGAAGTTATAACAATATTTCTCTGACAACCTGACTCCAGTATACCCCCCCCCCCCCCCCACAACTCGTTTCGGGGGGTATAATTATGTAGTAATACTACGTGGTTGAATTTAGTACTTTCAACGCCCTATATAGAAAGCAATATAGAAATATGTTATTGCTGAATACGTCCCGGTTACGGCCAAAGTCGTTATAGTCCTTGTGCCAAAGGGGTTGCTGCTACCATCTAAGCGCACCGAACCAAAGTGTTATTAACTTGTTTATGATCATAAACTATCAACAATTCTGCTTGCTATACATTTCAAAGCGGTAGCTTAAGCCTACTAACTTGCATAAACGAAATGGCCGCCATTGGAATAAATAATATATACTGTATTCAATATATTGTCATGTAGCTAACATATTCGAATGATATGCAGCCCCATCCTGAGGTATAAAATGCCCCCACAACTTGCTGAATGCAGGCCCAGTATATTAATGTTAAAAACAATATAAAACAACTCCAATATGGCCGCCATTTATGAAATGTTTATGATTTTTTTTTCGAATAAATTGAATAAAATATGACAAACTGTTTTATTGCTGATGTTCTGTGCATATTATGAGAAATAAACACTAGAGTGTGATACACTGCTGTTAGATATGTGTATTCATGCATAAACATTCTAGTATCCCCGCTCTGAATACGTACAATGTGAATTACTACCATCCTTCAAATGCATAGATTGTCGTAACTCACCATGTATCAATTATATAAGACAAAGTCACCAGTCAACTTCATGACCTTTATAACCAATACTGTAATAGAGTAGTAAGAACCAGTGTACTTGCTAAGGTTTAAATTAACACAATCCAAGATGGCCGCCATCTTAATACAATTTGTACAATTTCGTAACATAAGAGTCACGTGTGTGACTCGATACCATAATATTGAAATACAAAATATGGTTGTCATAGTAACTGTTCATAAAATGTGTCGGTTAAAGTAAACAATGGCTTCTCTAGTCCTGCTTTATATAAAACAATGCCGAAAATGTTGGAGAAATGCTATCTTCCTTGTCAATAACATTACATATGTTTCAAGTGGAGATATCAGTTTTAATTTTTCACCATCCTATAGTCTCTTGTGCTTGTACAAATAGTTCACATAGTTCCTTTGTAGCAAATGAACTCGCATAGTATACGTCAGTCGCTCAAGACAATATACATGTTTACTCTCCACGATCATTTTCATCATCATCTGAGCCGTCTAATTCACCGTCAATTTCATCAGCCATGTTACTGCACGGCGATAGCTTGCACAAGCTGTACACGGCAATCCATTTGCAATACATACACATTGTGGTAATTTGCAAACTCTAGGACATTTGCATGACAGGAACTCCAGAATGGTATCCGGCGCCGGTGAACCGTTCATCCACTTGATGTCCAAACTGCCATCTGGTGGGGTCACACTCCAGCCATGGCCATCTGGACTGGGTGTATCAACATATGCTTCCATGCTTCGACACCATATCCCGGCCTGGTAATTGGCTCTCAATGTATGTAATCGTAGGCAGTCCTCGCATGGTGGAAGCTGTCCACCCTCGACCTCGCCATTCTTTGCCCGAAACAGCTGGTATCGTAATTCATTAACAGTGCTGATCGTGCTCCTGCCGGCATATAAACGGCATGTGAACTCTTGTAATTTGGTTGCAAGTTCATCAGAGAACATCCAGTCATTCCCAAGTTGTGCAAACATGTATTGGAAACTTGGATTTGTCAGCAATTTCAGACGAGCAACTTTCCCTTTTCCAGCGAAGGAGCTAACGGAATCACACCCCGTGAATGCATGTAAGCCTTGCATACACTGTCGCCTAAAGCATGTGCTAGCTTTGTCACATTGATGAATCTTGTCCTGGTTTGTGTGCCGCATTTCATGAATATATTACAGTCAATGTCATGGTCGAAGGCAAGACTGATTCTTAATACGTCTGTATCCTCCGACACAACGACAACAGATTCACAACTGGGAGCAGCATGTTTTGCGTGCAATATCAAGCGCGTGTCTGCCACTTCTTGGTTGCTATTCAATGATGGTACTTCGATACAGTCATTTCTCGTCAGGCGGATGCACTTGCCGTCGAATGCAACACATAGTTCCTTTGTGACAAGTCGCGTTCTTAATGTTTCTTTCTGCCAATCAACTGACAAGGAACTCGATCAAGGAGCTGTTTTACTGGCAGAACAGTACCAGTAGATTTTTCCGCCAATTGGTGGAATTTTTATGTCCAATGCGAGATTTTGTTTGTATAAAGCAACCCCACACCTGTCCCTCTTTGTACATTTATCTCTCAGCATTTTTGATGGATGTGTCCTTATATACATCAAATATGAGTTCGACTCGTTTGCTCTCATGTCCAGTGTTCAGTGCCGATATGAATAGCTGTTCCGATACCTCCCCGAAGGTTTTGTTTTCTCCATTCGTCTTATGCAACATGCTCATCCCATCAATTAGACATGCCGACGGTGTTGGTATATCACTTGCTGCTGCAACTTTCTTTTCCAGGTGCCTAGCCAGAGATGCTTTGCTGGTTTTTTTTATTGTCCCATCGTAATTTGCCAAGGCCCATGGTAGTGGCCCAAGTGGATGATTCAAGACATCTGTTATGTGAAGGTTTCTGCTGCTAGCGATGAGGATAATCCGACAAAAGAGTTTGTAGTCTGCTTTAATAGCAGTTTCCCGGTTTGATTTTCCATCTTTTCTCTGCTTCTTCAAATTGTTGAATGTTTTCAGATTCTGTTTAGGTAGTAAGTCATGGAATTTTACTGACTTTGTAGTACCAAGCCGCTTTTCTTTGAAGTCATCGTATGCTTTCTTTCCGATCTTATTTGCACTCAACAGGTCATCAGCAATATCAGACGTCGCTGTTGTTCCAGTTGAAATGCTGATTAGGTCTGAAGGGCAATTCTCAAATGGGTTTGTCCAATTATCTTCCATCAGCTCTACAAGAGATTTAACGTCAGCTTCGTCTTTTGCAATTTTAGATGGCTCAAGATCGTTGTGTATAGACGTCTTATTCCCCATGTCTACCATTGTTCTGAACGGTCTGAGGGAAGCGCTACAATGTTCGGCTGTAAATTTTGACACAGTCCCTGGCTTTAGGCTAAATCCCTTTGTTCCACCAGCCGTCTGTGTATCTTTGTTAACAGTCTCTTCGACTGTTTGGTTGACTGGGATTCGTCTGAATGGGTTTTTCTCCACTATCTGTACGGAAAATCCAGCATTCATAAGGCAGTTGTAGCTATCCACATGTTCAATTTGTAATCTGCTCATTTGACCGAAATAGACCATCAGATACTTTGCGTAGTTTCTTTTGTCATATGCTAAACTCCAGGGAATCATCTCGCGGATGAAGGCCAAATGCATCAACCAATTTCCCTCCCGCGAGGCACGAATCAAGCCGAGTAGAATTTCCACCATATCTATGTATGACATCCAAAAATGATTGAGGGTTTCGTGTGACACATGCGAGTGTAGCTCCTCCACGAGTTTGTGTCTCGTAACTGCGAGATGTGATCCGCATGGTGTTCCTCCAGCCAGGGGTAAAAATCTTTCCACGCCAATCTCAAGAGCGCCTCATACAACAGTTTATGAAACCGCACTGCCCGATTGTACTTTTTCCCTGTCATGACATTTTAAATTGGCGGCAATATTTGATTTTTCCTGAATAATTTTCGTCTGAAAAATAGCTGCAAAAATATAAACATATTATTTTGTTATTAAATCCATCAAATTGACATATAATATCATTAATATCCTGTTTGCATAGCAATATGTATGGGCAAGTAATTATGCAAAAAAAGACAATGGCGGCCATTTTTTTTCTCCAAAATACTAGGCTTAAGCTACCGATTTGAAAAGTTTAGCAAGCAGAAATTTATACAGTATGTGTCTCTGAACACATTGGCACCAATTTTGTCCGATGCGCTCTGATGGTAGCAACCACCCCAAAATAATGACAATGGTCTTATAGGCCTATTAGTGTTAAATGCCCCTGACATTTACCTTTCTTGGTATGGAATGTTCTAAGCTTTGAAAAAATAGAACTATTTTGATTAAGCAATGATTTATGTGACACATGTGTGAATATGTGTCTAAGCGGTTGAGAAATATCACATGCTGAAATCACATGTATTTATGGGTGGGTGGAGTAATTTCCGTCAGAATATTTGATAATAGAAGGCCAAGACGACCCCAAATGATTAAAATGATATCAGAAATAAATTCCCCACACCCCATTTAGTAAAAAAGTGGTATTGCATGTGTATATACTCTAAACAAATTCATAATGGCCGATGGCGGCCATATTGGATTTGACAATATCTCCATTCGTCCTGGGGTGGCGGGCAAGCACCTCGCTGATTTTTCATGTCTAGGGACCCATTAACTTAGTTCAAGTGAGAAACTGAGGTACCACCAAATTGTAAGCGGGTCTACATGCAAGGTACTGGATTACTTCACACAAAACAAAGAAAATTAATACTAAAGATCGAAAATTGTAGCCACGTGGCTCGTTGTCTATCTGGGTCAAGCTAAGCGATCACATGTGCATCTATAAATAGTTCATATGATGCAGGTGTCAGTCGAGGCCCAAATGATTGATTGATTAATGATTGTTTAACGGCTTATCAACAAAAGAAGAACAACAAGGCTTGGTCTAGTTTTCTGTTTATTTTCTTCACATTCACGTAGCTTATGGTTTACATATCATATCGTGTATGTAATGTTGTACCTAGTCATACGTGGCAGTAACTGGACAAATGGGCATTGAGGGTTTTGCGACCAGTGTAAATCCAGATCAACCTGCGCATTCGCACAGTCTGATCTGGATCTGCACTGTCGTCATTGCATCAACGAAGCACCCGGAATGCTTCTAACAAGCAATATAGATTGCTATCAGTCTAAGGTGTGCGTTATTTGATCAGGAGCTGCATAAGCCACACTTCCCATAAGCTCTGCACTCACACGTTTCACTAAACTTCGTACGACTAAAATGTTCGTCAGTGTAAAATTATGATAGTCTGTAAATTTCACATTAACAATGTTTTCTTGTAAACAATTATTGGATTTACATTTATTGAGCATAGGCTGCATATGCAATTGATATTTCCAGACGATCCTAAATTTGCACTTACGAACATTTTAGTCGTAAGAAGTTTAGTGAAACGGCCCCCAGATGTGGCTCTCATATTTCTGACATCATCTAGGAGAACTATTGTACAGTGGAACCTCTCTAAACCAGTCACCGTGGGAGGTCCCCAGGGTGTCCAGCTTAGAGATGTTTCACTGTAAATCAGGCAATTGATCATTCTGAGCCAAAGTTGTGTGCTGTGCGATCACAAACAGACATTATCGTTAAATGACCAAGAAACTCATCAAAAATAATATCAGATGTGTTTTCTTGGTGTCCGGTTTAGAGGGGTCCCACTGTACTGAATACTAGTACATTGCAAGATACCAATTTTCAGCTTATAGCATCAACAGAATACATGTATACTGGTACATATATTTTACAATGTCGAGCAAGTCATAAATACATTGTACAAACAACATTTTAATAATGACAAGGCGTAGTATTATTGCATATTATATCTATATGAAATCATAATTTATGACACAAAACATATCATTCAATTGAACAAAATAAACAACTTCTTATTAACAATTAAAACGAGTATTTACAAAACAACAACAAAATGATGCATATTGATTGGTGTTATTTTTGTTCCATCACTTGGATATCTAACTTGGAAACTGAGTAACTTCCTTTAGATAACAACTTTCAGTGCATTTTTGAAGTCAAAATTGTTTTGTTTTTAGCCCTTACAATTCTGAATCAAATTATACCATCTGCTGTTTACTTTTACTTTTATTTTTCTCTCATCAAAACCATGTTTTAACAACACTTTAGATTCATTTACAATGGAAATGATTCTAAAGTGTTGTTAAACCATGTTTTCATTGAGAAAGAAGACAAATATAAACAACAGCAGCCAAAAGTTATGTTTCCCGCATTCTAAGGGTTAATTTTGATGGCACATTGTTGATTTTTACAGTAAACCAATGCGAAAGTATAACAACATGATATCAAACTTGAATTCCCCGCCCAAAAGTTATTCAATGGGAAGTTTTCAAGTTAGTTAACCGAAGTCTGGTCGATATACTGTTTACTTACGGTGACATCGATTAGATGATTTAGAACAAGTTACTATTAACTCAATCAAGTCGAAGACTCGTGTCTACCCTGGCAGCCATTAACCCTTACACTCCTGAATTAAATTTTGTTGTCTGCTGTTTCTTTTGTAACTTCTGTTTTCCTCAATAAAACATTGTTTTGGCAGCACTTCACTGCTGCCATGAACCATGTATTGGTGAGACAAAGGTCAAAATATGAAACAACAGCAACAATTTTCGTTTTCCACCTTCTAAAGGTTAGTGGACATGAATATTGGTAAGATCAACTCTTTGCATGCTATCGGTGAATATAGCATCCAACAAATTAAGAGTATGTTTCTTATTTCCTCTGTAAATATGTCTTGGCATTGAGGACTCAATTCTAATGAAATTCCAAGACATATTCATGATATTTACAAGGAGAAATAAAAGAAAATATGATGATTTTTTGTCCACTATTTTTTAACTATTTATAGCCCACAAGTTTCCCAGCATGCAAAGAGTTAACCTATAAAAATTACAACAAATACACAGTGGAATTCTGGTCATCTATCTGATTATTTATGGATTTAAGATTGATAGAATGAAGTGTGGCTGTGACTGGAGAATAATTATTATTATTTAATGGTGTTTAACAGCCATTGAGCAACTACGATCATTTAACCGGTCATTTTATACCAGGATAACCGGTCATTTTATGCCAGGTTAACCGGTCATTTTATGCCAGGTTAACCCTTATTTCACCTGCTGTGATGGAAAGAAAATCACAAAATAAGAATATTGACATAAACTAGAAATGTGGCCTGTCGGCACACGAATGCCCCCGCAGGCAGCCAAAGAAAACGAGGCATATTTGATTATAAGCCATTTACCGGAGCGTTAAGGTTTCAAACGCACCAAGTCTGTGACCTTGACACTGGGCTTAGCGGGGGCGGGATGAATGTGGATTTGTCACAGGGTGGCAGAGGACCATTGGAGCAATGCGTGTGTGAAATGTGAAGCAGATCCGAGCAAGGAAACAGGAATTATAAGTCATTTACCCGAGCGTTAAGGTTTTGGGACGGACGGACGGACGGACGGACGGACGGACGTACGGACGCTGGTAACACTATATGCCCCCCTCACCATTCGGTGGCGGGGGCATAAAAATATTCAGCCCTGAAATTAGAATAACCTGACCTGGTGTCAGTCCCTCATAACACCAAAGTCACTCAGCCACACATCCCAAAAGTAATAGGATTAGTACTAATAGCTTACTACTTTTATAATGGGTATAACCAGATTCAACTCTCAAGCCAAAATGCAACGGATGGCCAAACCAGGGGTATTAAGATTCCGGTAAGGAGGAATCCCATCGTTAAATATACCCTTCGCATGTTGCCAACCAACCACCCAATGTAACGGGAGAAATGTCTGGAACACCAAATCTTTATAAACTTAAATAATTAATGCTAGCTCTATATAATTAGAGCCAGCATTAAAATTTAGAGCTAACTCCAAATGATTTAGAGAGCTCTTCAAATTATTTGGAGCTAGCTCTAAATGTTTAATGCTAGCACTAATTATTTAGAGCTAGCATTAATCATTTGAGTTTATGTAGATTTGGGTGTTCCATAGAAATGGGTTTATGGAATTTGTAGCTAGCTCTTGATTTTCTACGCACTCCTGCAGCATGATAAAGAACTGGAGGCCGTTTCACTAAACTTCGTACGACTAAAATGTTCATAAGTGGAAATTTAGGATCGTCTGGAAATTTCAATTGATGGATTTACATTTATTGAGCATAGGCTGCACAATAAATGTAAATCCAATAATTGTTTACAAGAAAACAATGTTAATGTGAAATTTGCAGACTATCATAAATTTGCACTTACGAACATTTTAGTCGTACAGTTGTATTATTGATTGAATGGCGAACAGTGTAGACCCTGATCAGACTGCGCGGAACTGCTGGCTGGTCTGGGTCTACACTGGTTGCAAATGCAATAAGCGCTATTTCTCCTGCCATACCTATATTTATCATTTAATAGATTTATTGGTGTTTAACAGCCTATCAACAGCTAAGGTCATTTAAGGCCGGGCCAACGGGTTCAATCCCGTATTCAACCTGCTGCATTGGGGGCAAAATCCCAAAATCAGAACGGAATATTTATATCGAAATAAATATATATTCAGCCCTGAAATTAGAATAACCTGACCTGTTGCCAGGTTAATTCCATACCAAAGACATTTAGCTGCAACCCCAAAAGTAATCAGCACTAATCGTATTACTTTTTAATGGGGTATAACAGGATTTAGCTCTCAAGTATCAGAAGGCTGAGCATGTACATGAGGGCCAAACCATGCAAGTCAACATTCCGGCAAGAATTAACCCCGATCATTAAATTAGCCTTCGCATGCTCGTGACCAACCACCCGCTATATTTATCAAACAATTCTCATGTCATCATGGACATCAATAAGAATAATTTACTTTTCGGCTAGAAGACAGCATATGGAATTCTTCGAATAAATAACTGTCGTTTCGTATCGACAGAGGATAAGAAAATACACATAAATGCCCTAAATTTGGTTCCGCAGTGTAATAACACAGTGTATTAAAAATCAAAATACACTAGCGTAATAAATATGTAAATGATACCACTACAGAAAACATGTCAGGTGATCAATACAGTTTCAATGATGGTGTTATGCTTATGCAATACATTGAACCTAACATTTGTGTTGATTTAATATGATATTTATTAAACAAGTTGACTGATTTCAAAAGGACCTTAGCATACATGTAGCTTCGTTTCTTATGAAATGAGGCATACGTGTAGCTTCGTTTATTATGATATGAGTAAACTAATTTAACCCTTTCAACACCATAGACCTGTATAGTGGTATTGGCAAACAGTGTAGATCCAGATGAGCCGGCTCGTGACGAGCCGTCTCATCAGGATCTGCACTTTTTGCAAGTAATTTTCATTTTTTGCAAACAAAAACACACCCTTTTCATAAATGGACTAGACTGAAAGTCATTTTGTGCCGGATGAATTGATTGCAAAATTGACATATCAAAATCCATTCCAGTTACTTGGGTGAAAACGGTTAATAAATATCATATTGACACATCACTCGTGTCAGATTCTCCATGTACAATAGGAATACAAAAAAAACACAGTTACTGGCCATAATACAGATGGATTAACCCTTAGACCGCTATCTTTTTTGTCGTCTGCTGTTTATTTTCTATTTTCCATTTTTATCATCAAAAACATGCTTTGACAGCACTTTAGAATAATTTACGACATGCTTTGACAGCACTTTGTTTGTTTGTTTGTTTATTGGTGTTTAACGGCCTATCAACAGCTAAGGTCATGTAAGGCCGGGCAAACAGGTTCAATCCTGTTTTAACCTGCTGCATTGGGGGGAAAATCCCAAAATCAGAACGGAATACATGTATTTACATCGAGATACAACATATTCAGCCCTGAAATTAGAATAACCTGACCTGGTGCCAGGTCCATACCGCACCAAAGTCACTTGGCCCCTTCCCCTATAAAAGTATTACCGGTAGGATTACTCTTATACTCTTATAAGGGGTATAACCAGATTCAACTGTCACATACAAAATGCCAAAGACGTATGTGAGGGCCAAATCAGGTCTCCAGTCGGGATTCCAGTAAGGATGAACCCCGATCGTTAAATTACCCATCGCGTGCTCCCACCTGCCACCCACGGAAATGATTCTGAAGTGCTGTCAAAACCTGCTTTTATTGAGAAATAAGGCAAGATATAAAAGCAACAGCAGACGACAATGGTTGTGTGTAGCGGTCTAAGGGTTAAATGATAAAAATACACGTGCCTGTCTCTCATATATCTAAGGTTTACAATAAAGATGTATTTTATCATTTTACTCGTCTCTATTGCTCATCGTATTAATATTTTTACCCTAATCATCTGATTGCCTACCGCATCTGACATACTATTTTACTATTATTTTTATTCTTCATCTACATTGCTTGGCCCTAAATGATACTCTTTTGTGATGATGGGCCGTTAAGCACCATTCCATTCCATTCCATTACAATAAAGATGGGTGTATAGATTTTGTCAATTTCTAATTCAATAAAAGTAGGATTAGAATTAGAATTACGCTGACTGGATAGGTTTGGCCATCAATTCAATCAATACAATTCAATCAATATGAATGCATACGCATAGTGATATTGGTAAACAGTGTAGATCCAGATGAGACGGCTCATGACGAGCCCTCTCATCAGGATCTGCACAGTTTGCAAGAAAGTTTCATATTTTTGAGAACAAAAACACACGTTTCATAAATGGACTAGTCTGAAAACCATTTTGTGATGGTTGAATTGATTTGCAAAATTAACATTTGGCAATTTTTAATTCAAACAATACAATTCAATCAATATGATTGCATGCAAATGAATAGAATAAATTGTTCTTGTTATATATTTAAGATGAATGGATAGGTTTGGCATTTCCTATTGAATCACTATAATTCAAAATCTGTGCAAATAAATAGAACAATTTGTTTCCATTTAAAATTAGAATTACATTTATACCCCTTTATAACACTGTGATTGGTATTGGTGTCTATTGGAAACCATCATGCTACAAGTGACTTGATTTGATTTAATGGTGATTAATGGCCTGTCAACAGCTAAGGTCATTTTAGGGTCAAATCCCACATGTTAATCTGTTGGGGGTGGAGGGGGGGTGTGTAAATCCCAAAATCAGAACTGAATATTTAAAGAAAAAATACATATTCAGCCCTGAAATTAGAATAACCTGACCTGGTGCCAGGTCTACACCACGCCAGAGTCACTTAGCCCCACTCCCCAAAAGTAATAGGATTAGTACTAATCTTATTACTTTTATAATGGGTATAACCGGATTCAACTCGATGTACCTGAGGGCCAAATCAGGGATATTCAGATTCCGTTAAGGATGAAACCCAGTGTTGCATGTACCCTACTCTCCACATGCTCCCAACCAACCGCTCACATGTTATAAATGAAAATGTGTCATAACATAATATGTTCCATTGTAATATGTACCCTACCCTCCCAATCAACCGCCCACATGTTATAAATGAAATTGTGTTATATCCATACTAAATGTATGAAACACAATATGTTCCATACATTTAGTATGGAAATAACACAACATATAGTAAACGTGAACTTTTGGGAGCCCCGACTTCATAGTGTTATATCCAAATTCGTGTTATATCCAAACGAACAGTGTTATAGCGGGGTTGAAGTACATTGTTATGATGGGTCGATAGTTTCGGCATTTTCTAATTCCATCAATTTGGTTGAAAGCAAATGAATAGAATGATCTAGGTGATTTTCTAGTAACATCATACTCAAAAACTAATGAAAACATCACTAATTATGACTGGATTTTTTTAAAAAGAAAAACATGAAACCAAACACTACAATCTAGAACCTGAGAAAGCAAATCTTTGGCGTTTATACAAGAAAACGTACAAATAGTGCATGTAAAATAGGCAACATATGTGGTGGTAACGTGATGGCAGTTACAATAGGTGCATCATCATAAATAGAGAATAGTAGGTGAATGCCGTGAATGGGAAAAAATATCTGGCAAGGTTTAGGAAACGGGATGGGCGAGGCTCTGCCGAGCACATCCCGTTTCCGTGCCGCGCCAGATATTTTTCCCATTCACGGCACTAACCTACTATTCTATTTATCCCGTCAACATCTACAAATGGCTTAAAAATGCAAAAAATAACCCCAGCCACCGCACATATTCATACGCAGTGATTAGGTCGTATTGATAGGATATCAAAAATGTTTCACGGCACCGTGTTTAATGACACATACACACTGTGTTGACGGGATAAAATGGCATTTTCTCCAAAAATCCTCTTCAAAACCACAAGTGCACCCAGTGTAACGAGCATCATCCACATCCGATAAAACAAATATCTGTAAATACTACCTGAGAATAAACTAAACACACTCGTACCTACATCACTCAACACATAGCCCAACAGCAGACAAAAGGGTATCTTTGTCACCAGGCTTGATCAAATATTCAGTGAATTTAAAGAGACCTTAACCCTTAGACAGCTATCTTATTTTTGTTGTCGTCTGCTGTTTATTTCCTATTTTCCATTTTTAACATCAAAACATGCTTTGACAGCACTTTAGAAAAATTTACAACATGCTTTGACAGCACTGCAGAATCATTTCCATTGGAAATGATTCTGAAAGTGCTGTCAAACAATGTTTTTATTGAGAAATAAGGCAAGATATAAAAGCAACAGCAGACAATTGTTGTGAGTAGCGGTCTAAGGGTTAAGTACTCTTTAAATTCACCGACTATTATTTTTTATCCTTAAGTTACATTAATATCATGAAAATAGAGAATGTCATTTTAAAGACATGGTACTGGAATAATGTGAATATATACATACGTTTTAAGTTTGTTGTTGGTGTTTAATGGCTTATCAACAGCCAAGTCATTTAAGGCCAGGCCCACGGGTTCGATCCCGTATTCAACCTGCTGCATTGGGGGGAAAATCCCAAAATCAGACCAAGTGATTTATTTTTTCAGATACATGTTGTTTTGAATCGATAAATGTCTCAATGACATGTAGCATGAAGGAAATTTGAATGATTTGATTGATTTTTAAATGCATAACTCTCTGCGTCCGGCAATACCGGTATTTTTGACTGATCCAGCTCCTGATCTGTGACTGTGCCTGATGAAATGGGGAGTATGGTATTTGTTATCCATCTCCTGATCTGTGGATGTGATCGAGACTATGAGGCTTGAGGGCATTTACGACCAATGTAGACCCAGATCAGCCTGCAGTCTGATCAGGGTCTGCACTGTTCGCCAGTCTGTCTGTGAAACACTGTCGTGATTCTAACAAACAGTATAGACCAGTGCATTATAAGGCTGGAGGATCACATTAACTGATCAGGAGCTAGACTGGTTACAAGGGCCATGAGCCCCATATATGGTTGTGACTGGAGAAACGGGGCTTATGGGATTTGTGGATATTCAAATTTCTGAGCTTCTAGCGCACTTCTGAGACCTGTAGCCTATTTCACCAACATTGCCAAGTATACTTTTCAAGTGAAGTATACTTTGAGGGAGAAATTTCCAATTTAAGGATAAATGTATTAATTTTTATTATACTGAATATATTACATTATCACAGCCATTTTGGCTGTGATAATGTAATACATTCAGTATAATAATTCTGCATACTTTTAAGCATCAAATATATGCAGTTGTTAGTTCTGTATGAACTAATGCATTTTGGGGAAAATAAATGATTACTCCCTGAAACTATACTTTGCTAGAAAAGTATACTTTGAAATGTTGGTAAAATAGGACAAAGATAATGATCAAAACTGCCAATTAGAAGCATTACAGGTGTTTCATTGACTGAATGGCGAACAGTGCAGGCCCTGATCAGACTGTGCGGATGCACAGGCTGACCTGGGGCTACACTGGTCGCATAACACATCAGCCACATTTCTCCAGTCACAGCCACGTACGAGACGAGCCATGTGATTTTGTACCCAAGAAGACCAGCGATGATTTTTCATGAAAACTATTTACAGGGACTGTGATATTTTCTGTAAATGACGTCGAAAGTTGAAGAAATTTTCATAGCAAATGCGTAATATTCGGATACCTTTTGTCATAGGATTGGCCATATAACACGGCATTCCAATTACTCATAGCTGATTGACATATCACCTCTACTATATTGTATTACTATTTCTTTTTTCCATCAATGACATCAAAAATTGATGGAAATTTCAAACCAAAGGTAGAACTGAGTGCATTTTAACTTCACCAACAGGAAAATAAATATATAGCTGGTTTTCCAAATCCATATCGGCGAAATATGGCGATGCGATAAGAGAGATAAATCCCCCCCAGCCGATCCCATACAGACACTCGGAAGCGAACGCTTGACCATTCATCAGTACTGGATTGTACGAACACGTGATTGTAACAAAATGTGCACGATAACAGCTATATAACAGTAACAACTAAAGAACCAACACTGGGCAGTGCCAAGTGTGGGTATATCTACAATTTGCGACTTGCGAAACATACAAAAAATGAATGATTATCAATGTTTTGTTAATTAAATCGCGAACAGTGTACACCAAGATCAGACTGCGCAGATCCGCAGCGCAGTCTGATCTTGGTGTACACTGTTCGCAATGGCAATGATGTTTTGTGCCTGCCCAAAATAAATTGTCATTTTTTTTGTTTGTCTACAATTTATTTTTGGCAGTATATCACCTGCCAAATTTGGGCATGGCGTGGCACCATGCTAATATAGACTCGTAGAAACATTAGTACAACTGGCAACTTGAGACTGCCCAATACTATGCCATCTATAAATGTCAATGCGCGGATTTCTGAAATCAATACTGGTATATACAACTACATGTACACGCTCCCGATTGCATTTGAGCTGCATTGTGAAAAGACACTACTGATTGTCTAATTTAACCCATTTCATGCTAGAATATGCCATTTTGATTGGGGAAAATCATAAATATTTTCTTTAAATGTGCTTAGAAGTATATGTTGCGACCACCACTTGAACCGTCTCGTCGAGACGGTTCAAATGAGTGGTCGCAACATATACTTTCATTGAGAAATAAAAAAAAAATCATACCCGTAAAGGTGTATTCCGCATGTAATAAAGACACAAATAGCCCTGTTTTCTTACATTGTAAACAATAACTGTGACTATGACTGGATAATAATAAGCTAGTTACAGGCACGTAACTCTGCATTACCTCCCGAGTACGAGTTACGGCGAGTATGAGTATGAGTTACGGCGCCATCGATAGCTATCCCCTCTAGCGAAAAAAGTGAATGAGTTTAACGTCCCAGTAACCACAGAGACGGAACCACAGCTTAAAGTCTCATCCGACAGACCAGTGGGATGGAAATACTTAAAAATTTTTTGATGCCCAAGCCCTAGGCAAGGTTTGAATCCACAGCTTCCGGATTGTCTCGGTGTTCTAACCCCTAGGCCACAACCCATCCCACCTGTAGCCTATTTCACCAACATTGCAAAGTATACTTTTGAGGGAGAAATTTTCAATTTTAGGATACAAATACAAGAAAATATGATGATTTTTCCCCGCAAATTTTGAACTATTTATAGCCCACAAGTTTCCCAGCATGCAAAGAGTTAACACAGCATGTCATGTGCATCTGCAAATTTATCAAATAATCAATGAAATGGGCTAGTTTTATAATACTGCCATTTATTTCCTTCGATAAATATAGAAAATGTCTCATAATTAATAATTGAAGTGCGAATCAGATCAGTAGCCTATTTCATCAACATTGCAAAGTATACTTTACTAGCAAAGTATACTTTGAGGGAGTAATCATTTATTTTTCCTGAAATGCATTATTTCATATAGAACTTACAAATGCATATATTTCATGATTAAAAGTATGCAGAATTATTATACTGAATGTATTACATTATCACAGCCAAACTGGCTGTGATAATGTAATAAATTCAGTATAATAAAAATTAATAAATTTATCATAAAATTGAAAATTTCTCCCTCAAAGTATACTTTGCTAGGAAAGTATACTTTGCAATGTTGATGAAATAGGCTACAGATTTGCTAGTCCAGCTATGGATGGTACGCACCGTAACTCTGCTACGGACAGGAGGTATTCCATTTCTCTAGTCAGTCACATTTTAACTTTAAAATCGGTGACGGCAATGTCACACATGAGACAGGTTTCCTTATTTGTGGCTGCGACTGAAGAAATGGGGCTTACAGCATTTGTAAACAAGTGTAGCTCCTGATCAAATATCTCACTCCTGTATCCTGATGTTAATGATCAACTCTACTTGTTACTTGTGGAATGGCGAACAGTGCAGGTCCTGATCAGACTGTGCGGATGCACAGGCTGATCTGGTTCTACACTGGCCGTAAGTCCGATAAGATCCATTTGTCTACACTGGTCGTAAGTCCGATAAGACCCACTTGTCCAGGCACAGCCGCCTCTGCGCTCTAAGAACCTTCGGAACAAAAGCCTTAGATAAGCCACGACTGGCAATATAGAAGTCACATTTGTGGAGTAATGTGGTGTAATATCGCTTACTGGAAGGTCATAGCATCGACAATAATCTTGCAAACAGAATCATTGTATTCCGTTACGTCCTAAAGGGTATAAAATAATATCTACCATTCTGAAAACGGAAAATTACAAATATTTTGTTTCATTATTTTTTCTCCAGAAAATTGATGTTATGCCCAACCATTTGAATCGTCTCGTCTAGACGGTTCAAATGAGGTCACAACATATATTAAATTGCAAAAAAAAAATTCCGAATGTAACGATGTAACGGTACTCAGGAAAATGAAACGTTATTTGCTTCATTTTTTGTTTTTGATCTATGAATCCAAGGCGCTGTCAGAACTTGTTTTGTTGACTGAATTTTTTTTCTCGGAGAACAATAAAGTTACAAAAAACAAACTAAACACATTTTGAGGGCTAACCCTCAATACAGCCCAACCTGGGACATGTATGACGAGAGATGCGAGGTTATAAACATGTATAATGAAATATATACTTAACCATTGCTTGCAAACAAAAGCACAACATGTTCTTGCAAAACAGTATAAATCCTGATTTAATGTAGACCCTAGTTTTTAGAGACATTGGTTTAAAAAACTTTGCCAACATACATGTTAATCAGGAAACCATTTAAGGCCCTGATCCGACTATGGATTACTGGTATTGACTGATCTGGGTCTACAATGGTTTGAATCGTTCACCCTGACATAGACCGGTTCATGCTAATTTTTGGACTAGTCATGATGAGAATTTTTTTTTTAATCTGAAACAATTTGTTTATTGGTGTTTAACGGCATATCAACAGCCAAGGTCATTCAAGGCGGGCCAACGGGTTCAATCCCGCATTTAAACTGCTGCATTGTTCAAATACTGTAGATCTTGATGAGCCGGCTCATTATGCATTTGGATCTACAGTGATTGCAAATGTTGACTTCATGGTCTGTGTTGTGTTCTGAAACAATGCTTTCCAATACTGTAGATCTCGATGAGATGGCTCGTTATGAGCACGCTCATCTGGATCTACAGTGTTTGCAAATGTTGGCTTCATGATCTGTGTTGTGTTCTGAAACAGTACTATCCAATACTGTAGATCTCGATGAGATGGCTCGCTATGAGCACGCTCATTTGGATCTACAGTGTTGGCTTTATGGTATGTGCAGTTGAATATGTTACAACAGCAAGTTGTACAATTTCACAAGCAATGGTTTGTACACAACATTAGTGAAATAACTGTATTACAGTATGAAATGTATGTTATAACCATACGTTACAACAATTCAGGGGCCCGTTTCATCAAACTTTGAACGACTAAAATGTTTGTAAGTGCAAACTTATAAGTTTGTAAATTTCACATTAACAATGTTTTCTTGTACACGATTATTGGATTAACATTTATTGAGCATAGGCTGCATAAGCAGCCTATGCTCAATAAATGTAAATCCATCAATTGAAATTTCCAGACAATCCTAAATTTGCACTTACAAACATTTTAGTCGTCGGAAGTTTAGTGAAACGGCCCCCAGGTGATAACAAGTTTACCAACATCATTTTAAAGTAATACTTACACAATACTTGTGATACTGACCTATATTTACACCATAGTACCGAGCGAAACAACATACAACAACAACAACAACAACAGTAACGTGATTGAGCGTAAACAGACAAATTTAAACAAAGCTCAACATACAATCAATCATCACATATCTTTGAGGTTTACTTGCGAGCAGAATTACATGATGGGCAGGTATCTAAGAGTTATCTCCCTTACGGACATGCAGCTTTTTCACAGATATTGTTTTTGTTTGTTTCTTGGGGTTTAACGGCCTATCAACAGCTATGGTCATTTAAATCTGGGTCAATGGGTTTAGTACTAAATCCCATATTTACCTGTACAAGTACATGTACATAATGGGGAGAAAATTCCAAAATCAGAACTGAATATTTACAATAAAAACACTATATATTCAGCCCTGAAATCAGAATGATCCTGATCTGATGCCAGGTACTCGCCACATCAGAATCACTTGGGCCCCCTCCCAAAAGCAGTAGGAATAATGGGCAACTCCCAGGTAACAAAAAGAGCCAAAGATAAAAACGTACCCGAGGGACAAACCAGGTAAATCGTGATTCCTATAAGGAGGAACCCCACCATTAAGTTACACCATCGTGTTCGCCCGACCAACCACCCACTTCACAGATATTGATTTTGAAAATCAAATATTGGCCACTGTGTAAGGTTTTCTGCTCGATATATTCATAGCATCTTCGCAGTTCACCGATATTGATTCACCACATTAGCCATTAGAATGTGGGAAATATCAATCGTCTTTTGGTTTACATTTTGTCTTCTTTCTCAATAAAAATGTTGTTTAACCCTTTCCCTGTTTTGCGATATTTCGACTCATCCAAATCCAAAACATCTGAATAAAAGAATCAAATGCTGGGTCAAATGATGGTTAAATTATCTGATAGAGTAGAAAACATTGTGGGAAAAGGAGAAATTGCTTGTTACAAGCAATTTCTCCTTTTCCCACAATGTTTTCAAAAAACATCTTCTGCAGAGGCGTGAAAAGTCGTCTCTATCAGGCAAAGGGTTAACAACACTTTAGAATCATTTCTACCATGTTTTCAAACGATGTTTTTAACAAGAAAAATAGAAAATAAAAATGAGACGACAAAATTTGATTCATCATTCTAAGGGTTAAAGGAAGACTACGATAATTTCTGTAAATGATGTTGAAAGTTGACAAAAAATTCAAAGCAGAAACGGAATTCAATTCCGTGTCAGCTTTGGAATTTTTGTCAACTTTCGACATCATTTATATTAAAATATCTTCAAGATCAATTTTGAAAAACATATGTGACAGGGCAAAAAATATCAAACACTGTCAAATATATTTTCTGTAACTGACAACAAATACTGGCAAATCTTTTCAGCGAACATGAGGAATTAAATTGCGCATGTGGGTGAAAATATCTTTGACAATATCTTTTGTTATTTGTCAAAAAAAAACCAATCTCAATCACATGTTTTTTTCTTCTTCTTAATCAACATTAGTGAAAAACAGAGGTATGTCATAACTAAAGGGAGATAATTCAAGATTCGAGTACATGTTCAGAATTTGTATGCCAAGATCTAACAAAAATCAGTCTGTTGCCTTGGAAACCATTGTAAACAGGGTTTGTCATTCGGTTAGTGAACTGTGCATGCCCCTGGAGAATATTATAGCTGTAATTATTATCAGGCTTCAGAAGAGATGACTTACTGTCACAAATTAACCTTACATTGCTGAATTAAATTTTGTCGTCTGCTCTTTTTATTTTCAATTTTCTCAAAAACATGCTTTGGCAGCACTTTAGAATCTAAAGTGCTGCCACAACATGTTTTTTTATTGAGAAAGAAGACAAAATTTGCAAAAAGAAGACAACATAGGCAGACGACAATTTTCGTTTCCGCCTCCAAATGGTTAACCAGTTGAATTTTATCAGATCATGGCTAGATATCTGGCTCTAGGCTTATAAGGCCATAAAAAAAGTAAAATTTTCATTATTTTCTAGATCTGGGGGCCGTTTCACTAAACTTCTTACGACTAAAATGTTTGTAAGTGCAAAATTATAATAGTCTGTGAATTTCACATTAACAATGTTTTCTTGTAAACAATGATTGGATTTATATTTATTGAGCATAGGCTGCATATGCAGCCTATGCTCAATAAATGTAAATCCATCAATTGGAATTTCCAGACGATCCTAAATTTACACTTACGAAGATTTTAGTCGTACAACGTTTAGTGAAACGGGCCCCTGGTGCCTATTTTTGCATTGCCACAAATAAAATGGTAGATGCTGCCATTGTCAGGATAGCTTTATTTTTCCATGACAAGAAAAGAGGCGAGTTTTCTTCAATTTTATATTTTTCAAAAAGCCTTATTTTTTTTCAAATCAAACTTGTTTAAAACTGTTCTCCAGACTTACTTTCAAAATTGCACGATATCCGACAATCAAAACGTTTTTATTTTTATGGCCTAAGGATTGCGTAAGCCGTCATGTCTCAGTCAGGTGCCCATTAATGTACGTGATCGAGGCAAGAATTACTGTGCTACTTCTCAATAATAGTCTGCGAGGCTATAATTGTTTGCGAGACCAAATATAGTACAAATTGGCCATTTATACAGCTAGAATATCGTAAAACAAGCCCACACTACTGGCTACAATGGTGTTTGATGGATATAGACTGTAGTTCAAGTGATGTTTCAAGTCTACACGCATAATTTAACTCTTTGCATGCTGGCAAACTTGTGGGCTATAAATAGTTCAAAACTAGCGGACAAAAAATCATCATATTTTCTTGTATTTCTCCCCGTAAATATCATGAATATGTCTTGGAATTTCATTAGAATTGAGTCCTGAGGACTCAATTCTACTGAAATTTCAAGATATATTTACAGAGAGAAATAAAACATACACTCCTAATTCGTTTGGCGGATATTTTCGCCGCTAGCACGCAAAGAGTTAACACTTACAATAGCAGATAATTATTGTCGTCTGCTGTTATTTTCTTTATTTTCAATATTCTGTGACAAAAACAGCGGACGATAATAGCCTAAAACTGAAATAGTTGAGTAATTCTGCACAAAATCATATCTGCTTATCTGCTTTAATATATAATACTGTCGCTTTATGTTAGTGTCTACTTGTTGCAATTCTACTATAAATAGGGTTGCTATGGTTACTGTGGTTGCTATGGCTACTGTGTCCCCGGTGACCATTACTGTGGTTCCCTCGCGAATGGTTACTAAGGTTTAGGTTATTAGTTATATTAATTTGTATATTATTGGTATGGCTATTCAGACTATGTTTATTACTTTTCGGCGTACTAACATTATTACTACCGCTTGTTACGCACGCCAAATTTGGACTCAATAACGGACCGCTGTTATGTACGCGGCAGATATCCGCGTGATTCTCTGGATAACTAGCAAGGCGGAAGTTTCTATTGCGTATAACGCCAACGTGCTCGGAGTCATTTTCCAAGTCCTCTTGCGTGACGGTCATTCCATTGCACTCGGCCTTGCCCGCCTCGAGTCGTTTCTCCTTCCAACATAACACCCCGTGGTCCCGCGCCTGAAGCAACCCAAATATCACACCGAACAGTATAATTGCCGCAATGCATAGAACGATCACCCACACAAAGAAACCCAGCATGTCCGGGTCGAGAAAATTCAGCAGTAGTTTCTTCTGGCAGATATTGTCGCGTCTTTCGAATCCGTCACTACACTGGAAGCAGTCGTCCACCTGCGGACCTTTGCAGGTTCGACACGCCTCGTTGCACGAGTTACAGACGCCGTGACGCTGGAATTTTGGCCGAGTGGTCGTGACATTGAGGGTGGAGCGAAGCTGTACCATCTGCATAATGCCGTAGTAATGTTCGGGGCAGTTCGCCACACACCCGTCCTTCAATTTGTAGTATCTGGGGCGACACTCTGAAAGGCAAGGGCAATACAATGGCGGGTCGTAGCAAGTTATTTCCCTTTGCAAATCTATAGAGATCCGGTCCTTTGGTTTATTTTAGCGTTTATTTCTTACTGAATAACTTGCAAAAATAGAGACGGCAAACAGGGTAGACCCAGATCAGACTGCACAGATGTGCAGTCTGATCTGGGTCTACCCTGATTGCAATTCAATTAATAAGTGTGAAAACAGAAATCTGGCAAATAATGCAGTTCTGGATCAGATTGCACAGATGTGTAGGCTGATCTGGATCAACACTAGTGAAAATCACTATAATTGCTCCTGTTTGTAACAAATCATGCTACATTCGCTCTTTTTACAAGCAATAAGGCCCCAAACTACACAATTTGGACCGGATTTCTATAAATACATTCAAAGAAAGATAACTAGCTATGATCCCCCATTATTATGCATGTTAAGTGGCAACAGGCAATGTCAATAAAAGCTATTTTATATCAACAAAACAATGCACACAGCATGATAAGATAAAATCTTGTTGTGTAGGCAATAATCTAGAAAGCCGAAATAACCCAAAGTATAATTTAAACGCCAAGTCATTTGACCATGACCTTGAACGGTGGCATGTGTGGGCTATAGAAGAAAATATGGATGATAAGTAAGTATATAAAGTTTCAAGCCAATCTGACTTGCGGTAACAGAGATAGTGTGTAGCCGATTTTTATGAATTGATTTCTCACGTTAACGTTAGTCACAAATGCTACCACTTTCCACATATGTGCACACACAGGGCTCCAGATAAGGAATTAGTAATTGAGTATTTTCATTCCATCATTTCTGAAGCAATTGGGTATTTCAAAACGTTAATTGGGTAAAATAAAAGCACACTACTGTTTACACATCAACAGACAGCAATTAGTGAATAGTTTGCTTCGAAATGAAAACATGTCTTGGCATTTCATTAGAATTGTCTCCTTGGAGACAATTCTAATGAAATACCAAGATGTGTTTTCATGGAAAAATAATAAAAATATGCTATATTTGTGGTCTGTTTGTTGTTTTGTATCATACAGTTTTCATTGCTTTTTGATACTTACTACTTCTGATTTCAATTGGGTTTTTGGCAATTTTAATTGGGTATTTAAGCAAATACGCACATTATCTGGAGCTCTGGAGTGGAGACGTATATGAAACCAGAAGTTATGTTGAGATACATAATAAATACAGTACAATGATGGATCGTAGCTAATTATCTCCCCTTGAATTTATCGATAGAAATCCGGTCCAAATTGTGTAGTTTAGGGCCTTAGAGTGATTTCAACTCGTGTAAATATCGTATTGCAATCAGTGTAGACTCAGATCAGACTGCACATATGTGCAGTCTGATCTGGGTCTACTCTGTTTGCAAAACTCATTTTTTGTGCTATTAAGTAAGAAATAAATGCTGAAATACAGCACAGTACCGGATCTCTATAAATAGATTAGTAAAGGGAGATAACTAGCCACGATCCCTCACTGAAAACAAAGTACAGCAACAGAAACAGTTGAAAACAGCAATAGCCGTAACAAAGTAAATTCAGAAACACCAGTAACACGGTGGCCAATGAACTTCACATACACCTGCTATTTAGGTCCGCTTTGACATATATATATATTCCTACTGTTAAAATGTGCTCCATCTTTTCCTGTCGGCCATTAACCCTTTCAACACCACAGGCCTGTATAGTGCATTGGCAAAAAGTGTAGATTCAGATGAGCCTGCTCGTGATGAGCTGTCTCATCAGGATCTGCACTTTTTGCAAATAATTTTAGAACAAAAACACCCCCTTTTCATAATGGACTAGTCTGAAAATCATTTTATGACGATTGGATTGGTTGCAAAATTAACATATCGAACCATATCGTTACTTATGGATTAAAAGGTTAAACAATAGACAAATTAAATCACCCACCCCCCCCCCACCCCCCCCCCATGTCTTAGATACTTACTTAGATACATTTTCATAAATAATAAAAAATTCACCCTCGCCGAAAACTTTTATTTGACAAAATTTCATCAAATGTTAACTTTCATAACGATGAAACACAATTCCTTAAAAATCAATGATATCATTGAATCTTTTATGCGACAAAGTGCCGATGCCCCAAAAAATATTACAGCATAATTTGATGATGACACTGTACAAGTATCAGTTTCGGAGTCATTTTGAGAAAACTTACATTTATGTAAGTTTTCTCAAAATGAATCCGAAACAGATACAGTAATGAGGCACAGGCTGAAGTAACGGACCGAGGTCTATAAATACATTAAATATGCCTAAAAGCTTCAATAAATGAAGAAAAAATAAGCTAAAAAATCTTTGTTTACTCCCTCCATATACTCAATCAGATGGAATATACGGAGGGAGTAAAAAAAAATGTTTAGCTTATTTTTTTTCTTCATTTATTGATGCTTTTAGGCATATTTAATGTATTTATAGACCTCGGTCAGTAACTTCAACCTGTGCAATGAGGATGGTGTCTTCAACAGGTAATATTGAAATTACACGCTGTATCAAATTTCATTATATTCAGGATATTCAGGAAAATATAGGTCAAAGTCTTTAATAGGTTTAAATAGGAGTATAGAGGTGAGTTACATTACCCAGCATCGGGAAAGAAACAGGCGAGTATAAAACAAGACCGTACCCCAGCGTTTTAAATGCATACTCCAAGGTTCATTCAGCCACCAATTCATCTTTCTCTACAAATATGGAGACTTGGACATGCCTTTGATGGACACCAATTGATTGATTGATTAATTATTGCTGGATAGTGATTGATTGATTCATTGATCATTGATTGATGTGTATTGGTTGATTGATGGACATTGATTAATTGATCATTTATGGATAGTGATTGGTTGATTGATTGATCAGTGATGGATACTGATTGATTGATTGGTTGTTTATTGATTGATCGATTGACATTAAATTAATTAATAATTGGTGTGGATTGAATGAAATAGCATTTAAATATATTAACCGTTAAATTAAATGAATGGGCTGGAAGCTGGGAGAACAAATTTGTACAACCAAATCTAGGTGTGACTGAAGAAATGGGGCTTATGGCATTTGTTGTCTAGCTCCTGGTCTGCCATCACATTCCTTCTACTAGACATTATGATTTTTGTCAGAAGCATGCTTGTGGTATCAGTGACTGACTGGCGAACAGTGCAGACCCGGATCAGACTGTGCGGATGCACAGGCTGGTCTGGGTCTTCACTGGTCGCAAAGGCCTTAAAGCCCTAATTCTCCAGCCACAGATATGACAGCAATATCGTAATAACGATCATATTGTAGGTAGGTGTAAAACTCTATCCCAACATGCAGCTAAGGTCAGGACCTCAGTTTAAAGTCCCCTACGAAAGACCAGTGGGAGGCCTAGTGGAATACTGAATGTATTCTTATAACTATGGCAGCTATTGAACCCACAACCTATGGTATTGAAGTCAAGCGCTCTACAATTAGACTAGCAACCCATCCCTCAATAATAAAATGAAAAGGTAAGATCAAATATAATTTTTTTATTTTTTTTACCTTATTGTCAATTTTCATTTGCGAATTGGGAAAAAAACACACACTATTTTGCACCCCTCAATAATAATGCGAAAAAAAATGTGATCAAATATAATTATTTTTTGGGAATTTTTATTTCACAATCGTGGAAAAACACAACTATTTTGCACTGGGAACGAGTCAAAATATCGACCCCCAGAAACGGACAAAATGGACCACTGTATAAACAAGACTGCAACAGACCTATACAGACTCCATTGGACGTGATTCCTGAACACGTGAATGGCTTGTCTGAGTTGGTCAGCGGAGTGACGACGTTGTGGGCCTGGGGGTGCGTTGACGAGCCCATCATTACCAGCGTCCACTCCTTTAGTTCCGCTGTAACATAAATGGTGGTGGTCAACTAACGATAGCCACACGACTCATTAACCCTTAACTCATTAAAAAAAAATTTGTGTCATGTTTATTTTCTGTTTTCCATTTTTATCATCAAAAACATGCTTTGACAGCACTTTAGAATAATTTACAACGTGCTTTGACAGCACTTCAGAATCATTTCCGTTGGAAATGATTCTGAAGTGCTGTCAAACCATGTTTTTTATTGAGAAATAAGGCAACATATAAAACAGGTGTGGGAACAGTTCCAAATGCCAAATCCTGAACAAACATATTTTTGCACCTACAAATGCATAAAAGTGTACTTCCCACGTTGAAACATTAGTATTTTGCTGCAATTATCAGGAACCTCAAATCCTGATTTCAGGATATATCCGGATAATTCCCACCCCTGATAAAAGCAATAGCAGACAACAATTGTTGTGTGTAGCGGTCTAAGGGTTAAGTTCATTAATGTTTGGTCGTTGATACAGAGGATCTTGTACAGGAGTGATCATTTAGTATGATATTTATTAACCCTTTCGGCCCTAAGTAACTGGAATGGATTTTGATATGTTATTTTGCAACCAATCCAATCGTCACAAAATAATTTTGAAAAATATGAAAATTACTTATTGTAGCCAATACAACTATACATACAGGCCTGTGGTGTTGAAAGGGTTAAACAAATTTACTGATTTCATAAAAGAAATCCAACAAGTTTAATAAATATCATATTAAATCAACACGAATGTTAGATTATATTTAAGTTCCGCTGTAAGAGAAATGGTCGACTACAACTCCTGGTGTCCACTCCGCACCTTCACATTCGGAATTCACCTTACAGTTGTCCAGTAGCCTATTTCATCAACATTGCAAAGCATACTTTAGTAGCAAAGTATACTTTGAGGGAGAAATTTTCAATTTTATGATAAATTTATTATTTTTTATTATACTGAATTTATTACATTATCACAGCCAAATTGGCTGTGATAATGTAATAAATTCAGTATAATAATTCTGCATACTTTTAATCATGAAATATATGCATTTGTTAGTTCTATATGAAATAATGCATTTCAGGAAAAATAAATGATTTCTCCCTCAAAGTATACTTTGCTAGTAAAGTATACTTTGCAATGTTGGTGAAATAGGCTACTGGTGTCCACTCCGCACCTTCACATTCGGAATTCACCTTTAGGTGTATGATTTTTGGGTGTAAACATATTTTCTTTCTGATTTCTCAATGTATTTATATGACGAGACGGTTCAAATGGTGGTCCCAATAGATACTTCTGATGAGAAATAAAGAAAACATTTACAACTTTCCATCCATTTTTCAGCAGATTTTCCTGCAATAACTTTCAAACCACATACACATTTGGCTGAAAGATCACGCAGCATATGCAGCATCAAATTGCTTTTTATTAAGCTGCTATTAAGTACTCACCAGTATCTATCGGTTTGCCGAAGAAACGAGTTCAACGTAGGTAAAATTTGAGAGCATGTTAATCATGATAAAATTATGAACGTTCTATGTGAAAGTTAACCCTTAGACCGCTACTCACAACAATTGTCATCTGCTGTTGCTTTTATATCTTGCCTTATTTCTCAATAAAAACATGGTTTGACAGCACTTCAGAATCATTTCCAATGGAAATGATTCTGAAGTAGAATCATTTCCAATGGAAATGATTCTGAAGTGCTGTCAAACCATGTTGTAAATTATTCTAAAGTGCTGTCAAACCATGTTTTTGATGACAAAAATAGAAAATAGAAAATAAACAGCAGATGACAAAAAAAATAACATAGCGGTCTAAGGGTTAAGACGAAATCTTATCTGGTGGATTTTACCTATTTCTTGGTAAGAAGCTGAATCATATTGTCTTACATTTTGTGAGATTCCATTTATTGCATAAGCACAGTATCATATATGGAAACCTAGTAGTCTCAATTGTGTATTTATTACACAAGTTTATGATGATTGTAATAAACTTGGTTATTACAATAAATATAGTTTCTTTACATGCATACGTAACATTTATATTTAATAGTTTACAGATCTGTGTAAAGAATTTTAGTTTCACCACAATCAAGTATTTCTTAAATGCACGACATCGGATACTTTTCATTATTAAATATACATGTACCTTTACTAACCGATGTAAAATATGAAACAATTATTAGCATATACAAACTGTACATAAAACTTGAATTGATAAACCAGATTGAAATACAATAATATACATGTACTACACATATACACAATAAAATACAACACAAAAAACAAGTATGTGGCTGTGACGGGAGAAATCGGGTATGGCGACCAGTGTAGATCCAAATCAGCCTGCGGGAATACTGGACGAAGGCCGGAAGGCCTCGTCCAGTATTCCCGTGACTTTTCCAAGTTTATATCCCCGATAAATTCAACAAAAAAGCCATTCATTCCTTATAATTCCAGCATTTGAAATAAATTCATCAAGAAAATGTGTTTATTTTCCGTTTTCTTAAGAATTATTTTAACTGCGCCTGACGGTTACGGAAAGTAGTTCGGCATGGCGTTTACTGGGATATAAATTCTGGACAGAGACTTGCTACGGACCAATCAAATGTTAGGGAATTGTGTAAATATTTTTGTGCTGGAATTATAGAGACATATGTAAAATTCACTTACAATTTTATTATAAGTGCATATATTTGTAATTCAAGAGAGCATACTAGAGCAATGACAACTGTATCATGCAAAAGGCCATGATTGATTGGTTGGTTGATTGATTGATTGATTGATTGGGAATAGACCTAAATACATGACAGGTGGGAATACACCTGTATGGGCTGATTGATTTACTTGATGTAGTTTTATATCCGTTCCACACCCAGGCTATATACGGATGGGAAAGCACTTTTATGGGGTGGAGGTTGGGGCACATTGCATGTTTAACACTGGAATTACAATATTCTTCCAGCACTTAAAGGTACATGCCCACTCAGTTGGCATAAAATGTTCTTTATATCAAAGACATCATCTGAGACATTTCCTGGCAAAATAAACATTAATTTACCATTATCCCACACATTGACTGGCATTATTATACATTTTATATCAGATGTAAATTTCCACATTGAAAAAAAATAATTCCACATTGATATCAGGGGTGATAACCATGTCTCCTTAAAATGTTAACGGACATTACTATTTATTCTCTGTACATTGTATTTATTTTTCATGTGCGATGATCATACTTTATAATCTATTGAAAATATTATTTTTTCAGGTGCCACATTTAATTAGTATAAATAATTAAAAAAATATCATGCCTCATTTGCGTATGAAAATAGCCTGATACCACAGCGAGTCACTGTCGGTAAAATAAATATTACTAAATGATTATATCTGTATAGCAGGCAATCCTAATTTTAGAACTGGTGGAATAGTGACACAATTATACACTTACTTAATTCCTATAAAAAACAGTTTGTGCCTACTGAGTGGGCATGTATTTTTAAGCCCCAATATCCTGATCTTGTGCCAGACCAATTTCATACACCAGATAATCATAATTATTATCCAACTCCCTGTTGATATACCATAGTTTTGACTAATTCCCTGGGTTTTGAAATGTCTGGACAATAGTTCCGCATACCTGGGCATTATATAGTTCCGTTTGCCTGGGCAATAGTTAAACTATTTCACCCCTGAAAATGTTTTGTTGAAAATTACGTCATAAAATTCAATGTAATTTAGATCGGCCAGTCGATGTGCCCCACGCCAAAGTTACGTTCATTGTGTCACATCCACTGTTTACAGGTTGAGTAATAAAACAGTTAGTTCATGGTCATTTGGGGAAGAATCAACACATATTGCCCCTCGGTGCTGTGGACGACCCGATGCACTATTACCCTCTGCCTTCAAACTGGGGCAATCATAAGTACCTCGGGTCATCCACAACATCTCGGTGTTTTGACTGTTCCCTGAATTACCATGAAATAACTGTATACTTGCTCTAGCAAGATTCCATTGCCCGCCCATCCTCCCAAGTAATTGTATAAGGACAATTTCAAGATCATGATTTGGTATCAGGTGCCTTCGACACCCAAACCATCACTTAACCAATCCTCAAATACCTTTTGTTACAAGCAGAGTGGCAAATCAAGTGTGAATTTGGAAAACATGCTCTGGGCTTGTGCTTAAAAAATATTTCTGAGCATGCTCTCCAAATCCGTTCTCGAAATCGGGCTGTTTGATTGGCTGAGACTCAGCTCAGTCTCGGCCAATCAAACTGTCTGATTTAGGGTGAGAATTGAACGTATTTCTGGCCTACACTTACATATAAAACATTCTGGCAAAAACATCTTAGACTCGACCAAAATCAAAGTTCCTGTTTGAGAATTTGAATCAAGTAAATGCTCAGACAAACTTTTCAGCATGGGCCAAGAGTTTCATAAACATGGACCCAGAGAGTTTCATAAGCCATGGCCCAGAGTTTACATAAACATGGACCCAGAGAGTTTCATAAGCATGGGCCCAGAGTTTCATAAACATGGACCCAGAGAGTTTCATAAGCATGGGCCCAGAGTTTCATAAACATGGACCCAGAGAGTTTCATAAGCATGGGCCCAGTTTTCAGTCAGAGGTCAGCATGGGCAGAGTTTCATAACATGGACCCAGAGTTTCATAAGCATGGGCACAGATTTTCATAAGCATGGGCCCAGAGTTTCATAAACATGGGCCCAGAATAGATACTGGTGGAAAAGTGCCAATCGCCCATCTAGTCTGTTGCCTGAAATGCGTGCCGATGTTACGAGCAAGCCAGCGAATGAATACCATACAAGCATGCGTGCGTCGAGTAAGCCATTGAAATATGGTTAATAGAGTGAAATCTCTCTAAACAGATACCTCATCTAAATTGGGCCCTTTGAGGCCCTGTTTAGAGAGATTTGGAGAGGTTACATATTTTGTTTGCACATTCAATCAAATGCCAAAACTTTTTGTTTTAATAAAATAAAGTAGGTATATTTTTTTTAGAATAAAAGCAGTATATATTTGTGCTGAAATAAAAGTTATTCTGCAATAACTGAAATAAATAGAGGATCCTACATGAGTGATGATTTCGTATGATGTTTATTAAACGAGTTTACTGATTTCATGAGAAACGAGGCTATGCCGAGTTTCTTATGAAATCTGTCAACGAGTTTAATAAATACCATATTAAATCATCACAAACATTAGATTCTATTTATTACACAAGCACATCATCATACCTTGTACTGGTCACCAAACATATGTATTACACCAGTGTAATATGATTTTTTTATTGCACCATACACTGGGAGCGTCCATTCATTTTATGCAATAATGAATGTATAATTGCCATCTAAACACTTTCACCAAGAAATATATATCATACGCTCAGTCCCGGCTAATCACACTGTGTGATTTTGATCACAAATTTTGGTAAGGTGATCAGAAAGATTTATCTACAAGGGCCAAGCGACCTACACAAGCTGGCCGCATAGTATAGGTAGAATGGTTGGCCACCAAAACTAAAACATGCATTGGAACCGATTTAGAGTATAAAATTAAAAAAGTTTCACTCAATACATTTAACTTAATATATCCACACTTATCAGAAGTAAATAAAATAAATTGTACAATGATTATTGAATAAAACACATTGCCTTTTGAGAAAGAGAAACATATAAGAGACGTCACAGAGCACGTAGAGAACACGTAGTATGTATAGAACACAGAATTCCTACCATTTCCGTGGTGCGCCTAATAAAACTTGGTATGAAAAAAAAGCCTTGTATTGCTTCACCCACACTAGTCAACAATTTTGCATGTTTGTATATTGTATTAGCATCAATGCCTGATAAATAGAGAATACCAGGCAAGTGTCTTTTGATATCAAGTTTATCAGGTAAGGCTAGGAAATGCATAGACATTTCGAGGCTTGCCGAGGAATTCCTACCAGTTCCGAGCCGAGCCTGATAAACTTGATATCAAAAGACACTAGCCTGGTATTCTCTATTTATCAGATAACATTTATTGCTCGAAAATGACCACAGATGACGTTATCTATGGACAGAACCCGGATTTGTTTACGTTGCATTATTACACTGACGTCATTCGGTAACGTCACGTGACATCATTCGACCAACGGAATGTCAGTTTTCACTTCTATGGAACCCGGATGTTTGTATCAGGTCAATGCCTGATACAGTAATATGTTATCAGTCAGTAAGTATTCGATCAATACAAAACTTGTTACCTGATAAAGTATTTTGTAAGCCAATGTGTGTTTGGTCAATGCGAAGGTTACCTAATAAACTAGAGAGTTTCCACACTTCGGTCACCTAAATTAATGTAGTTAAAATATCAGTCTAAAGTCTTTGTTTGTCTCCAGATTCCTGCAGTGCTGATCTTTAACCCTTTCAACACCACGTAACTTAATAGGATGTTCCATGCCAATGTTTGACGCTATTTCATTAATTTTGTTCATTCAAATTATCCCATTCTTCTAAAAGGGTAATCTGTACGACGTTTAAAATTATTAACAAACAGTGGAGATCCTGATGAGACGGCTCGTTACGAGCCGGCTCATCTGGATCTGCACTGTTTGCAAACATTGTCTCTATAGAGGTCTGTGGTGTTGAAAGGGTTAAGATGGTGAAATCAGTACAACAGGAGACAAACAAAGTTTAAAACATTGACGGGCATACACGGAAAAAGAATGGATGACATATCAAGTCATGACTGAGCTGGACAAAAGGCTGGCAGGCCTCGACAAACTCACAATTTTCCACTCATCCAGATTCCTATATGTTTTAACTCTTTGTATGCTAGCGGTGAAAATATCAGCCAAACAAATTAGGAGTATATTTTTTATTTCTCTCTGTAAATATGTTCCTCAGGACTCCATTCTAATGAAATTCCAAGACATATTCATGATATTTACAAGGAGAAATAAAAGAAAACATGATGATTTTTTTGTCCGCTATTTTTGAACTATTTATAGTCCACACGTTTCCCAGCATGCAAAGAGATAATATTATGAATAGCTAACCATTTGACACTTCAAAAGCTTGAGACTTTTCTCAGTGATTTAGATATTTGTATGAATATTTCCCCTGTACTCCGTATGGTGGCAAAATCTCTGATGTTCGACAGGCAGGACTGAATAGCAGGTAGAACAAGGTATGGAATGAACCCTTAGAACACGGGAAACATAAATTGTCGTCTGCTGTCAATTTATGTTTTGTCTTTCTAAATAAAAACATGGTCTGACAACACTTTAGAATCATTTCCATTGGAAATGATTCTAAAGTGTTGTCAAAACATGGTTTTGATGAGAAAAATGGAAAATAACAAATAAACAGTAGACGACAAATTGTAATGGTAAAAATGCATCCAAACTAATGTGTTTATCAACACACGAATGCAATGCACACATCAAGGAAATTAACCCTTAACAGGAGGCAGCTGAATATTTCTGTCTGCTATTATTTCATATGTGTTCTTATTTCTTACGAAAAACATGCACTGGAGACAATTCTCATGCACTGTCAAAATATGTTTGTTTTTTTGGGAGATATTGAAAGTGAAAAAATAATAAGCAGATAATTTTTTTTATTTTAGCATTGTCAGAGTTAAATTGTCAAATGAATGTAGAAGGCAGCATTGAACATGTTTTATAAAAACAGAACAACTACTGTCTGTTTCACGAAACCTGCCCAAATTTTACAGCCATAGAACAATGCAAAAGCAATATTTTTTTCGATAATATTAAATTTTATTAAAATTTAAGAATGAGCCTTCTTTTTATATCGTGAAATTTGGTCAAATATTGAGTTTATTACGAGGCAGTAAAAAGGCAGATAACATATTTTCCCCATCTGAAAAGATTAAGTGTTAGAAACAAGCAGGTATCTCAAAAGGCACTGGGTTTCACATCAAAACCAAATAAATGCACAACATTCAAATTTCTAGTCTACCACAACATCAAGCATACAATCATGTGACAGTCATGTGACTAAATCTGTCCAATCAGTGTTTATGATAAATTATGTATGAGGGACATTCAAAAAGTTTGTGAAAAAAGGCTGGCATACTAATGTGGTACCAGTCACTAGTTTTCTGTCGGCCAATGTAAAATCACATATGTACCCGTGATTTTGTTGTTCCTAAGAACATGTGTGATTTTTCATGAAAAATATTTACACAAACTGTGATATTTTCTGTAAATGACGTTGAAAAGTTGACAAGATTTTAATAGCGCTGTAAATTTCGTCAACTTTCGACATCATTTACGGAAAATATCGTAAATTTTGTAAATAGTGTTTGACCATTTATGTTTGCACACTGGCGATAAACCAGTTTCAGCACTACAGCTCTATATTTTTTGTGAAGAAAAAAAACAACACCCCCTTTTCATGACTGGACAAGTCTGAAAATCATTTTGTGACAATTGTATTGGTTGTAAAATTAACACATCACAGTCCATTCCAGTTATTTAGGGGTGAAAGGGTTACAACATTGCTCGTTACATATGACGTTATTTCACGGAAAACAATACATTCTGTAAAAAAGTGAATATTGATAGCGGACACGTAGAATTCTTTTTTATTATTAATTAGTTCCCACTAAATAACAATTTGTTCCCTCAATTTAACAATTCATTCCCACGAAGTAACAATTTGTTCCCACGTATAAACAATTTGTTCCCTCTATTTAACAATTCATTCCCACAGGAACATGAGAATGAATTGTTAATTTGAGGGAACAAATTGTTAAATTGAGGAACAAATTGTCATTTTGTGGGAACGAATTGTTAATTCAAGGGAACAAATTGTTATATCGTGAGAACGAATTGTTAATTCGAGAAATTTAGGGAAAAAATTGTTATTTCGTGAAAAAGAAAAAGAAAAAATCCATATCCCCTGTGGGGCTCCGTACGGAGATGTGATTTGAAAAAACAAACATAGACAAATGTTTGTGGCTGGTACTAGTGACACCTAGTATGTCAGTCTGGATTGACAAACTTTTGGAACAGCCCTCATATTAGTCTTTTATAAATTCAGTTTTTATAAGAAGTGTTAACGTCCTGCAATGTCAAGTAATGAAACATATTAAGGCTTCATTGATGAGAGTATTTTGTAATGAATATTGACGCAAACAAATAAAAAAAAAAACACATCATTTTGATCATTATTTCATGGTCTCCAAAAACTGGATTTGACCAAATTATTCATGTTACAACTGTAAAACATGTATCATTTCATGCTTAACGGAATAAATTTCATATTTTAAGTTTAAGATGACAAAGGATATACGTATTTGACTATAAGGCACTAATCTTTATTACACTACAAATGCCACTACAGGATTATCAATTAATCATATGGTTAAATTTGATACAATTAAAATCATGAGATTGTTAATTAACTATACCATGTAATGATTTATTTTACAAGACACAATCATGAATTTGTCCATGTGAAATTTCACCATGTGATAGATGGTTGACAATCTCCGAGTTATTTAACCCTTACTAGGCTGAATTAAATTTTGTCGTCTGCTGTTGTTTCTAATTTTATATTCTTTCTCAGTAAAAACATGGTTTGACAGCACTTTAGAATCATTTCCATTGGAAATGATTCTAAAATGCTGTCAAACAATGTTTTTATTGAGAAAGAATATAAAATTAGAAACAACAGCAGACGACAAATTAAGTTCCCGCCTTTTAATGGTTAACAATCTGAAATTGCCCCATGTGATTAGATAATCAACAATCTTAGTGGGCTCATCCAATGAAAATAACCAAATCTAGTTTGCAATGCAATCACAATTTCCCATAAACGCTGATTACACAGATTTGTCCAATCAGAAACATGATAGTGGTCACATGACATGGTCACATGATTCAATCCTTGCCTGAGCTGAGGTCTTTCTTAATCATCTTGTAGTACTGCCGTGTGGACATATTATTCTTCTTGGCTAGGGTCTCAAATATACACATGTGCTGCTCGTTTTTGTAATGACTCTTTGCCTTAGTTTTTTTTGGCTTTTTCCGTGGATAGACGTAAGTATTTTGGTTCCGATTTGCAGCGCCATGGCGATTGTTCTTCACCACCGTAGGTGATTTGTATTTTGGAGGGTATCGAGGCCGGTATTGCGTATAGTAAGAGTACTGATCATAAGTGTCGGGATGGTGTTTACGTTGTCGAGATTTAATGGTGGTCGTCGTGGGGCTACTAGTGGAGCTAGTGGTCGGTGGGGTTGTCAACGGCAACTGAGGGTTTCGCTCAGTCCCGTACAGAACAAGCACCCAGTCCTTCAGAATGGCACCGCGGACTGAAAACAAAACACGTAGGTTAGTTGGCTACGGCATACACATGTACATACACAATACAATCGCCGTACGATGCAGTGCAAACCTTTTGCTATGGAAACTTGTTAACCCTTAACCCTTACTATGCTGAATTAAATTTTGTCGTCTGCCGGAAATGTTTTATTTTCAATATTTCTCGACAAAAACCTGTTTTGACAGCACATGAGAATCATCTCCACTGGAGACGATTCTCATGTGCTGTCAAAATCGGTTTTTTGTTTAGAATTAAGGCAAAAGTAAATAACAGCAGACGACAATTTCTGTCTCCAGTGATGTGAGGGTTAAACTGCTGAATTAAATTTTGCCGTCTGCTGTTTATTTTCTATTTTATATTTTTGTCATCAAAAACATGCTTTGACAGCACTTCTGAATCATTTCCAATGGAAATGATTTTCAACTGCTGTCAAACCATGTTTTTATTGAGAAAGAAGTCAAAATATAAAGCAAAAGCAGATGAGAATGTTCATGTCCAGCATCCTAAGGGTTAAAACACATTCAACTATGGTAATCTAGCAACTTATTACATTCGGAATATGCTTTCAGTTGTTTATGTCTCACTGATGAAAGTATGTGTATGTTTATACATAATGATCTTTATTTTTGTAGAAATAAACCCCCCCCCCCCCCCCCCCACCCCCCCACCCCCCCCCCCCCCCCCCCCCCCCCCCCAAGCCCCTCTAAAAAATATATGACGTGTATTAACCCATTGCAGACTGAATACTATTAAAGTAGTATGAAATTGTGTTAAAAAAACATTTTCCTCATTTCTTCTCGAAAGTATACATTGTCACCACTCATTTGAACTGTTCAAACGGTTCAAATGAGTGCAGAGACGGTTCAAATGAGTGGAAACAACATATACTTTTATTGAGAAATAAACTAGAAAATCAGATTTTTTTTCAACAGAAGTTATTGTATCCTTGACTTTAATGGGTTAATCACCTGAGGTAACGAACTTTGCCCAAACAAATAGTTGCAATGTACCATCATCATATTTAACATGAAAGTAGCACCAATGTGATATGCAATGTCTATCAATATCTGACTACTTTTGGAAACAAGAAAGCAGTAAAACTGATGGACGTAACCCTCAAAAGATAAGAAAAAGAAATGTTAACGCAAATTTCTCAGTCATATAACCTTGACCTTGAGCACAGAGGTTGCATTGGTGGGCTATAGAATGAAACTATGGATGATGACAAATAAGTATATGAAGTTTCAAGCCAATTCTACTTACGGTAACAGAGATACAATGTAGTAGGTAGCTAAAAACCGTAACGCAAATCTCAAACAGACAGACATAGGGACAAGGTGCTAAAAATCTAACCAATGTGGCGCTGTAGCAATTTGACATTTCACACAATTACTTTCGGCAAAAACAAAGTTTGACTTTAATTTAACATTCCAGGCTGCACCCATACCCTGTGAAACCACTTGAATAATCTTGAAAGGTCCTTGAGCTGTATCAATTTGATATATTGCACGACTACCATACTGAAAACAAAAATAAAACTTTGAGCCCTTTGGTCATGCCCATGTTCGTTCCCATGGTTACCATTTGAATAATTTGTGCAAAGTATGCTCAGAGTTGCCAGCTGGTAGTAAAGCAATTTATTTTCTCCATACATGTAACTGGATAATCCGAATGTAATAGGTTAATACATACACAAAGTGATTTTATTAATACAAGACAATACACAAAATTGGATTTAATACATTGGAATGTGTGTGTTACATTTTTAAATTCAAGAAGTGACTCACTATCACAACACAGGGCTATACGTATTTAGTTTCTCACCAGCATCATTTATAAAGTCATCTATCATACAGGGGGGTGTTTCACTAAACTTCGTACATCAGGGATTCCGTGGCAATCGCCACTTTCGCAATTGGCGATAAAAATAAACAATTGGCGATAAAAAATTACAATTTTTTTTATTTTTTATTTTCGAACATTTTATTTTTTTATCGCCAATTTTTTTAAGTGGCGATTTTTGTTTTCTTGTAAACAGTTATTGGATTTACATTTATTGAGCATATGCTGCATAATTGAAGATAATGCTCAATAAACTTAAAACCATTAATGAAATTTCAAGACGATCCTAAATTTGCACTTACGAACATCTTAGTTATAACACTTACGGTACTTACAAAGTTTAGTGAAACGGCCCCCTGGTGTAATGTGATAATTATAATTATCCAAAACATGTGTTAGAGGCATTAAATAGAGGATCTTACACGAGTTATGATTTAATATGATATTTATTAAACGAGTTTACTGATTTCATAAGAAACGAGGCTATGCCGAGTGTCTTATGAAATCAGTCAACGAGTTTAATAAACATCATATTAAATCAACACAAATGTTAGATTCTATTTACTACATAAGCACATCACCATATTTTGAATCGGTATTAATGATCTAACATGTTTTCTATAGCTGGCTCATTTGCATATTTACTACACTAGTGTATTATGATTTTTATTACACTATGTTAATAAACTGTGAAAGCCCATTTTATGCAATAATTATATGCATATTTAACTAACTGTGAACAAGATAGGTCCTGATCAGGCTCATTTGGAGCTAAACTGGTCACTTAGTTAATAAAGCCCTTTCTATCATCACATCCAGTCCAAAAAAATGAGACTGGCCAGACATTTGGATGGTCACAAAAACTGGATGGTCACAGAAACTAGATGGTCGAGGCCAGCATATCACGCCCACCGAGGTAGTTGATGGTCCTAGCAAACATGTATCTGGTTAGAGCAATCGGATTGGTGAGATATTTGGGTACTTAAAAACTTTCACGCAGGTTTTACAAAAAACTTTATAATTTCAGAGTAATTTGACCTTGAGCATAGGGGCTGCATGGGTGAGCTACATAATGAAAATATGGATGGTGATAAAGCTGTATATGAAGGTTCAAGTCAATTGAACTTAGGGTTGTGGCGATATTGGGTAGTTATAATAACTTTAAAGCAGATTAAAAAAAAAATTTAACACAAATTTTACATTGACCTTGTGCATAGGGGCCACATGAATGGGCTATAGATTAAAATTACGGATGATTATAAAGAGTATATGAAGTTTCAAGTCAATCAGACTTAGGGTTGTGGAGATATTTGCTACTTAAAAGGGTTTAACGTCTCAGCAACAGCTAAGGTCATAATTGTAGAGACAGGACAACAGTTTAAAGTCTCATCCGACAGACCAGTGGGATGGAAATACTATGAAAGCATTTTTGATGCCCAAGGCGAGGTTTGAACACACAACCTCTGGATTGGATGTCAGGTCTTCTAACTCCTAGGCCACAACCCATCCCTACACTGGGGGTGAAGATCATTAGATAATTTCCTCAGAAAAAAATGTGAGGATGGATTATTTTAGCTAAAGACATTTTGAGAAATAATGTGACCATTTATTTGTCAGAATGGAGCGAGTTGGCTGCCAGTTCTGAGCAATAAATCAGAATGTGATTAGTGTATAATATTTTACGACTACAAATAACAAGAAACAACGTCTACAAATATACATTTTGGCCACGATAAATAAGTGGCTTTGTTTTATTGGGTCTCATTGCTGGAGTTACCTCCCTAGACTGATTGCTATATTTCGCTGATATTGATTTCGAAAACTAGTTTTCAGTAAAATGAATGGGGTTTAATGTCCCAGCAACAGTAAAGGTCATATAGAGACGGAACTACAATTTAAAGTCTCATCCAGACCAGTGGGATGGAAACACTATTGAAGTATTTTTCATGCCCTATGGTAGGTTTTGAACTGAATGAACTCGAAAAATAAACAAACAACTGTGGAAATCAATTCCACAAAAAAATTCTTTGTTTCCACTTTCGATGTATTTACATAATGATATTTTAAAACTAATTTCAACGAAACAAGGCGATGTGACCCAAGAAGGTAATAATACCAGAGGTCAATTCCTTTAAGAATCCAATGATCCTGATCAGTGTTTGCACACGTGCCTAATAATAATCCAAACTGTTAATTTGTGCATTAAGATTGATTGACTGAATGTAATTTAAGCCATTGAAGTCTATGGATACAATACCGTTTATTGAAAAAATCTGATTATTTTCTTTATTTGTCCATAAAAGTATATGTTGTTACCACTCATATGAACCGTCTCAACGAGACGGTTCATATGAGTGGTAACAACATATACTTTCAAACAGAAATAGAGAAAATAGCAAACAAAAAATCTCAAAATGTTCATACTACTGTAATTGCATCCAGCCTATACTAGGCTATTAAAAGATAATATCTAGATGGTTTTGTACCTCTTAGTATAGGGTATGGGTGGCATTGCATATTCATCAATTAAATTACAAAATCCTTCCAGCACTGTAATCAAAATATCCTGATCTGGTGACTAGTATCGAAAACTCGGTCCCATGTGTGAATCATGGTTTTTTAAGGTGGGTGGCAGATGGGAGCATACGATGGGTAATTTAACGATCGGGATTCATATTTACTGGAATTCTGACTGGAGACCTGGTTTGGCCCTCACATACGTCGTTTGCATTTTGTATGTGACAGTTGAATCTGGTTATACCCCTTATGTGAGTATTACGATTATTCAAAATCCTTTTATTTTTAGGGGAAGGGACCCAAGTGTCTTTCGTGTGGCGCGTGTGGACCTGGCACCAGGTCAGGTTAGTCTGATTTTAGCGTTGAATATATATTTTCTTCGATGTATATATTCTGTTCTGATTTTCCCACCAATGCAGCAGGTTGAATAGGGGATCGAACCCGTTGGCCCGGCCTTAAATGACCTTCGCTGTTGATAGGCCGTTAAACACCAATAAACAAACTAAACTGTTTTTGAAGACATGCAACACAGTATGACATAACAGGGTTTCATTAACTCTTTGCATGCTAGCAGTGAAAATATCCGCCAAACGAATTACGAGTACCGGTATATGTTTTATTTCTCTCTGTAAATATGTCTTGAAATTTCATTAGAATTGAGTCCTCAGGACTCAATTCTAATGAAATTCCAAGACATATTCATGATATTTACGGGGAGAAATACAACAAAATATGATGAATTCTTGTCCGCTAGTTTTGAACTATTTATAGCCCACAAGTTTCCCAGCATGCAAAGAGTTAACTTTGGACCTGTATATTTTATTGGTCAGCGGGGACCTGATTATTTCCAGCATCTAAAATGAGTATATTTTTTACACTGATTACAAAGACAATACACACTTTGACATATCAATTATTTTCAAAACAGTGTTATACTTAACCCATTCCTTTCGAAATATACCTTTAAGAGTATGAAATTTATTAAATATTTTATTTTTGTTATTTCTCAACGAAAGTATATGTTGTGACCACTCATTTGAACCGTCTCGATGAGACGGTTCAAATGGTGGTCACAACATATATTTCTGAGCGCACAGAAGGAAAATATTTAGGATTTTCTGCAAACATAATGGTGTATCCTCAGCATGAAATGGGTTAAGCAAGATAAACATGGTTAAACTCGATAAATTAAAACTTAAAGACATGCATAATACATAACAGTCATGATCATTCACAACAAAACATTGCTAACATTGTTAAAAATAACGGTGACAACAAGACAGGCAGCGGTTAAACAAGATTTATCTCCCTTTGCGAAGAACGTTTTCTAGCCATAACAATAATTGGCCACAATATCAGCTCGCATTAAAGCTATCGCCTCGTCACATGCTACACCGGTATAGACGGCGAAACAACACAAACTCAGCCTCAGAAATGACCTCCGACCTTTCAGCTCAGGCAAGGTCATAGCAAGATAAGCTAATTATAAATATATATATATACATGTATATCAAACAAGCATTTGCATATTCATGAGATTATTTGCTTCTCCGCATGCAGTTTTGTTATGTTAAATGTTTGTTAATTTATGTCGCTAGAAAACAACTCAAGCCTACAAATTACCCGTGCCTAGACTATGACCTACTGTCTGTTTCAAAAAACCTGCCCAAATTTTACAGCCATATATTTACACTGTCCTTAAATTCATAATGGAAACGCCCATTCAACATATTGCGTTCATATCCCAGTACATTACATTAGCTGCATGCGATGTTTCGCGACATTGTTGATTCGTCAAAGTCCGGCAACTTCACTGTTCTATGAATGCGACAAAATGACGTAAAGCAATAAGATTCCTTTATAAGTAATAAAACCATGGGCAATTCGGACTCCTCGCAAACTTTAAACAGACCATTAATGTTGTTCATAATTCAGTAAACGCAACAGCCTATGATTTTATTCCTTAAATAAACAATGCAAAAACTTGTTTTTTTCTTGATAATATTAAATTATAGCAAAATTTAAGAATGATCCTTCTTTTTATTTCATGAAATTTGGTGCAATTTGTATATTACATTATTACAACAATTAACAAATATCAAAATGATAATCAGGGCCCGGTTGCTCAAAACCTCTGTTAGCTTAACAGACTGTTAAATCCTTAGCATTGCTAAGGATTTAACAGTCTGTTAAGCTAACAGAAGTTTTGAGCAACTGGGCCCAGATGAACTGTAAAACATGTACTGGTACTATATTATGTCGGTCAATTCTACCGTAATCTGACAATCACAATCAAAATAAATTGATTTCTATAATGCAGTATAACATAAGGAAATTAGAGAAAAACAATCAGGATTTCCAAGTACATATCACATAGTAAATAATTATACACAGTAACACATAAATGAATACCAATGAATATTAACCATAACAATGCAGAATTAAATTTTGTCATCTAATGTTTATCGCTTCATTTCCTTTTTTAACAACAAAATCATAGTTTGGCAGCACTTTCAATCGGAAATGATTCTAAAGTGATGCCAAACCATGTTTTTATTGCGAGTAAAAAAGACAAAAGATAAAAAACAGGAGACGACAATTTCAGCTTCATGCATTCAAAGAATTTACCACTAACATGCATGTAGATATTTACGGAAACCCATTAATAGGGCCACTTTTCTTTTTTTTAATTTCCATTTATTCAAGATGTTTTCTTGAATTTTCAAGTTCTTTTCTTTTTTCTTGAATTTTCAAGATCTTTTCTTGAATCAAGATTTTGTTTTGAATTTTCAAGTAATTCAAGAAAAATCTTGAAAATTCAAAAAAGAACTTGAAAATTCAAGAAAACATCTTGAAAACAAGATGTTTTCTTGAATTTTCAAGTTCTTTTATCGAATTTTCAAGATCTTTTCTTGAATTTTCAAGATCTTTTCTTGAATTTTCAAGATCTTTTCTTGAAAATTCAAGAAAAGATCTCGAAAATTCAAGAAAAGATAAAAAAAAAAGTGAAATGGCCCTAATGGGCTTCCGTTCTAAATGTTGTTGTATGTGGCTGTGACTGGGGAAATGGGGCTTATGGTATTTATGACCAGTGTAGCTCCTGATCTTCTAGCATGGCATGGTAAGGACCTATACTGGTTGTTTGAAACAAGGTGTTTCACTGACTGAATGGCAATGAGTGCAGATTCCGATCAGACTGATGCAGACTGATCTGGATCTACACTGATCGCAAATGCCACTAGAGAAAGTGAGCAGCTGGGCTCACGTATACCCCCAGCCGCCGACAAAAAAAATCTTTAACGTGGACGGATGGATTACAAAAACTATATAACCCTCAACATAATTTGTATGCCGGGGTTATAATAAGCCTCATTTCTTCAGTCACACTCACTTGCATGTATTCGCAAACATTTGCAAATTTGGTTAAATTTTTTATTTATTTGCAGTCAAAATCCGGTGTTCTGCTCAGTGTTAAATATCCATTGTATGAACTAAGAGATATGTGACTCCCCATAAAAACATAGCTTATTTATGACCCATGTAGCCCTTCACATCTGCACAGTTTCACCGATTTCATGCTCAGGATATGCCATTTTGTTTGTGGAAAATCCTCAATATCTTCTTTATATGTACCTAGAAGTATATGTTAATTACCACCATTTGAACCGTCTCAAATGAGTGGTCACAACATATACTTTCATCTGAGAAATAAGCAAAAAAATCTTTTAAAAACATTCATACCCGTAAAGGTGTATTCCGAGTGTAACATATTAATCAATGAGTTACAGTGGTCACAAATTCACAAACTGTTTTTCGTGGCGAGCCAAAAAACAACAAAACTGAATCGTAGAGAAATGAAACATGCTTGTATAATTTTTTATAGCTCATCTTTTGCATTCATGCGTCGATAAATGGTGCACATAAAATATTGTATCTCACATGATCCGTATTTCCAAGTTTTGACCCCGTTTTATTATAGGAATGAATGGTCTTTTTGTGGAATTTATCGGGGTATAAACTTGGAAAAGTCGCGGGAATACTGGACGAAGCGATAAAAAATTACAATTTCCGAAAAAGAAAATCAAAAAAAAAAAAGATCGAAAATTGTATTTTTTTTAAGGCCTCGTCCAGTATTCCCGCGACTTTTCCAAGTTTATATCCCCGATAAATTCCACAAAAAGGCCATTCATTCCTTATAATTCCAGCATTTGAAATAAATTCATCAAGAAAATGTGTTTATTTTCCGTTTTCTTAAGAATTATTTTAACTGCGCCTCACGGTTACGGAAAGTAGTTTGGCATGGAGTTTACTGGGATATAAATTCTGGACAGAGACTTGCTATGGACCAATCAAATGTTAGGGAATTGTGTAAATATTTTTGTGCTGGAATTATTAGGAGAACCAGCCACGATACGGGTATCGCAATGAAATGAATGTGGTTTAACGACCCAGCAACAGCTACGGTCATATAGGGATGGGGAAACGGGTATGGGATTGGAATACAATTAGTTATCTCCTCGTACAAGTGGACAGAGTGAGTTAATAATGTTTTTATTGCTCACCAGTATGCCGAATGTCAAAGCACGATTTCTAAGAGAGACAATTGGATTTTCGCGAAATGAAATCATGTATATATTTGAATGACACCAGTTGACAACAACGGAACATTATTACCGTGACATCCAGCATGAATAATGAATGAAACATGTAATATGGAAAAATATTTACCAGTTACTGTAAATACTAACTCAATGGAATGCTATTAACCCGTACACCGTTATATTATTTTTTTGTCGTCTACTGTTTATTTTCTATTTTCCATTTTTATCATCAAAAACAAGCTTTGACAGCACTTTAGAATAATTTACAACATGCTTTGACAGCACTTCAGAATCATTTCCGTTGGAAATGATTCTGAAGTGCTGTCAAAACATGTTTTTATTGAGAAATAAACGCAACAGCAGACGACAATTGTTGTGTGTAGCGGTCTAAGTGTTAACCCTTTCACCCTTAAGTAACTGGAATGGAATTTGATATGTTAATTTTGCAACCAATCCAATGGTCACAAAATGATTTTCAGACTAGTCCATTTATGAAAAGGGGCGTTTTTGTTCTCAAAAATATGAAAATTACTTGCAAAAGTGCAGATCCTGATGAGACGACTAACCACGAGCCGGCTCATCTGGATCTACACAGTTTGCCAATACCACTATACAGGCCTGTGGTGTTGAAAGGGTCAAAAGTAACGATGCAATAACAAATCATACAGTCTATAAACGAAACATGTCTACAATGATGAGAGTGAAATAAGTGAAAATGCAAAATGAGGATGAAAATTGGGAAATACGGGTAGCTGGAAGAAAAGCTGGACTACACTGGAGCCATGATAGGTGCAGGTACACATGAACAAACAGATGACCATGAAAATGATTACACATGAAGGTGAAAAATATTAAAAAAGGAAGAAGAAAAAACAGAAACAATAACGAACATGAAGGTGCAAACTATTTTATTTAAAACTATATCAAACAGCATTGACTATTGATCATTCCTGCCAAGTTTCGTTAAAATCTATCGGCAGTTCGTGAGAAGAAGATTTTTTATGAATTTTACCTACTTATCCACGGCGGCCAGCTTTGATTACGGGACAACCTCCAAATTTACAAATCTGACATGGACCCCACCCATAGATCATCCCTGTGAAGTTTTACCAAAATTGGGCAAGCGGTTCACGAGAATAAGACGTTTGAACTTTTCGGCAGCCGTATTGGATGACGTAATCATCCGATTTTGACAAAACATGCTTCAGAATGATGGTCTTGTCGATCGATACCTTCAATTTGATATATGTCATGACCATATTTGGTCAAATGTGAACTTTGGACCCCCCCTACATGACCCCTCCGGCTCCGCCCATTTTTAACCCCGGCACCACCATTTTAACAAATCTGAAACAGTGTTGACAATCGATCATTCCTGCCAAGTTTCGTTGAAATCGATCTGGCAGTTCGTGAGAAAAATATTTTTTTAAGAATTTGATCTACTTTTTCATGGCGGCCATCTTGGATTATGCGACGAAACTCCAAGTTTACAAATCTGACTTGCCCCACCCATATATCATTTGTGTGATGTTTGACTAACATTGGCCCAGCGGTTCGGGAGAAGACAATGTTTGAAATTGTGGACGGACGGACGAAAAGCGGTAACAATAGCACCTAAGCCGTTGGCTGAGGTGAGCTAAAAACATCTACAAATGGTGCAGATCTTGATGGAGGCGGCTTGCTATGAGCCGGCTCAACATGATCTGCACTGCGTGGAAATATTAGGAAAGAGGTAACAACCAGTAGTCGATTTCATCAAAATTGCAAAGTATACTTTCCTAGCAAAGTATACTTTGAGGCAGAAATCATTGATTTTTCCGAAATGCATTATTTCATGCAGAACTAACGATTGCATATATTTGATGATTAAAACTATGCAGAATTATTATACTGAATTTATTACATTATCACAGCCAAAATGGCTGTGATAATGTAATAAATTCAGTATAATAAAAATTAATAAATTTATTCTTAAATTGAAAATTTCTCCCTCAAAGTATACTTTGCTATAAAAGTATACTTTGCAATGTTGGTGAAATAGGCTACAGGACACATACAGATGGGAGACATAATTTGGCAATGCCTAAATGAAGCTAGAAATAATGTGAAAAACTAAATACAACAGAAAATGGCAATAGTATAGTGAATCGGTGACATTATTGTAAATCGCTCAAAAATTTGTAAAATCACACCAATAGCTACCATTTTAAAATGAAATGAAATTCAATTACTGGCTATAAAATATACAATAAATGTCAATTTTCAACCAAAGGTATGAAAGGCTTCAACACCAAATGTGAATGAAGATTATAATTTGACTCTTAACCCTTACTAGGCTGAATTAAATTTTGTCGTCTGCTGGAAATGTTTTATTTTCAATATTTCTCGATAAAAACCTGTTTTGACAGCGCATGAGAATCAACTGTAGACGATTCTCATGTGCTGTCAAAACAGGTTTTTTGTTAAGAATTTAGACAAAAATGAAAAACAGCAAACAACAATTTTCTTCTCCCACGTAGTGAGGGTTAAAGAGCGGAAAACAAATGTTGATAATGAATATGTTGTTTTTTTCATTTGCCTATTTCCAAATAAATATAATATATTTTTTTTAAAAACAGCGAACATCAATAGTTATTTCCAACCTTTTAAGGGCTAAATTTGTTGCAGAAGGCCATTATTACATAATCTCCATCCGCCACTAAAATAATACAATGTATTTTCGAAAACTAGATTTTAAACCAATTTGAACAAAAAATAACCCATTTTATTCGGATCAGAATCTACCACAGTCTACACTAATTTACTCAAAGTGACTGATGAAAAATACTAATATTGTAAATTGGACTCAACATGAGTTATCATATAAAAATGAACTTGGGGACCTTGAATTTGACTTTTAATTATCTGCAGCCTATGTGAGAGATACAAGTAGCCGATTTCATCAAAATTGCAAAGTATACTTATCTTGTTAAGTACACTTTGAGGAAGAAATTTTCAATTTAGGGATAAATTTATTTAATTTTTATTATACTGAATTTTTTACATTATCACAGCCATATTGGCTGTGATAATGTAATAAATTCAGTATAATAACTCTGTATACTTTTAATCATCACAAATATGCAGTCGTTACTGTTCTATATGAAATAATGCATTTTGGGAATAAATAAATGATCACTCCCTCAAAGTATACTTAACTAGATAAGTGTACTTTGCGATTTTTGTGAAATCAGAAATAAGTGCAGAAATAAAACATAAAGCCGCTACCACACATAACACTGTTACACAAGGCAAAGCTGAACACATCAATGCACCAAGATGGAGGGACAGAAGACAGAGTGGCAATGTGTCTAACTTACAATAATTGTCGGTTGTGTGACCGTTATTAGCGTACAAGTGGGCTAAAAGACAACAAAATGTAGTTAGACTAAACTGCATGCTTCAACATGGCAATACATGAGGTGATTGATTGATTGATTGATTGAGTGATTGATTAGTCTTAGTCTCATCGAGACAGTTCAAATGAGTGGTCACAACATATATTTTCATTGAGAAATGAAAAATTGGAAAGAAAATATTTCAAAATGTTCACCCATCCGAAAGTGTATTCCAAATGTAATAAGTAAAAAAAAAAAAAAGGCAAACAATGTATACCAAGATCATCCAAGAGCTCCAGATAAGCTGCGTATTTGCTTAAATACCCAATTAAAATTGCCAAAAACCCAATTGAAATCAGAAATGCCAAGACATGTTTTCATTTAGAAGCAAACTATTCAATAATTGCTGTTTGCTGATATGTAAACAGCAGTGTGATTTTATTTTACCCAAATAAAATTTTGAAATACCCAATTGTTTCAGAAATGATTAAGTGACAATACTCAATTACTAATTCCTTATCTAGAGCCCTGTACACTTTTTTTTTTAAGTTAACCCTTAATTATTCAGTCATTAATCAAACAGTAGCTCAAGAAAAGAAACACAAGCAAACAAATGAATGCCAAACTTCAAACACATGTTCAGCTTGTTTTGACAGACAGGTGCACACAGGCGTGAACACAAAATTGGCTTACACCTCAGACCTATGGCAGGAGAATTCCATAGATCAGACAAAACTCACAACCAGCGGCAATATACAGAGGTAGGCAGTCAAAACACAATTACGCACGTTGTGGCAAACATACCTAGTATTCAGGCAAAAAACCGCCATTCTACGTAATCGCGAATATGACTAATTAACGAGATTCGAAGGCGAGAAATTCACACTGAATGATCATCTTGCTATAAAGCTATAATGAACTTTAATACAGTTAAATATGAACATGTGAAAGGGTTTAACATCCAAGCAACAGTTAAAGTATGTGACTGTTTGCTTGATTATCAATCGATTGAAAGATTAAATGTTTTTTTATGTCCGTCCAAGCTATACAATAGCATTCGGTGAACGCAGCCACTACCAAATAATAAATACCGGTAGTTTCGACTTATCTTTGATATGATTGGTCATCGGATGTGCATATCATTAAACAAAATACTAACAACAACAACAACGATCAAGTGCAGACAACTTGTAAAACAGTGCATGCCTCAGTGATGCATTCCGAACGTAGAATCTACATTATTACATAAATCATTTTAACTGAAAGCTTAACCCCTTACACGCCGATCCTACACATTTTTTTTGTACGAGAATTTAAAAATAACTCTTATGCACAGAAGTATATGTTGTTACCACTCATTGGAACCATCTCACTGAGATGGTTCAAATGAGTGGTCACAACATATATTTTTGAGAAAAAGTAAGAAAAATTACGTACATTTTTTAAATGTGTATTCCGACAGCATGAAATGAATTATATTTAAATATGTACACGTACATATAACAATATACCTGTGACACAGTACAAGCAATACACTATACATCTACACAAACTTGCATGACATAGTATCTTTCCAAATTATCACATTCCAAATTAAAACGTGGGTTACTGGTCGACAAAAAAACTTATATGATAACATAGTCTAGATCAGACTATACGAATATTCACAGTCTGATTAGGACCTGTGAATATAAAACTTCAAAATCAAAATTTTGATTGGCTAAAACTGAGCACAAAATCAACCAATGAAATTCATTTTGACTGTGCTCACAAAATTATAGCAAATGCTCAGAAAGTTCTTAGAATATTCATTAGATCGAAATTTACTACATAAACAATAAATAAACACATATGTCGTATATACACATTACAATCCTTTGATACTGATATGCATATATGACATGCATGTTTTTAACAAAATCAAATACCGTTTAACCCTTACAATGCTGAATTAAAGCTTGTATCATGCTGTTTATTTTCATTTTCCATTTTTCTCGTCAAACACATGCTTTGACAACACTTTAGAATCATTTCCAATGGAAATGATTCTAAAGTGCTGTCAAACCATGGTTTTATTGTGAATAACGCCACAATACAAATAAAACAGCAGACAAAACTTTACGTTTCCAGCATTCTGACGGTTAAACTAAAACTATAAAATTAAATAAACATCAGAATTCACAGACAACTCCTGGATCATTTTGTCAACCAATAACCTCGTAACAAAACCACACACACAGCCCCTCACCGATACCGTAAATAATTAATACTCACACGAATGTGCCCCGTTCTCTATGACCAGCACCCACTGTCCTTTCGCGAGTTCGCCCCAGTTGTGCGTGGTCATGAAGGCCCAGTTGTTGAAGCCCTCGCGAGACAGATCCTCGCTCCGTTTGGCCAGCAATACGGACGTGGTGCCCCAGGGGGACGTCAGGTAGATCTGGACCTCGCCCCGTTTGCTGGCTTTGAGCGTGATGCGAGCTTGTACGTGCTCAAGGTACTTTACGTGGTGGTCCGAACCCTCGCAGCCATCCGTGTATAATGGCACTGAGATTTTCCCGTTCATAGGAATAGGTCTGAAAAGAAGTAGTAAATTTAAATAATCGATTAATTTCAAGTTATTTAATTAACTGATTTATAATTCCAGCACAAAAATATTTACACAATTCCCTAACATTTGATTGGTCCGTAGCAAGTCTCTGTCCAGAATTTATATCCCAGTAAACTCCATGCCGAACTACTTTCCGTAACCGTCAGGCGCAGTTAAAATAATTCTTAAGAAAACGGAAAATAAACACATTTTCTTGATGAATTTATTTCAAATGCTGGAATTATAAGGAATGAATGGCCTTTTTGTGGAATTTATCGGGGATATAAACTTGGAAAAGTCGCGGGAATACTGGACGAGGCCTTCCGGCCTTCGTCCAGTATTCCCGCGACTTTTCCAAGTTTATACCCCGATAAATTCCACAAAAAGGCCATTCATTCCTATAGTACGTGCTCAAGATACTTCACATGGCAGTCCGAACCCTCACAGCCATCCATGTATAATGATGGAACAGACATTTTGCCATTCATAGGAATAGGTTTGAAATAATTTAAAACACGATGTTTTTAAATAGTACTTAATTAGCCAACTGGTTGGTCTAAGTTTACTTCACATGGAGATCCGAGTACTCGAAGACTATTTGCAAATGGTGTAGATCCAGATGAGACAGCTCGTTACGAGCCGTCTCATTTGAATCTACACCATTTTGTAAGCAGTTATAGGTATTAGCCTGAAATTCTCCATAAACTAACTGACTGATTGGTTTAAATTTACTTCATTTAGTGGTCTGAATGGCACAGATTTTCATGTTCATAGGAATAGATCTGAAGTGGGTTGCGGTGCACATCACTGACCTATGATAGTGTGCAAGTTACAGTACCATAACCAACATGAGGCGACTACTGTCTGTTTCACGAAAGCTGCCCAAATTTTACGGCTGTATAGACAGACAATTCAAAAACAATATTTTTTTTCGATAGTATTAAATTAAAGCAAAATTTAACAATGAGCCTTCGTTTTATTTCGTGAAATTTGGTCAAATATTGATTTTATTGGGAAAACAAAATTTCCCCATGTTAAATCCCCATAGACATCTTCACGGAGTGAAGATGTCTATGGGGATTTAACATGGGGAAATTTTTTAGAATTTTAGAAATTCTGGACCGATTTTTAAAATTTAACTTTTGTTTTCTTAGTTAGATCATATCCAAGCTATCTAGCTAGGTTTCGGAGTCAATTTCCAAAATTTTTCGTTTTTTGACTCCTCCCACACTGCCTTACCTCTTTCCACCCCCCCCCACCCCCATGTTAGATTCCCATAGACAAATCAATTTTTCGTAATAAAATCAATATTTGACCAAATTTCACGAACTAAAAAGAAGGCTCATTCTTAAATTTTCCTTTAATTTAATATTATCGAAAAAAATATTGTTTTTGAATTGTTTATATGGCCGTAAAATTTGGGCAGCTTTCGTGAAACAGACAATAGGGTGGTGGCGGGGAGAATGCTCACTGACTGCCATATCGGGACTTGGTTCGCCTCGTCTGGTTTTTACCTCTGGTTACGGCCCTAAAGTACGGTGGCTGTAGGCCTAATACTATTGAAGATACAAGCTGAAGCAAAATGTTTAACCTTGTGACGGACGAACGGACAAAGGAAACACTAAATGCCCCCTCCACTATTGTGGTGGCCCATAAAAACAAATACATTAGATCTATACATTCGCATTTATTGATATTAATTTTCTACAGAAATTCTATATAGATATACAGTTAGACATAGGGTCGACTTACTTATTATGGTCGGGCGAGCGTATCTCACATATATGTTGTGGCGGCACCGTCGTCCAGTTGCGAGCAAGTTGGACCATGGCGCCCGCATCCATCAGACCGTAACCAAAGGAATGACTCACTGGAACATATTTATAGAAGACATTAGAGACCTGTAGAAAAAATTAATTAAATTTTAAATTAAAAGTATATTTATAATAAATAAAAAAAATAAAGTTAATTTCAATAAATTAAATTTTACTTTAGTGTAAATTTATTAAATTATTTTTAATAATTGGAAGGCGTAATCAGTATTATATTTCTTTATCTATTTGTGTGGCACCATCAAATTGTAACCAAGGGAATGACTCACTGAAATGTATTTATACAAAAAATTAGGGCTACCAGACTGTACACCATTTGGGGCCTATATGTGCGCTTATACACATAATCTAACATCATAAATGCCACAGTCTTGAGCGTATAACACTAATACATTTGGTGGCCATCTTGAATTCTGGGTCATCAGATGGAGCTAAAGTGTTACTACCCCACAAAATGTTCAGGGTCCAAACCACTATTTGTATGCAAAATGTCACAATATTATACGCAACTGCAGAATCTTCTCATTTTCACCAGCTAAACAGCCTCATTAACCCATTACAGACGGGATACAATTATAGTAGTATGAAACTTCAGAGAGAAAAAAGCCCTATTTTCTTTATTTCCTCTCAAAAGTATATGTTGTTACCATTCATTTGAACCGTCTCGACGAGACGGTTCAAATGAGTGGTAACAACATATACTTTTATCGAGAAATAAAGAAAATAGTGAGATTTTTCAACAAAAATTATCATATCCTTGGACTGAAATGTGGTTAATAGGATGATCAGGCCATAAAGGTCAAATGGTTTAACATAAGAATTAGAGAAACGAAAAGTGCCGTCTGCTGGTGTTTCATATTTTGTATTTTTTTCTAAATAAAAAAATGGTTTGACAGTACTTTAGAATCTTTTTCATTGGAAATGATTCTAAAGTAATGGTAATGATTCTAATGTGCTGCCAATCCATGTTTTTGTTGCGAAAATTAGAGATTGTTTTTTTTTTATGTTCCATTTTTCTCGTCAAAAACATGCTTTGGCAGCGAGTACTTTAGAAATGATTATAAAGTGGTGACAAACCATGTTTTTGTTGAGAAAAATGGAGATTTAAAAAGAAACATCAGATGGCAAAATGTTATTCAGCATTGTAAGGCTTAATGGTACATGCCCACTCAGTAGGCATACACTGTTCTTTATATCGGAGACATCATCCGGGACAATGTCATATCTACAGAATATACAAAACTATCCGTCTCCCTATAATATAACCTGGCATGTGGGACTCCAGCTTTAACAGTCAGTGGCCCGATTGTCTGAATGTCTTCTAAAATATATTATCAAACAGCTCACAGGTTACAAAATAAGATCCAGGACTACTTACTGTAGCAGACAATAAAAAATAATGAACAGCAGTTTATTAATGTTCTTTCATAATATCTAATTAAAGCGTTTGCCAGAAAACACGATGTTGCCACCAATGGTGTCAAACACCAATGAAGAAGAAAATTGGAACGGCGACGCAATTACCGTGAAACAAAAGCAATCCATCAAGGAAGTGTGAGATCGTCATTAAGTGTACATTAGTTGGCCATAACTGGTCGTTGGATGAAAATTATCTCGTTTTTAGATCCACTAATAACAAGTTAGCGTAATGAATCTTTGGGAAAACAGCAAGAAAACCCGACAAGGTGGAACAGTTCAATTTACGAGTACATTCTCATAGCTAACGAGTGTTTATGACAATTAAGGTCTTACAGAGGTACTAAAGATTCTCCACCCGTAACTCTTGTCTTAAAACTAGTGTACTATTTTGTGGCTAAAAAAAACCTTTACAATGCAATGTAATTTATTGAACATATACAGTTTATGTACGATGTCATCTATACACTGCAGCTCCATTATAACGAGATCGCGTATAGCGCGATCTCCATTATAACGCGGGTCTCTCGTGTATCCCAAAAAAATAGAGAAAAAAGAAGAAACGCGATGTTTGTGACAGTCATCAAAGTACAACTACCGCGTATGTCATACCGGGTTTAGAAGGTTCTTGAACCAGTTCCCACATTTAAATATAAGATAACTACCGCTTTTTGTCACCAAGTAATGTCAATGTTATGAGACATATATCCGTGTTAACACATAATTGTCGATAATTAATGGTTGTGTGTTCGTCGCCTTTCTCTATTTTACTCGACAGGTGTAATATTTAGCGTTCTATAAATAGACTGGTGTTTGTGTGCAATCTGAAACAATACATTCAGCATTATCTGGGTATGGGATCACGTGGTCTATTGTTTACACTGCAGCCCACGGCAATCATGATGTCTCGCGTAAATCGTAAATATCATTCATCAATATGACTGTTGCAGTGTAAACAATAGATCACGTGACCCCACATCCTGAGATTATGCACGTATCTAATCGTCCGCATGAATAGGCAGGACACGTGACCATTATTTATTATCAATTAATCCTTTTAAGCGCCTGTTGATCGCGAGCAGTATACATTGTAATAAGCGTCTGTCTATCGCGAGCACTATACAACGTAATAAGCATGATTTTATAAATAACTCATATGTTTAATACATTAATACAAGTTTGTATGTCATAGTCATTATTAATAATTACTTTAACTTCTGTTCAAATGACATGATTTTATATGGGTCCGTTGCTAATGGAATTCCCGCAATAGTTGGTAACCGAAATGCGGATGATACCAGTATCCGTGCATGTCCCAAAATTTTATAACGCGATCGGATTCGATCGCGATTTGAAATCTTGGACCCCGACCATCGCGTTATAATGGAGCTGCAGTGTATTAGAAACATTTAAAAAAGTAAAAAAAATTGGCATGACCCCACTACAACAGCTGTAGTCGATTTCATCAAAATCGCTATTAAAGCATACTTATCAAGCTACGTATACTTTGAAGGAGTAACCATTTATTTTCCCCCGAAATGAATTATTTGATATAGAACTAATGACTGCTTACATTTGATGATTAAAAATGTGCAGAATTATTATACTGAATTTATTACATTATCACAGCCATAATGTAATAAATTCAGTACAATAAAAAAGTATAAATTTATCTTTAAATTGAAAATTTATCCCTTTATTATACTGAATTTATTACATTATCACAGCCATTTTGGCTGTGATAATGTAATAAACTCAGTATAAAAATTCTTTAGTTCTATATGAAATAATGCATTTCGGGAAAAATAAATGATTACTCCCTCAAAGTATACTTTGCTAAATAATTAAAGTATACTTTGCAAAGTAAATAGGCTACTGATTTGCGGACATCCTAGAATATGTACCATTTCTGCCCAGGGTGTCCATTTTGGAGAGATTCCAGTGTACCATCTAAGCATATTGAAGAAGCTCTTTAAACTGGACACCCTCAGGTCCCAGAGTACGTACCTTTTCTGCCCACTTTGTTGATGACCCAGTTGGGGTCGTCGAGGTAATCTGGTTTGGCTGTCATTACAATAATATGCTGCAGGTCCCTCCACGTCAACATGGGGCTGGAACAGAGGCGATGGGGCTGTGTTAACTAGGTCAAACGTTTGTTTGTTTGTTAGTTTGTTTGTTTGTTTAAATGCGCTTAATGGCCTGTAAACAGCTAGTTCTGCCACATCAACATGGGTCTCGAATTGAATCCCGTATTTCAGCTGTATTAACGAGGAAAAATCCCAAAATCGTAACTGAATATTTACATATAAATATATATTCAACCTTGAAATAACCTGATCTGGTGCCAGGTCCTAACTACAACAGTCACTGAAGCCTAAAAGTAATTGGATTAGTACTAATATTACTACTCTTTTCATGGGATTCATTTCACTGGATTCAACCCTCATGTGTACATAGGCCAACGATGTACCCGAGAGCCAAAATCAGGCATATCGTGTTCAAACAGGCGCATAAAAATCTAACTACTTGTTTCTAATCTTTTATCAGTTAATGAAATATTTTCATTTTAAAATATATATCGTAACAACACTAAATATTATTATTTCTCAAAACAAAGACTATCCAAATATTTTGGTTTAGAATAATTATGCTGAGCTATCAGATAACAATGTATTGGTGTACAATTTGTTTTGGGAAACCCCTATTATTTTATAGGGGTTTCCCAAAAAAAATTGTGTCCAAACATTTAGGCTAAATATGGTAACTCACTTTACGCTCTTGGGGCAGGACTCAGTTCGGACATTCCCAAAGCAAACTGTGTCCAAATATTATTGCTATATCTCATTTGGGCCCTGGGGGCCCCGGGGGCGTGACTCACTTTGCCTGCAGGGCGAGGGCACACAGACCAGCTGCTAGCGGGGCGCTCGCCGACGTTCCCGTGTGGGTCTCGGTACAACTTCTACGGATGTCTGTCGTAACCTGTAACACAGAGCATAGGGCATTTAAACATGTTCATGTAGTAACGTGAAGCACGTCGCCAGGTGGAGGCCTGGAAGCCGGGGCTTCCAGCTATTGTTTTCTTTTATTTTAATATATGGATCTATTGGATATGATAATTATAATATATTATAATTACTGTTGTTTTTGTTATAAAATCACATATTAAATTTAGTTGCGAACGGTAACTCCGCAATATACTTGCATACCGTCCGTAGCCAGAGTAGATTGCAAGAGTTACCATTCACAACTAATTAAATTTGATATATATTTGCCAGGAAAAAAAAACATGTAGAATTCGAGATATTGCATCTAAGTTTTGAACATTTTCCGGGGGTGGGTGGAGGTGGCAAGCCAGCGGACCCTGCTAGCTGCCTCGCTCGCTTAATTGGATCCCACACACAACTGGACTTCCACATCAGCCAGGCATGGAGACGTCCCTGACCGTGATAACACTAAACAGGCCCCAGATATCAAAAGACACTGGCTTGGTATTTGTATCACTGCAGGCTCAACTGGGAAATACGAGCCTGCTTCTTAGCCTAGCATCACTTTGATGTACGAGGCACACAAACATACGGGTACTGATGGTATTGCATGTTGGTACAAGCGTTTCACATTATTGCGACTATGCACAATTCGATCCTCATTGCCAAACCCACTAAGTACTGAAGGTGGTGTAATTTCCTTGTCTCAACTGATATCAATAAACGGTGGTCTGGATTTCCTTATCTTTCCTGTCCTCGCCTGATAAGTTGCATGTTCATTCTTGATATTCGCTAATGTCACTACTGGTGAGGCTCACGCTCACGTGATAAACATGTAAGGTCAAGTAGAACTCAACTTATTGCGTGGACAAGGATACGGAGTCCGAAAATTAAAAAATTAATAGGCTTCTTCGTCTTGCCGTGATAAACATGTATACCGAATTTGGTTATGATCGGTCAAGTAGAACTTGAGTTATTGCGTGGACAAGGATACAGTGAGAAAAATAAAAAATGGCCGCCAAGGGGAGATAAGTCACGGTAAATTTTTGAAAATCAATAGGCTTCTTCGGCTTGCCGTGATAAACATGTATACCAAATTTGGTTACAATCCGTCAAGTAGCACTCTAGTTATTGCGTGGACAAGCTGTGCCCGCCCGTACAAGATGAATACATAATAGGTCCCGTTTTTTCAAAAGGGCGTATAAAAAGTGAAAGTGAAGGGGTTTAACGTCCCAGCAACAGCTAAGGCCATTTAGGGATGGGGCCTCGGTTTCCGAAAGACAAGTGGGAGGGAAATGCGATGAATGTATTTTTTTATGCCTAAGGCGAGGTTTGAACTCACAACCTCCGGATTAGAAGTCAGGGATTCTAAAGCGTCAGGGGCAAGCCCCATGTAGTGGCGCGAGTACGCCTAGCGTACTCGCGCCACTACATGGGGCTCGCCCCTGACGCACCCCTAGGCCCATCCCTCCTAGCCTGATAAACTTGACATATGAGACAATTGAAGTTCTGTGTATACGTACAATTTGTTTTTCGCCGGCGGACCCGCTGCTGTAAGTGGTGGCGAGGGTGGAGGAGCAAGCCTCCGAGTACCACGGAATCTTGCCGTTCTCCGTGACGCTGCTGATCGAGATCGTGTAGATGCTGTTCGTGTAGCCATCACAGTTGCAGCTATCGTGGTCGCGGCCACCGTTGCCCGACGCCCACACAAATATTGAGCCCAGGCCCCCACGACCCTGGGGATAAAGGAAATATATTGTACAACTCGGCAAGCCTCGAAATTCCTACACATTTCCTAGAACTGCTAGATAAACGTGATATCATCAGTTACAGCTGTCGTGGTCCCATCCACCATTACCAGACGCCCACATGAATATCGCGCCCAGGCCCCAGTACCCTGAGGATAAAGGAAGTATGTGGCTGTGACTGGAAAAATGGGGCTTATGGGATTTGTGACCAGTGTAGCGCCTGATCAAATAGTACACTCTTGTAGAAGCATGGCGGGTGTTTTTATGATGAAATAATGAATAATAATAATTCCAGCACAAAAATAATTACACAATTCCCTAACATTTGATTGGCCCCTAGCAAGTCTCTGTCCAAAATTTATATCCCAGTAAACTCCCACGCCGAATTACTTTCCGTAACCGTGAGTCGCAGTTAAAATAATTCTTAAGAAAACGGAAAATAAATACATTTTCTTGATGAATTTATTTCAAATGCTGGAATTATAAGGAATGAATGGCCTTTTTGTGGAATTTATCGGGGATATAAACTTGGAAAAGTCGCGGGAATACTGAACGAGGCCTTCCGGCCTTCGTCCAGTATTCCTGCGACTTTTCCAAGTTTATACCCCGATAAATTCCACAAAAAGGCCATTCATTCCTATAGTACAGATCCTGATCAGACTGTGCGGATGCATCTACACAGGTCGCAAAACCCATAAGCCCCATTTTTCCAGTCACAACCACATAATACTGTAAAACTTGGTAAGCCTCAGAATTCCTATGCATTTCATAGAATTGCTAGATAAACTTTGTTATTGTGATAAACCAGTAAAATAATAAACCTTAACTATTGAGACTACATTGTGGGAAACCATATATTTATATGTGCCCAAATATTTAGGCTTCTTACAGTATACTATACAACTTGGTAACCCTCAGAATTCCTACGCATTTCCTAGCATCGCTGGTCTGTAGCTGTGCTGATGTGTTCATAGCAGTGTAATTCAGCTATTTATTACACGAGTGTATTATGATTTTAAATACACTATGTTATGCGAAAAAAACCAGTGTAGCTCCTGATCAAATAGCACACTCCTGTAGCCTGATAACGATCTATATTGCTGTCCAGAAGCAGGACGGGTGTTTCATTGACGGAACGGCGAACAGTGCAGATCCTGATCAGACTGTGCGGGTGCACAGGCTGATCTGGATCTACACTGGTCACAAAACCCATAAAACCCCATTTCTCCAGTCACAGCCACATATTTACAAATACTCATTTACGATAACGATACTCATGTTTCAGCCTCGTTTAATACAACAGTGTTTTCACTTACACCTCATGGTGCCATGTAAAATGGATTGAGTGTATTGAAATTGAATTGAATTGAATTGCAACATATGTTTTGTTATCGCCACACCAGAATCACTTGACCCCACCCAAAAGCAGTAGGATCAGTAATAATCTTACTACTTTTATAATGGGCAATAACCCAATTCAACTCCCAGATAACGAAAGAGCCAAAGATAAAAATGTACCTGAGGGCCAAACCAGGCAAATCGTGATTCCTATAAGGAGGAACCCCTACCGTTAATTTACGCCGTCGCATTCGCCCGACCACCACCCACCGCAACATATGTGCCACGACATTACATACCCGGGAAATTCCGTCGTGGAATGCCTTGCCAGCGAGCGTAGCGGGGCCATCAACGGTCCGGCCATCATCGTCTGGTCCCCAGCTCGCGCTGTAGATCTGGATGTGCTGTGGGTTCAAGCTCAGCGACTGGGCTTCGACAGAGTCAGTCACGTCACCGTCCAACATACGCACACCTGGAATATGTCACACAAAATATAATAAATGAATCAAAGTGAAAAGTGTAATCACCCTAAATATTCGGACACAATTTATTCTGAGAAACATATTTCAATATATGGTTTCTCACAGCAGGGAATGTCCAAAGATATACAGTTAGTATGGTTCTACTTGTTTATCACAATAACAGTGTATTTGGATACAATTTGTCTTGGGAAACCTCTATTTTATTGGGGTTTCCCAAAACAATTGGTGTCCAAATAGCTATGGTTATTACGGTAGTGATTCCCTATTACGACATATTGTTAATATTATGTACATGCTCATGGGCCAGTTGGCTTAAAGTAAATAAAAAATTTATTTCATGAAACATCTTCAGTCAATGCAAAGCTTGTTACCAAATGTTTCGCATCATATGCAGCAGGACATAACAAAATGGAATCAAAGACTATTGTCCATAAGTTGGATGCCATAATTTGCCAAGATCAGAAAGCCTATTTTCCATAAATGACAAGGTCAGAATTATAAAGTGAGAGTGAATGGGTTTAACGTCCCAGCAACAACTAAGGTCATATAGAGACGGGAACAGTTTAAAGTCTCATCCGACAGACCAGTGGGATGGAAATACTATGAAAGTATTTTATGATGCCCTAGGCGAGGTTTGAACCCATAACCTCCACACTGGAAGTCCGGTGTTCTAAACCCTAGGCCACAACCCATTCCCTATTTTGTAGGAAGAATCCCTGAACTTTTCAGAAGATCCAATTCAACATAATGTGAAAATCTGGATGTCTGCGGAATCCCTGGCCCAAAAGTGAGTGTCAACCCACAGGTTGAAGTAATGGACCGAGGTCTATAAACACATTAAATATGCCTAAAAGCATCAATAAATGAAGAAAAAAAATAAGCTAATTTTTTTTTTTAACCCCTCCATATACTCCATTATACATAATGGAGTTTGTCATACTGCAGATAAGTTTCTCGGCTTGATTGGCTAGCTTGCCTGGTCCTATATATTATATGACCTGCCAAGGCCGTCGAACATAGAGAAATTGCGATTCCCCTCCGGCGCCTTGCGTCCAATGAAGACACATTTTGAAAGCGTCTAGCGATTGTGAATTGTATTCCTCACTAAACACAATAAAACCCCGAATTGATCAATACAAGTAACAAATTGTACACTCAAAACCAGTCTTTATTGTTTATTTTTCCATTAATATTCTTCGCTCATCAAAATATGAGCGAAAAATTAGCCAAAATAATGAAAATTGCTTTTCAAATCTCAACACGCTTGGCTTCGTGACACGGCTATATTTACGTCACAAACTATGGGTTCCACGCACGAAACCGCGGCGTAGCAATGACAGCGAATGTTTGGGAACCAGTCGCATTATTCTAGAGGAGCCAATGGGAGAGCAGATCGATAGAGCAGTGGAATGTAAATTAAATTACACGATATAAAAAAACTGTCATACGGTCGTTTTCGATGGATTTCTTACTCCATATTTAGTTTGTTTTCGTTTAATAAAAAAACAAAATGTTCATTTACGCCTTTATATTAAGACTGACGGTAGAAAATCGAATCTCGGATTATTTTTCTTCCCGAAAAAACGCAAAGATCAAAAGAAGAGATGTGTTTATACGACCAAATACAGGATCTGCGGTATGACAAATACGTTATTGTGATTCTACACAGGCTATATGGTGTAATATTGCCCATCTGAAGGTATGTTCATCCTCGGCTATCGCCTCGGGTGAACATACCTCCAGGCGGGCAATATTACACCATATAGCCCGTGTAGAATCACAATAACTTATAATATTTTTAGCTTATTTTTTTTCTTCATTTATTGATGCTTTTAGGCATATTTAATGTATTTATAGACCACAGTCCGTTACTTCAACCTGTGTGTCAACCCTGCAAAGGAATGCAACATCCAGAAGACTTACCCCCAATTCTAGCATCATATGCAGCTCCAACAATACATTCGCTGTTGTTGGCTTGTGCGGCCACCTCGCCTGCACATCGCGTCCCATGTCTGAAATTAAAGGTCACCGTCAACTTGTGGTGATTAACCTTTTCAACACCACAGGCCAGTATAGTGGTATTGGCAAATAGTGAAGATCCAGATGAGCCGGCCGTCTCATCAGGATCTTTTTTCAAGTAAGTTTCATATTTTTGAGAACTTAAACACCCCCTTTTCATAATGGACTAGTCTGAAAATCATTTTGTGATGACTGGATTAGCTGCAAAATTAACAATAACATATCACAATCCATTCTAGTTACTTAGGGGTGAAAGGGTTAAGCCCTCATAGGTCATCCGCTGTTGTTTTTTCTTTATCCCATCGCCAATAGGCAAGAAGGGGATATAGTGTTAGTCCATGTACGTACGTGCGTAAATCTGTCATTTTTCAATAACTTATGAACCGCTTCATTGATTTTGATAGCAAAGCACCATCCCTAGACACACATTGTGGCCAAATATTATCAAAATCAGTGAAGCGATTCACAAGATATTGAAGAATGAAAGGAGTTACTAATATACGTACGAACGTACGCACACATGTAAATGGACTAACACTATATCCCAAATTGCCTATCGGCGAGGGTATAATTAGAGAAATCTCTCTAAAGCAGATCCATCACAGGGTGTCCTGTTTGGAGAGGTTCCATTGCTTTTACACATTTTCTAAACCCCCTTTGTGTTCGGACAGAGCTCCAGATAAGCTGCGTATTTGCTTAAATACCCAATTAAAATTGCCAAAAACCCAATTTAAATCAGAAGTAGCGAGTATCAAAAAGCAATAAAAATTTTGTGGTACCTTTATCATGCTGCGGAAAACAATAAACAGACCACAAATATAGCATATCTTTCTTATTTTCCATGAAAACACATCTTGGTATACCAAGACATGTTTTCATTTTGAAACAAACTATTCACTAATTGCTGTCTGTTGATGTATAAACAGTAGAGTGCTTTTATTTTACCCAATTAACATTTTGAAATATCCAATTGCTTCAGAAATGATGGAGTGACAATACTCAATTACTAATTCCTTATCTGGAGCCCTGTGTTCGGAGACAAAACTTGAACTTCGGTGTAATCGCTCTAAACCGGACATGCTGGCGACATCCCAGGCTGTCAAGTTTCGAGGAGTTACACTACATCATCTACACTTAACCCTTCCAACACCACAGACCTCTATAGAGACAATGTTTGCAAACAGTGCAGATCCAGATGAGCAGGCTCGTAACGAGCCGTCTCATCAGGATCTCCACTGTTTGTTAATAATTTTAAACGTCGTACAGATTACCCTTTTAGAAGAATGGGATAATTTGAATGAACAAAATTAATGAAATAGCGTGAAACATTGGCATGGAACATCCTATTAAGTTACTTGGTGTTGTTGAAAGGGTTAACACTCTTTGTGCTTGGAGACAAAAATTGACACCAGTGTAACCTCTCTAAATCGGACATCCTGGGGACATCCCCAGGGTGTCCAGTTTAGAGAGGCTACACTGTATCTATGTTTCAAAACCATCCTCATCCAGTTATAGTTCTCATAAAGGAAACAACAGCCCATCCGTCTTGCAAGTATTACAAGTGTGTCAAGTTGTATAACCGACATGATGCTTCAAGTGACGCAATGATTAGATTAGTTGGTCATGTGACACTGAAGGTCGTTTCCAGTAAACACAATACACGGAAGGTTATTCAATCAAGAGCATCAATTGCCCAGTTATATTTTCATGATACGGGAGTTTTGTTGATAAAACAAAAGCAATTGAACAGTTGCTTACAAAGACCGCTGACATTGTATGAACTGATGAACGTTATCACAAGATTGCAAAAAATGTTTTGCCAATTTCTAAGATACCTTAAACCTGGACTCCCACATCCCAGGATGTAATATAGAGACATATTGTTTTCGTACATTCTTTAAATCTGACATTTTTCTGGCAAATAACATTAATTTATCATTACCAGACGTATAAATGCATTATTATATTTGTTTGATACCAATTGTGAGGTCAGGGGTGATAAGCGTGTTGACTTAACCCTTTCACTGTTTTGCGATATTTCGACTCTTCCAAATCCAAAACATCTGAAAAAAAGAATCAAATGCTGGGTCAAATGATGGTTAAATTGTCTGATAAAGTAGAAAACATTGTGGGAAAAGGATAAATTGCTTGTTACAAGCAATTTCTCCTTTTCCCACAATGTTTTCAAAAGACATCTTCTGCAGAGGCGTGAAAAGTCGTTTCTATCAGGGAAAGGGTTAAAAGGTTAACAGAGACACATATTTATTCTCTTTATTTATTTTTTGATGGGCAATGATCAAACTTTAGAATATGTCGATAAAAATATTAATTCAGGCGACGTATTTAGTTGATATAAATAATTTAAAAATATCCTGCCTCATTTGCATATCAAAATAGCCCGATACAAAAACGCGTCTCTATAAATAAATTTAAATTTTCTAAATGAATAAATCTGTATAGTGGGCATTCGAAAATTTTAAAACTGGTGAAATAGTTGCACAGTTATACACTTATTTAATACATATACAGAAAAAAATTGTGCCGAATCGATGGGACCCCAACTTTAACCTTGCATTATCAGGCTGCCTGGGTGGGGTATTGAATGATAACATGAATGATGATTAGTGTTTTCAACAGTGACAAATGGGGCATTTTGACCCTTGACCTTTGATCCTTTGTATTTGACTCTTGGAATTTGCCGCACGCATGGGGGTCAATCTTGCAATGTGAAATTCGGAGGCTATTAAAATCCCTGCTGATGAGCATGTTGTGTTCCAAGTCAATCAGACAATGTTGGTAGCCAGCTACGACCTTCACACAAAGTAATAGTATGGTTAACTCTTTGCATGCTAGCGGTGAAAATATCCGCCAAACAAATTAGGAGTATATGTTTTATTTCTCTCTGTAAATATGTCTTGAAATTTCATTAGAATTGAGTCCTCAGGACTCAATTCTAATGAAATTCCAAGACATATTCATGATATTTACAGGGAGAAATAAAAGAAAATGTGATGATTTCTTGTCCGCTATTTTTGAACTATTTATAGCCCACAAGTTTCCCAGCATGCAAATAGTTAATAGGGGCATTGTGCATCTTTCCCCAACTGAGAATTGAGCATAGTAGGCCCTGATGGGTAGTCTGATATTGGTTTATGATGAGCATGTGAATTCCAAATCAACACAACTGTGTTACTATGTAGCTTAACCCTTAGAAGGCGGGAACCAAAAATTGTCGTCTGCTGTTGTTTCTTATTGTTTATTTTCTCTAAATAAGCACATAGTTTGGCAGCATTTTAGAATCATTTCCATTGGAAATGATTCTAAATTGCTGTCAAAGCATGTTTTTGAAAAGAAAATTGCAAAATAAAACATGAACAGCAGACGTCAAATTTTAATTAAGCACCGTATTAAAGGGTTAAACTCTTGACACAAAGTTAAATAGTATGGCTAATAGTGGCTAATTTTTGTGAATACTTTTCCAACTCAATAGCGATCAGAGCAGCGCCAGATCAGACTGCACATCTGTGCAGTCTGATCTGGGGCTGCACTGGTCGCAAACTGATTAACCCTGTTTGTGTTCACATGCTACATATCAATATTATACAGCTATACTCCATGCTGGCATACGGACCCATACAAAACATTTCGAACGTACAAGACCTCTAATATCTCCTGGTTTGGTTCAGATTTCATTTCAAGTTTCCGATGAAGATTAATTTTCGTATCATACATGCAACCCCAGCAACATTTGTATATGGCACGATCAATGAATATTGGCAACGGAACAAAATCAGGCGGAAGGATATGTCCATTCTGAAGATTTCTAACAGAAAATGTAGATTTAGCACGTCAATAAGCAACAGTTTCATGATTTTTGAAGAGTTTGTATGTGGTTCCATGAAATAAAGATTGACAGTACAGAAGGATGAAATTATTATTGTTAATTGATTGTAATTGATTGGTTGATTGGTTTATTGGTCGATTGCTTGATTGATTGGTTGATCGTGATTGATTGATTGATTGATTGATTGATTGATTGATTGATTGATGGAATAGTGTTTACGAGAAATCACAATTCAATGCTCACGATAAGGTTCTAATCTGGTGCCAGGTTGTCTCTACCATATATCAAAGAGATCACTGTGCTAGCCCAATTTGCCTTGTTATAAGCATTAACCCTTTCAACACCACAGGCCTGAATAGTGGTACTGACAAACAAGTATAGATCCAGATGAGCCGGCTCGTGACGACCCATCTCATCAGGATCTACATTTTTTGCAACTAATTTTTATATTTTTTAGAAGAAGAAAAAAACAAACCCTTTTAATAAATGAACTAGTCTGAAAATCAGTTTGTGACGATTGGATTGGTTGCAAAATTAACATATCAAATTCCATTCCAGTTACTTAGGGGTGAAAGGGTTAATTGGATACAGCGGGATATTTGCAGAATCCGAAACATCTCTGCATGTAAACATTAGGGGCAAAATATTGAATTTAATAAAAAGCAACCATTAAATTTATATTCACTATGAACAAAACTGAAATAACAATATGAACAGAGTACCTGGATTGCTTTTAGCAGAAAGAAGATAAAGAATTAAACAATCGCAGAAATACCAATATGCATGTATGTAATGAGCGATGATCAGCATTCCGTCTCGCTTTTTTTCCACCCCTTAGACATTCCGTTTATTTATCTAGCAAGTACATGAATCAAGTGTTATATTTTTCTTGACAGAATGGGCAACAAGTGCTCTGATTGTTTAACAAGGAGGTAATTAAGACTAGAGGGAAGAACATAGACACCGTATCTATAACAGCCAGTGTAGACTCAGAAAAATCTGACGAGCCTGATAGTTTAAGCTATTATTGTTGGAAAAGGAAGACCCGATGGTCAAATGCGAACCGTAGCCAATGGATTTCACACAAGCATTGCCAGGACTTATCGTGCAGACTGATCAGTGCTGGAAATGCTTGTGTGACTAACAGCAATGCTGGAAGCATATCTGAGTTGTACGGTTCACAATGGGTGGGATCGTTAACTAATTGAGATAACAGACATAATGATACTGCTTTATGTTTCTTTCCAACCTGCCGTTTATAGCACGACACCACATGGGATCAATTGTCAAGACACAGTTGTCTTTCCCTCTTCCCTAGTCACGTTTGTATTGCAAGTGACTAATAATGACCCTGATAGTTTGAAATGTGAAACGGTTTAACGTCCCAGCATCAGCTATGGTCATATACAGAAGGGGACCGTGGTTTAAAAACGTGAATGGGTTTAATGTCACAGCAACAGCTGAGGTCAAACCGATGATGGGACCTTGGTTTCAAGAAGTGAAAGAACAGCTAAGGTCATACAGATGGGACCTAGCTTTCAAGTCTCATCCAAAAGACCAATGAGATGGAAATATTGTGAAAGTAGTTGTTCTGAATACAAGCCACGACTGGTAGTTTGAAGGACAACTGGAAATAAATGTCGATATAAATTTGCCCTTTATAGAGCACCATGCTCACAGTTGCAGACAGACCAGGAGAGGTAAAAGAACAATTACAACACACACCTACAGGTGATTTATTGTAATGGTATCTATAGTAGACCTCTCTCTAAGTTGTGTTTCCCTAGGGGTGATGGGGGCTAATTGACATCACAGACAGGCAGATGATACATCCACATCTGCCGCTATAGCATTCATTGCCAATGGCCTTCCCAACCACCTTAATATTGCAAGAACTCTTGTCTGACTAATATATGCATATATGTTGTGGGACTAACCCTTACACCGCTATCTTAACATTTTGTCGTCTGCTGTTTCTGTTTTCCATTTTTATCAACAAAAACATGCATTGACAGCACTTTAGAATAATTACAACATGCTTTGACAGCACTTTAGAATCATTTCCATTGGAAATGATTATAAAGTGCTGTCAAACCATGTTTTTATGAAGAAATAAGGCAAGATATAAAAGCAACAGCAGACGACAATTGTTGTGTGTAGCGATCTAAGGGCTAATAATGCAAGTAACTATTCGTCTATAGCACACAACGTTAATATGGCCTTCCCAACCACCTTTATATGCAAGAACTTTTATCTGACTAAAGGCATATATGCTGTTGTCTAATAATGCAAGTAACGTTTCTAAGTTGTGTTTCCCTAGGGGTGATAGGGGGCTATAGCTAATTGAGACAACAGACATGTGGCTGATACATTCCCACCTGCCATCTACAGCACACACAAGTTGAGTTGCCAGATTCAAATGGCACACTTTGCCTTCCCAACCACCAAAATATCTCTACAACCAGGTTGTAGAGATATTTTGGTGGTTGGGAAGGCAAAGTGTGCCATTTGTGAGAGTGACTAATAGGAAAACTAGTACAAGTACAGTGTGGGATGAATAACACAAAATGCTTGTAGCCAGCTCCAAGTTGTGTTTCACAATGGATGATATAGACTCAAGGAGATCACAGATTTTATGCTACATTCTCACCTACCATCTATATCACACAAATTGAATTGTCAGATTCCAATAGCACAAAACCACTAAAATATCTCTAAAACTGGTGTATGAATATACAAACGCTGTCAGACATGGAAATAATAATGCTGTGGGTAGCCAAAGACATTAACCTTTACAATGTTGAATTAAATGTTGTTTATTTTATATTTTCCATTTTCTCATCAAAAACATAGTCAAAAACATAGGAAACGCTCATTTGTACCACATTTGTACCACATTTGGACCATGATTGGACCACATTTGGACCATGTTTGACTTCATTCTGGCTTCCAAGTGGAACAAAATGCAGACGCTGCTGTAAATATATAGGCAACCATTGGGATATAAAATAGTGGCTGTTACAGAGCACATGTAGGTGTTCATGTGTTCATTCAACTGCTTTACTCATTTGTGAGTGAAATCAGATTCGGTTTAGTGTAATATGAACTGACCGACACCCACACACCATCATGATCACTACCCTGCTCACCATATCGTTTGGGAAATATTTCAGCAAACACACGTCTGGAAACAGTAAAACTTCACCAACGTTTTTGAGATATTTCATCGTCCAGATAATATTTCGGCAACAAGCAGTGTTCTGATGGAATCCACAGATTGGTTTCTTCCGTTGTTGAATTTTGACTGTTCCCCATACCGGTACCTATGCCACGTATTATCTATCAGAGATCAGTGAATGGTGAAGCTAAGGCAGGCTGAGTTACCTGCAGTAGAACCCTTGTGTTTAACCCACTTCAGTCTAAGGATATGATAATTTTTGTTGAAAAAATCTCATTTTGTTTATTTCTCCATAAAGGTATATGTTGTTACCACTCGTTTGAACGGTCTCGTCGAGACGGTTCAAACGAGTGGTAACAACATATACTTTCGAGATGAAATAAAGAAAATATGATATATTTTTTTCTGTAAAGTACTACATGTACTACCACTATGCTCCAATAATTGTATCCTGTCTCTATTGAGTTATTTGTCCTCCAGAAGAAATGGAGATATAGTTGCGGAAATGTATCAGATTGGCCTACTGATGCCCCACCAGGTACGAGTGTTATAATTCGGCACCACATAACTTGTATAGGTTGATTTGATTTATTGGTGTTTAACTACCTATCAACAGCTAAGGACATTTAAGGCCGGGCCAACGGGTTCGATTTACATGGAGATAAATATATATTCAGCCCTGAAATTAAAATAACCTGACCTGGTCAATACCACACCAAAGTCACTTGGCCCCTTCCCTTAAAAGTAATACGGGTAGGATTACTCTTATAGGGGTATAACCAGGCTCAACTCTCACATACATGAAAGCCATGGAAAGACGTACATGAGAGCCAAACCCGGTCTCTGGTTGAGATTTCGGTAAGGATGAATCCCGATCATTAAATTACGCCATCGCATGCTCCCACCTGCCACCCACAACACTCAGAAGAGTGGAATCGTAGCCAGAGGTTACGACCTCCGACTATCACCGCCCGGGTTTGATCCTCGAACCCGGCACTGGAGTTTATGAAATACAATTGTATTTCCTGCTCTACCGCGGGTATTCAAGGCCTAAGAGCCACTTGGGACCCTTAAATCGAGCAACACTCAGAATTCCTATGTATTTCCTGATAAACTTGATATCGAAGGACTCTAGCCTGCATTTCTCAGTAACCTCCGACAACAAGAGCAATAAGCTCATTTCACCCCCACACACTTTTTCAATAGCTTGAAAAATTGCAATTCTGTGTTTTTTAAATGTTCGCTCTCTATTATCGAAACTCCGATTAAATCTCACGGGGGCCTGCAATATAGGTGCAATCAATTCCAACGCTGCCAATTCCAATCATACATGTGCCTGTGACTGGAGAAATGTGGCTTATGGGTTGTGTGAACAGTGTAGATCCAGATAACTGTGCATCCGCACAGTCTGATCAGGATCTGCACTGTTCGCCATTCCATCAATGAAACACCCGTCTTGCTTCTAACAAGCAATATAGGCCGTTTTCAGGCTGCAGGAGTGTGCTATTTGATCAGGAGCTACACGGGTAACAAATCTCCAGCCACAGCCACATTTATGTGTGGCCGTGAATGGGGCTTACGGCTTTGGCAACCAGCTTGTCCTGTTTGCAAGTCAGTCAGGCAAATAACCGGCCAACAAATTCTATGTATATACACATTCTTATGAGGCTGTATACGAATGTGCTAGCTGATCGAATCTAGATTGGCCACAAAAGCCAGCCAAATGCCCCATTTCTCCAATCACAGCCAAATTTGAAGAAAAAAAATGCATTTGGCCCAATTGCACAATTGTACGCCAGCAGATCAGGAGTTACACTGGCCACAAAAGCCATAAGCCCACTTTCTCCTATCACATCCACATTTGACAAACAGTATGGACTGGCCCAATTGCGCAAGTATGCCAGCCGATCAGGGGCTACAATTAGGCCACAGATGCCATAATCCCCATTTCTCAAATCCCATCCACCCACATTTGACAAATGGTATTGATTGGCCCAGTTGCCGGCATGGATAAACGGTGGTTTTTTAATCGACTTTCATCGAGAGAAAAAATTGGAATTGCATCATGATATCTGGTACGTTCTCTGGGGTATATATTACCGGCACTGAGCCATGAGCAAGCAGCCAGCACCAATATCTAGAGCACAATCGAGTCTCGCAAACGACGTTTAAACGACGTTTGCAACCAGTGTAGTCCCAGATCAGCCTAATTGAGTCTCGCAAACAGGACGTTTAAACGACGTTTGCAACGAGTGTAGTCCCAGATCAGCCTGCGCATCCGCGCAGTCTGATCAGGGCCTACACTGTTTGCCATTTAGACAATGACGTAGATGAGCTGCCACAATGAAATGATAAGGTTTTTATAATCGCAGTCTGATCAGGGCCTACACTGTTTGCCATTCAGACAATGACGTAGATCAACTGCCACAATGAAGAGATAAGGTTCTAATTTTAACCGTCTCAACATCACAGGCCTCCATCCCAATGCTTGCAAACAGCGAACGTGGATTCCGATGAGCTGGCACGTAACTGACATCATTACTTGACGAAAACTTCAAAACAAACGTGGAATTTATTGGGTTTAATGCATGCTCTGAATTCTTTTGATCTTCCAACGTAATTGACAAAAAGATATCGCACATTTTCAAATTGTGCGGATGCACAGGCTGGATCTGGATCTACACTGGTTGCAAAACCCATAAGCCCCATTTCTCCGGTCACGGCCACATATATGTATGTATACATATTTACTTCATAATTATCTACTGATAGCTATGCAGTTCATGTGGGGCCCTATTTGGATAGTATGGTGTACTATAACATTCAATTTCATGACCAGATGGCCGCCGCCCGCATGTCACGCCCGCCGAGGTTTGGATAGTATACCGAAAAAACTTTAACCAAAAACTTTAACCTGGACGCACGTACATACCGTACGTACACCAATTTGCCGACTATATTGCACTGTCCGTAAGCGGGCGCGACAAAGATTATGAGGCATTTACATTTTTTATTGACCATTTTACATACAGAACAGTATAAAATAATAGATGATTTGATTTGACAACAAAGTAAACATACAAAGTATCGTTTACTGGCAACACAAGCTTTCTTGCTCAAATTAATGCTGGTTCAAATACTGTTACCAGATAATTCATTTCTGATTTCATACTGAAGATACACACATTTTCTCACCAACAGTATATTTTGTTACCACACATTTGAACCGTCTCAGCGAGATGGTTCAAATGTGTGGTAACAACATATATACTTTCATTGAGAAGTAACGCAAACAGGAAAAAATGTCCCGTCGAGACTGTTCAAATGAGTGGCAACAACATATACTTTCAATCAGAAATAACGAAAACAGGAAAAAAATGTCCGTAAATTTTGCTACTTTGAATCAATATTCCGCATGGAACGGGGCAAGGTTTCGACAAAATTTACTTTCATCCTTCGGCAGATTATCTGTAGAGATAAGTGTATCTGTCTGCAGACGTAGTTAATCCTTATCAGGATACACCAATTGGGAACACCCTCCAGAAGCGAAATACATGCAAGGATACATGTTTGTTCCGCTGACACTTTATCCAATATATACCAGCTTTGACTTGTCAGTTTTAGAAATTGCTAAAAAATTATAATATTTCCCTTTAAAGCATATTTTGTGACCACAGTTTGAACCGTCTCATCAAGACGGTTCAAATGAGTGGTCACAACATATACTTTCATTGAGAAATATAGAAAATGAATTTTAACATGCCAAAGAAATTATTGCACCTATCTGTTTTCATTCAGGTGTAGTCATAAATACCTACCTTTTTAAATTTAGTTTTTTCTTATTTCTCCTCAAAAGTATATGTTGTGATGACTGATTGAACCATAGAAAATTAATATTTCATATGACAGAGAAATTAATTGCATATATATCTGTTTTCATTGCCGTATTCGTAAATACCTACCATTTATATATTGTATTTTTTTTTCAATTTATTTTCTCCTTATTTCAAAAGTATATGTTGTGACCACCATTTGAACCGTCTCGGCGAGACGGTTCAAATGAGTGGTCACAACATATACTTTCATTGAGAAATATTAAGGACAATAGAAAATGAATGAATGCACCTACCTGTTTTCATTGGTATACTCGTAGCGGGGAGATGGATCAGGATCGTGACCATTAACGTCGTAGCTGGCTTTCTCGTCCTACAACATACAAGGGGGATAATTCAACCCAAGTACTTGGGGTGGAGACCACAGGTGGAAGACTTGGACCTGTGGCATAAAAAAAGATCCACTGAAAAAATCCCATTACCCCACCAATCAAAACATTTATCGTATACTTCCGTAAAAAATTAAGGACCCGTTCTATACCTAATCGTCCTTTCATTCAATGATAATTGATTCGTAAATGTGATGGTATTTATGTATAAAATATATGTGAACACTGCCTCGTTACTGTATCCTATACGGAACATGGAGTGGCGAACTCGGCCATCTTTGTGCATTCAAGTCATCAGCCAGTTTCATCTGTTCTGGAAGTTGACAAAGAACTGACAATGCAACATAGAACATATGTTATAATGTAGCTAATCATACATAGCAAAGCCAGGACAACGAAAGAAAAATTGTGAAGACCCAGCATATAATGGGTACAATGAGAAGACATCAAACCAAGACTCCTATATCCAGGAAAGTATTGATTCTAGATGTACCGGTACATTACTGCAACATCAATAGCGCTGGTTTATGGTTTACGGAGACACCAGTGGAAATCAGTACGCAAAATAACTGCAGCTGCCGAAACGGTGTCAATTAATTCCACATGCATTCCTGCATAAAACCTGCTAATATATGAACTAACTGTACTCTGGCTGCAGCCTCGTAATATGTGACCGGAGAACTGGGGCTTATGGGATTTGTGATCAGTGTCGCGCGCTTCTGTCAAATAGCGCATTCCTGTAGCCTGATAACTCCTTGTTAGAAGCATGACAGGTGTTTCATTGATAGAATGGCAAACAGTGAAGATCCAGGTCAGACTGTCCGGATGCACAGTCTGATCTGGATCTACACTGTTCGCAAAACCCATAAGCCCAATTTCTTTAGTCACAGCGATATATTTAAACAGATCTTATAATTTTCTGTTGCAGATATATTACATGTTCAGTACACTTGAGAAACTACACTTATTCAATATTATAGAGAATGTGCGACACTTCGTCTACCGTCCTGCGGTGAATACAAGATGATTCCAGTGCTAAAATGAAGTTTCATCGCAATCCATAAAGCTGTATAATTGTCTTACTATTTGGTTTATTTATTCATGAAAATACATGACATGATCACTGTCACGATGGGCCCTGTTGTGAAGGAGGGAAAATTCCAAAATCAGAACTAATGTTTACAGAAAAAAAATAGAAATGGACGCTTGTCGACAAGCGCATGTGTATCCCCCTCCCCAGATACACAAGTAGTTTGAAAAAAGGGTGTTCGAGTTATGCTCCGGAGACAAAATCAGTGATGGAAAAACAAAGGGAGATAACTAAAAAATTAGTGATGCAAGAGTTGTCATTCTTGCGTGACACACCTTTAGCGTCGTGGTCTATGCATGTGTGCAGTTTCATGAAAATATTCCAAAGGGTGTTCGAGTTATGCTCCAAACACGAAATCAGTGCACGAAACAACAAAGGGAGATAACTAAGAAATTAACGATGCAAGAGTTGTCATTCTTACGTGCGACACACCTTTGGGTCGTCTTCTATGCATGTGTGAAGTTTAATAAACTAGAAAATGTGTTCATCATAGAACACGGATGTCCCACATATCGCTTTGATAATAAATGAGGCCAAATTCCAAGTCAAAATTTTCTTTTACCAAGCGTTAAAGTTTTTGAAGCACCAAGTATGTGACCTTGACCCTGGGCTTGGCGGGGGCAGGACGAACGTGGATTTCGCACAGGGCGGTAGAGGACCATTAGAGCAATGTGTATATGAAATATGAAGGAGATCGGTCGAAGGATGAAGAAATTATGAGACATTTACCCGAGTGTTAAAGTTTTGTGACGGACGGACGGACGGGGACGACGGGAGGACGGGACGCACGTTCCTACGAATGAATACTTGTTGGGTTTTTACTCTATAAAAATACCCAACAAGAGTACCCAACACTATCCTAACCCTACCCAATAAGATCCCCGTACGCTTACAACAAGTACCCATTCGTGTGTGCGGACGGACGGACGGACGGACAAGAGTAACACTAAATGCCCCCTCCACTATCGTGGTGGGGCATAAAAATATTCCAAAGGGTGTTCGAGTTATGCTCTGGATACAAAATCAGAGCACGAAACAACAAAGGGAGATAAGTAAACAAGAATTCCGCGGAATCAAATGCCTCGCCTTGTCCAGCCTTGACCTCGAGCCTGGGCCCGAAAGCAATTTTCACAATTATTGACTAGTGAGCCATAGAATATCAGATTATATTCTATGGCTCACTAGTCAATAATTGTTTTAGTATATGATAATAGTCTGTATATAGCACTTACGACCAAAAATTTAAAAAGAATTTGGAAAAAAAAATGAAAAAAAAAATGAAAAAAAAGTTTAAAAATTAAAAATAATAATGCTTGTTACTGGAGCCCAGAATTTTTTTTTAATAGTCCTATATTTATCTACATATATCTGCACAGGTCCACATAATGCCACAATATTTTCAACACAGTTTACGGAAATGCAACATACAAAAAAAAAATAAAAAAAATAATGCTCGCTACTGGAGCCCAGAATTTGTGTTAATAGTTCTATATTTATCTACATATATCTGCACAGGTCCACATACTGCCACAATATTGTCAACACAGTTTACGGAAATGTAATAATGTACCTGTATAAATTACCTGTAATAAGTTAGTGGTCAGTTAAAAAATTGAAAAAGAATGTACGGTAAAAAAAAAATGGAAAAAAAAAATTAAATTTAAAAAAAATAAAAAAATAATGCTCCCTACTGGAGCCCAGAATGTTTTTTAATAGTCCTATATTTATCTACTTATCATATATGCACAGGTCCACATATTGCCACAATATTTTCAACACAGTTTACGGAAATGTAATATAATCATTTACCTGTATAAATTACCTGTAAGTGGTCAGTGGTCAGTTGCACATGCTAGCACATGCACAGGTGAATAGTCTGTATATAGCACTTACGACCTTATGCTACTAGACAAAAATTGAAAAAGAATTTGAAAAAACAAATGAAAAAAAAAAATGGAAAAAAAAAGTTTAAAAATTAAAAATAATAATGCTTGCTACTGGAGCCCAGAATTTTTTTTTAATAGTCCTATATTTATCTACATATATCTGCACAGGTCCACATAATGCCACAATATTTTCAACACAGTTTACGGAAATGTAATATCCAATGTAGTAATTTACCTGTATAAATTACCTGTGGTCAAGAGTGGTCAAGACTGGACATTTGCACATGCTAGCACATGCACAGGTGAATGGTTCTCCCAGTCTCTATTGTTCTCTCTACAGGTAAGGTGTACAGAGCACACGAGAAAAGGTGTACAGAGCAGACGAGAAAACGGGTCTTCATGCATTATTGTCCAGTTTGTAGAGTGCGCAAAACAAAAAAGGGAGATAACTAAAAAATTAGCTACGCAAGAGTTGTCATTCTTGTGCGTGATACACCTCCGGGTCGTGGTCTATGCATGTGTGAAGTTTCATGAAAATATTCCAAAGGGTGTTCGAGTTATGCTCCGGACAAGAAGTGTCTGCGGCGGTTGTCTGAGTTGTCATTCTTGTGCACGACACACCTTCGGTTCGTGGTCTAATTGAATGTGTGAAGTTTCATAAAAATATTCCAAAGGGTGGTCGAGTTATGGTCAATCAGTGCGCGAAACAAAAAAGGGAGATAACTAAAAAATTAGTTATGCAAGAGTTGTCATTCTTGTGCGCGACACACCTTCGGGTCGTGGTCTATGCATGTGTGAAGTTTCATGAAAATATTCCAAAGGGTGGTGGAGTTATGCTCCGGACACGAAATCAGTGCGAGATAACTAAAAAATTAGCTATGCAAGAGTTGTCATTCTTGTGCGCGACACACCTTCGGGTCGTGGTCTATGCATGTGTGAAGTTTCATGAAAATATTCCAAAGGGTGTTCGAGTTATGCTCCGGACAAGAAGTGTCTGCGGCGGACGCGGACGCGGACGCGGACGCGGCCCGCTGTCAAATCCATAGTATCCCCCGACGGAGTCCGGGGGGGGATACAATTATACATGTATATAGAAGATTATACACGATATGGTGGTCATGGTACAAGTGTTTACTTGATATTTAAGTATCAAAATATCTTGAAAATTCTAACCAAGAAGATGAAGCCGCAGGATCTAGTATGCAACCGGTTAAAATCCTATCTTGATGGAATTTGGTTTGCGATCTTCACACGCATTCTTATCATAACCTGCTCTTAGAAACATTCTGTCAGGCAGCCAAATTTGTGGTAAAAAGAGTTCATTCATTAGATGCTCCGATATCAAAGTCATAAACACAGTGGAACATCTCGAATCCGGACACCCTGGGGACATCCCCAGGGTGTCCGGATTAGAGATGTTCCACTGTTAATGTCTGTTTCTGTTAACAAAGCACAATATACATATGCTTGTATTACAGTGGGACCTCTCTACATATCGATGGTCTAGTAACATAAGGTCGTAACTGCTATGCTAAAGCATAGCACTTACGACCTTATGTTACTAGACCATCGATATGACACCCTGGGATGTCCACAGGGTGTACGGCTTAAGAGATGTTCCACTGATGATGTCTCTTCAAGACCACAAAGCACAGTTCTCATGTGTGGCTGTGACTGGAGAAATGGGGGGCTTAAGGGATTTGCGACCAGTGTAGATCCAGATCAGCCTGTGCATCCGCACAGTCTGATCAGGATCTGCACTGTTCGCCATTCCATCAATGAAACACCCGTCATTTTTCTAACAAGGTCGTTATCATGCTCCGGGAGTGTGCTATGTAATTTGGAGCTACACTGGTCACAAATCCCACAAGCCCCATTTCTCCAGTCACAGCCACATATTATAATTTCTCAGCTAAAACTTGTTCTGTTTCACAAATTGTGAATATATATATCAAGGATGGTGAAAAACAGGGAGATAATTTGGTAGCGCATTTCTGCTATTGCTGTATATATATATATACAGTGGAACCCCTCTAAACCGGACACTCGGGAAAATATACATGTTTATATATCTCAGATGTGTTCGCTGTTATGTATCTCTGATTACAATGACTTTTCATGATTGTAAAACCCTAGAATGGGTCCTGAAATGCTCATGTCTGATTTACAGTGGAACATCTCCAATCCGGACACCATGGGGACCTCCCAGAGTGTCCGGTTTGAAGACATTCCACTGTATAGCAGTGAAATTTTATCAAATAAATTTTATCAAATAAATGGTTGTGTTTTATGCTATAGAACATTTGCAGTTGATGAAGTGTAGATAAACCACATACTGAATACCTGAGACATAATCCAAGACACCGTGTCTTCAAAGCATAAGAATCTCTGCCATTCATTTAGGCCTAAAAACATTGGTGCGTTTCCTGTGAAAAAAAAAATATTGGGTCGGTCGGTCGGTCGGTCGGTCGGTCGGTCGGTCGGTCCGGTCGGTCCGGTCGGTCGGCCAGCTTTTTATTTTTAATATTATTTTTTTTTATATTTGCACTGCGATATTTCTGACGACATGGTGTTAAAATTCATGATGTTCTTGTTGTACCACTGCAAATGGCGTGTACCACTGGAAATGGCGTGTAATGACGAAAGGACAAGTATAAAGTTATTTCCAGCAACATTTTCCATAACCAAAATTTAGAAACACAAAAAATAAATTTTCCAATAAAAAATTACGGTCGGGGGTAAAAAACATACGGCGACGATTGAGCGACAGGAAATACACCTTATTTTTTACGCCTTATAAACAAGGAGATGAAGCAATTTGTGTATTGCCTGCAAAATAAGACACCAAGTTTGTTAGCAGTCATACAGAGATGGTGCTATTGATGTGCTTATGTGGCTGTGACTGGAGAAATGGGGCTTATGGGTTATGCGACCAGTGTAGATCCAGATCAGCCTGTGCATCTGCAAGCAATATACATTGTTACCAGGCTACAGGTGTGTGCTATTTGTTCAGGAGCTACACAGGTCATAAATCTCATAAGCCCCATTTCTTCAGTCACAGCCACATATAGAACCAGCATGAGGCTACCATGTACACAGGGGACCACTTGACCAACATTAACATGGTATTTATGGACAACACATGTGATATTGATTCACTGGAAACATGTAGAACAAGAGTTTAACTGTGCATGCTGGGAAATGTATGGGTTATAAATAGTTCAAAAATAGCAGATGACAAATCATTATATTTTCTTTTATTTCTCGCTGTAAATATCATGAATATGTCTTGGAATTTCATTAGAATTGAGGAATATGTCTCTGGAGGACTCAATTTTAACCCTTAGAGCGCTACACACAACCATTTTTGTCTGCTGTTGCTTTTATATCTTGCCTTATTTCTCAATAAAAACATGGTTTGACAGCACTTCAGAATAATTTCCAATGGAAATGATTCTGAAGTGCTGTCAAACCATGTTGTAAATTATTCTAAAGTGCTGTCAAAGCATGTTTTTGATGATAAAAATGGAAAATAGAAAATAAACAGCAGACGACAAAAAATTAAGATAGCGGTGTAGGGTTAATGAAGTTCCAAGACATATCCGGACTCAATTCTAATGAAATACAAGACATATTTACAGAGAGAAATAAGAACTAGACATTATGTTTGTAAAACATGGATATTCCCCCTTGGCATACATACTTGACTGTACAAAATTGCTAAGTGTTTCAACGACCTTATGACAGTAAAAAATAGGTCATGGTCAAGTTAATGGTGGCATGAGTGTCTGACAAATGTTCAGGTGATTCATGTGTCCAAGTATTGAAGCAATCCTTCGTGTAATATAGAAGATATTACATGTTGGAGAAACTTTTACAAACGTTTTGACGTAACAAAATGGCTAAGTGTTTCAGTGATATTTCGAAGGTGACAAAGGTCAAGGTCATGTTAATGGACAGACAGACGTACGGAACCTCAACAGCAAAACAATAAAAATACTCCCAATGTGTTAGCTGTTATTTTCACCGCTCGCATGTTTGGAGTTAACCAATAAATATCATAACTCGACTGTACTTGACATTCAAATATAATACAACACATCTATCTGTTACGAACAGAACTTGGCCGTTAAGTAATCTTGACCCCTGCTAGTTATTTTATGAAATATGGAGCCAGACCGCCGGCTATTTTCCGGATTGACTGACATTCATATTTAGGCTGGCAGGTTTATATGGCAGCCGCATCCCAGAGATAACAATCCATTATTCTTGACCTACTTTATTAGTAATGCCATAGTTTAGGTGGTCAGACTATGATAATTCTTGATGGATCTCTTGACTTTAATCCTTAACCCGTTCAATACCACAAGCCTGTATAGTGTGGTATTGGCAAAAGGTGTAGATCCAGATGAGCCGGCTCGTGACGAGCCGTCTCATCAGGATCTGAACCTTTTGCAACTAATTTTCATATTTTTTTTAGAAAAAAACACCACCTTTATATACATGGACTAGTCTGAAAATCATGTTGTGATTATTTGTATGGTTGGAAAATTAACATATCACAATCCATTCCAGTTACTTAGGGGTGAAAGGGTTCATCCTTAAAGTGACTGTGTCTCAGATGATCTCTCAGATATCCAATCTGCGGTTTTTTGTTTCATGCACAGAAACTGACATATATAAATCAATCGCAACATTTCATTTGATCACATTCCCAACAAGAAATGCGTCTGTCGAACGCGGATGCCACCTGCAGCATATTTGAGAAACTGTGAAACTGTGAAAAGGCGAAGGTCATATAAATTATGAAAAGGCAGGTGTGGCACACATACCAATGAATGAAGTGTTGAAGTATTGAAGCGATTAAGCAACTTATGTAGATGATATGGCCAGTTTGAGAAACTGTGACGAACTGGTTAACCAAAATTGTTAAGTCATTAAGTAACCTGGTGAAGGTGAAAAGGCGAAGGTCATATAAATTATGAAAAGGCAGGTGTGGCACACATACCAATGAATGAAGTGTTGAAGTATTGAAGCGATTAAGCAACTAATATGTAGATGATATGGCCAGTTTGAGAAACTGTGACGAACCGGTTAACCAAAATTGTTAAGTCATTAAGTAACCTGGTGAAGGTGAAAAGGCGAAGGTCATATAAATTATGAAAAGGCAGGTGTGGCACACATACCAATGAATGAAGTGTTGAAGTATTGAAGTGATTAAGCAACTTATGTAGATGATATGGCCAGTTTGAGAAACTGTGACGAACTGGTTAACCAAAATTGTTAAGTCATTTAAGTAACCTGGTGAAGGTGAAAAGGCGAAGGTCACATAAATTATGAAAAGGCAGGTGTGGCACACATACCAATGAATGAAGTGTTGAAGTATTGAAGCGATTAAGCAATTTATGTAGATGCTATCCAGTTTGAGAAACTGTGACAAAGTGGTTAACCGAAAAGTGTGACAGACGGACGGACGGACGTACCAACATTTTGGGTTTATGGGCTATTTGCTATATAAAAGATCAAAGGACTAGCCCCTAAACTTCAAAAGGTTTTATGGGCTAACGGAATAAGTTCAAAGAAGTTCAAAGGATTAGGCTCCTCCCCCTAGCCCCTAAACCCCCTAATGTTCGCCCGGACAGACGGACAGATGGATGGACGGACGGACGGTCCAAACACTATATGCCACCCGTTTCTTCGAAACCCGGTGGCATAAAAACATGCGTTATATTTAAGTACATGCTGTGTGGCACACATACCAATGAATGAAGTGTTGAAGTATTGAAGCGATTAAGCAATTTATGTAGATGCTATGGCCAGTTTGAGAAACTGTGACAAAGTGGTTAACCGAAAAGTGTGACAGACGGACGGACGGACGGACGGACAGACAGACAGACAGACAGACAGACAGACAGACAGACAGACAGACAGACAGACGGACAGACGGACGGACGGACGGTCCAAACACTATATGCCACCCGTTTCTTCGAAACCCGGTGGCATAAAAACATGCGTTATATTTAAGTACATGCTATCAGAAAAAAACATGTCTATAATACTGAAAATATTACAAGGGCATCGTTATCACTAAGCTAATCCCCTCGCTGGCAGCTGCAATAATAATACTAATAATAATAAACAAGAGGGCCATGATGGCCCTAATTCGCTCACCTGACTCCATGAACACCAGAGGAGAATGTGACATTGAGTTCATGTGTTTTAAAAACATTGTGCTATTTTTAGATGGCGGTCATCTTGGATTAAGCGATGACTCATTTTACCAAATCTGAAAATGCTTCACCCAAGGATCTTAACTTCCTATGAAGTTTGGCCAGCATCGGCCATGTGGTTCCTGAGAAAAAGACGTTCAAAATTTTGAATAAATGGACCTTTTGGTGGCCATCATGGATGACATAATCATCCGATTCAGACAAATATTGCACCAGAGCAATCGCCTCATCGATACCTACAATTTGATATATGGCATGAGCATATTCGGTCATGGCCATGCCCATTTTTGACCCCCTGGGTCACCATTTTCACAACTTTGAAAGAGCATTGTAAATCGATCAGTCCTACCAAGTTTAGTCGAAATCCGGCTAGCGGTTCATGAGAATTTTTTTTAATAATTTATGCTATTTTTAGACGGCGGCCATCTTGGATTAGCGATGACCTCCATTTTAACAAATCTGAAAAGGCTTCACCCATGGACCATAACTTTTAAGTTTGGCTACCATGGACCAAGCGGTTCATGTGAAGAAGAATTTTGAAATCTCTAATAAAAGAACGACCTTTTGACCTTTCGGCGGCCATCTTGGATGATATAACCATTCGATTTTGACAAAAAATGCACCAGAGTGATCGCCTCATTCATACCTTCAATTTGATATATGACATGACCATATTCGGTCAAAAATAAAATTTGACCCCAATTTGACCCCACGGGCCACGCCCATTTTTGACCCCGGGGTCACCATTTTAACAACTTTGAAAGAGCAATGTACATCGATCATTCCTACCAAGTTTTGTCAAAATCCGGTTGGCGGTTCTTAAGAAGAAGATTTTTGAAGAATTTGTGCTATTTTTAGATGGCGGCCATCTTGGATTACGTAATGACGTCATTTTAACAATTTTGTAATCCCCCTACCTAAGGACCATGACCATGAAGTTTGGTGATTATCGGCCCAATGGTTACCGAGGAGAAGACGTTTGAAAATGTTCACGGACGACGGACGACGACGGACGACGGACACATTGCGGTAACAATAGCTCACATGAGCTTCGCTCAGGTGAGCTAAAAAACGCATTTGCCTTACAAACAAGGTGAAGTCCTCAATGACCTTGACCTTGGGCAGTCGCATGCAAAACAAAGTACCATCCATAGACACACATTATGGCCAAGTATAACACTGTGGATTTGTTTATCAGTCGTCATATGAAGCACAGCAGGATGATGTTATGATAGTACTAATGTCTTGGCTTTGCAATATGACTGAAGTAGAAGTTTTTCCTTTTACAACATTGCCACCATTTCGTTTCTGGAAAATCCTAAATAATTTCTTTCTCTGTTCTTAGATATATATGTTGTGACCACCATTTGAACCGTCTCGTCGAGACGGTTCAAATGAGTGGTCACAATATATACTTTTATTGACAAATAACAAAAATAAAATATTAAAAACAATTCATACCGTAAAGGTGTATTCCGAACGCAATGAATTAATTACCGTTTTGTGTGGAATGAATGTTTTTTCTTTCAAATCTCAAATTTATTCAAGAATTCAGTCATTAAAACACTCGACACCAGGGGCCCGTTTCACTAAGCTTCATACGACTAAGAAGTTTGTAAGTGCAAATTTAGGATCGTCTGGAAATTTAAATTGATGGATTTACATTTATTGAGCATAGGCTACATATGCAGCCTATGCTCAATAAATGTAAATCCAATAATTGTTTACAAGAAAACATTGCTAATGTGAAATTTATAGACTATCATAATGTTGCACTTACGAACATTTAAGTCGTAAGAAGTTTAGTGAAACGAGCCCCAGTGCAGTTTCCGTACCAAGTAAATGACAAATCTCTGCACTATTTAGTCTACAAGCCGGTGACATTAAACGCACTAATTTTATGGACTTCTGTATAATTTGCTAACATATTCCATTACTGTCGACACCATCTAGTGCAAACGTTGAGCCAATTAGATACCTGTATTACCATGGTGGGCAAATGATGTCAAGTGCACCTGTTTTTTTGGATCGCTTCCACATACGTTTTCCAATATATCTCAGCAACGACTTAATACATTTTGATGTAATAAAGCACAGATATAACAGGATATTTCACCATGCTGGTGACGCGGTCATCATAACTGTAGAAGTTTTTTGTAAATATCCGTATATGATGCAATTAGTCGATGATGGCATCCATAGAGCTAGCTGTATATCAATTTCAGAGTAATGTTGAAATGGTAATAGCTACATGTATATGAGGACGGCAACATCGGCAGGCGCTAGAACACAATTTGTCCATTATGGCATCCATAGAGCTGTATCAATTTCAGAGTAATGTTGAAATGGTAATAGCTACATGTATATGAGGACGGCAACATCGGCAGGCGCTAGAACACAATTTGTCCATGATGGCATCCATAGAGCTGTATATCAATTTCAGAGTAATGTTGAAATGGTAATAGCTACATGTATATGAGGATGGCAACATAGGCAGGCGCTAGAACACAATTTGTCCACGATGGCATCCATAGAGCTGTATATCAATTTCAGAGTAATGTTGAAATGGTAATATAGCTACATGTATATGAGGATGGCAACATCGGCAGGCGCTAGAACATGATTTGTCCATGATGGTATCCAGGGTTCCAGATAAGGAATTAGTAATTGAGTATTGTCACTCTATCATTTCTGAAGCAATTGGGCATTTCAAAATTTTAATTGGGTAAAATAAAATCACACTACTGTTTACACATTAACAGTCAGCAATTATTGAATGGTTTGAAGATGTGTTTTCATGGAAAATAAGAAAAATATGCTATACTTGTGGTATGTTTATTATTTTCGGCAGCATGATTAAGGTACCATAACTTTTTTATTGCTTTTTGATACTCGCTACTTCTGATTTCAAATGGGTTTTTGGCAATTTTAATTGGATATGTAAGCAAATACGCAGCTTATCTGGAGCTCTGGGTATCAATATAGCTGTATCAATTTCAGAGTAATGTTGAAATGGTAATAGCTATATGAGGACGGCGACATCGGTAAATTGAAAACTGCGGACCTAAAACGCAGGCACACGTGACATACGTTAGCCACACTGCTATCTGTTATATCAGGTGCGTAATCAGCGGAGAGCAGATATGATCTAATATGCCAATTACATCATTCCGTAACGCCAAAACTTCAATCATAACAACTACTTAGGGTTCGATTTCCACGGAAAAACGCAGCTACGTCAATAGACCGTGATTGATGTAGGTATACGTTACCCGAAACCGTGTGTAGGATGCAGGGAACATGCATGGTGTCTGGTATACCATTTACCCGCGAATCTAATTCAGATAGATCAGAACCTATCTTTTCATCAGGTGTGTTTTGAATTAAAGCCAAAACTGATTACTACATGTAGACCGGCATACGGAAATCTCTTTAATATTGTTAGAATCGTGATATTAGTGTATATTATATCTGTTTGTGTGATGGTTTTGCGGAGTGATTGAAATAGTGAACACAATGACGTAGTAAGCCCGTGGTTTTATAATATTTAATATAATATTATAGCATGTTCTCTGAATCTGTACTTGAAATCATGCGTTTTGTTTGGGTGAGACTACACATATGTTCCAAACGGATAACTGGGGCTTATGGGTTTTGCGACCAGTGTAGATCCATATCAGGCTCTGCACTGTTCGCAATTCCATCAATGAAACACCTGTCATGCAAAATAGATCGTTATCTGGCTACAGGAGTGTGCTATTTGATCAGAAGCTGGTCACAAATCCAATATGCCCCATGTCTCCAGTCACAGCCACATACCGTAAAGATTCTAATAGACGCCCGGGCGTCTATTAGAATCACCACTGGCTCCGAAGTCCAGGGTGGGCGTTTAATAGAGGCAAGTGTTATTCAGCAAAGGAAAAATGATAAAAAAATATACGATGTTCTGCTATCTGAACAAAAACATAATTAAGGGACGTTACTCTCAAACGCCAGACTTAATTGTACTGTCTGTCCGTTTATAAACATTTGGGCCAAGACGTTTCGGCCCACTCTGGTCAATATGGTACAGTCGGTAGAAATGTTAAATTTAATGGTAATGTATATCAAGACAGCGTCAATCATTAATGCTGATCAGATTTACGCCTACGGACGTTTCGTCAGCGTCAGCGTTTCGGATCTGTCGGGTTTGAGACGCTTTGAAAATGGCATCTCCGTAACCGTGTAAATTCTGATCACCCTGTGTCCGTGGAAATAGCTACTGCTGATGAGGAATTTACTGTGACACCGGAATTTCGCTTCCGCTTTTGAAAGTGAAAGTAGCAATTATGTTTTTTCCCCCGATTTTAAAGGAAGTTGCTTTCGAAATAATGGAAAGAAAAAAAATCTAATTTGACAATTAGCTCCGATTTTGTTTCAAGTTGGTACTGGGCGTTTATTAGAGGCACTAATTTCATGGAAATCGGCCAAAAAATGTGTCATTTTCAATGCAAAAAGTGGGGGATGGGCGTCTATTAGAGCATGGGCGTCTATTAGAATCTTTACGGTATACAATTAGGACCAACATACATGTAGCTCCTGGGGGCCGTTTCACTAAACATTGTACGACTAAAATGTTCGTAAGTGCAAACGTATGATAGTCAGGGCCCGGTTGTTCAAAACATCCGTTAGCTTAACGGACTGTTAAATCCTTAACTGAATGGTTAAAATCTCTGTTTTAACAGAGATTTTAACCATTCAGTTAAGGATTTAAAAGTCCGTTAAGGATTTAACAGTCCGTTAAGCTAACTGGTGTTTTGAACAACCGGGCCCTGTAAATCTCACATTAACAATGTTTTCTATGCTCAATAACTGTAAATCCATCAATTGCAATTTCCAGACGATCATAAATTTGCACTTACGATATCTTAGTCGTACGAAGTTTAGTGAAACGGGACCCTTATCTCCTAGCACCTGTAGAATGATAGCGATACATTGATTGTTCAAAGCATAACGGGTGTTTCATTGATGGAATAGAAAACAGTGTAGATCCTGATCAACCAGTGCGAAGAATGGTGTTGGATATTTTGCTGATAGTATGGCAAACAGCGTAGGCTGTAATCAGCTACAGACTGGTCTGGGTCTACACTGGCTGCAAAGTCCATAACTTGCCCAATATCTCCAACCAAATATTTATTTCTTCCAATTTTAGAAAAAAATACCAATTTTAAAAATGACTATTTTTCATCTTTTCCTCCTCATTTACATGTCATTACAAATTTTAATTTTTAAAGAAATCCATGGGTATGGGTCATATATTCAGAATATGGCAAAGAAAAAAACTTGCATCGAGAAATAAGAAAAAAGAAGAACAGATATAACGGTATATACCATTAAAACGGGGAAAAAATATTGTCTGAAATAAATGGGCTAATGAACGGATAGCAGGAATTATTGCGCAAAAACTGACAGGTATTGATGGTTCTACCTGCTGGTTTACTTTATGTCAGGCACGGCGCCAAACTGTATCAGACAGGGCTCAAAACCTCTGGTAGCTTAACAAACTATTAAATGCTTAACACTGTTAGAACAGAGCCTGGTTGCTCTTAAATACTTAATACTGTTATTAGGCTTTAACAGGGCCTGGTTGCTCAAAACCTCTGTTAGCTTAATAGTGTTAAGGATTTAACAGTCCATTTAGCTAACAGAGGTTTTGTTTTCAAGGGGAGATTATCCACAATATTCCCCTCAACCAAAGGTGGTATTTAACTCTTTGCGTGCTAGCGGCGAAAATATCCGCCAAACGAATTATATAGGAGTACCGGTATATGTTTTATTTCTCTTTGTAAATATGTCTTCAATATGTCCGGAGGACACAATTCTAATGAAATTCCAAGACACATTCGTGACATTTATAAGGAGAAATAAAAGAAAATATAATGAATTGTCATCTGCTATTTTTGAACTATTTATAGCCCACAAATTTCCCAGCATGCAGCCCACAAATTTCCCAGAGTTAATTAATTTTACGGAATATTGAATATGAACATCATGAAAGTCACTAGCTCAGAAACAGAAATATGAGAAAAATGCTTGTTGGCTGGAGAATCAGTCATATTGTTTACAAACAATGAGCTGGTACCTGGTTTCTATTGTAATACTACAACAGGAATGAAACATATGGGGTACCAGCCCATCATCTGCTGTCATTTCATTTGCATGCTTTCTCATTTTCGGTTTCTATTTTAAATAAACGCCAAGGCAGTCCAACCAGACTTTGGCTGTTTCCGTAATTACGCTTTGATATTTTCGGGAGGGAGGTAGGTAGGTAATATTGTAATATCTACCCTCTAATATTGCCCGCTGCATAGTGAAGCGGGCAACACGGTAGAATATCTTTATGACGTGACATGAAATTGACCAATTCAATGCTCGAATTGCAATGAGGTACAGTCAAGCACCAGTATCTCCCTTCGACTTCGAGATACTGGTGCTCGACTGTATAACAAAAGAAAATGTAGTTCGAAGTGGGCGTAAAACACCGTAGTTTTACGCAGGTGTTTCGTACATTACCCACCGTGAGTAACCACTATCGGCTGCCTATCTTCGGCAATATGAGACAATACGTAGAATTCGAGAGGAATGTTAGTCAAACCATTACATCGCACCTCAATGATATTCACATGATTGGAAACGCAAACCGTAACCCACTCGCATTGGAAAACGCTTAATTGCAAAATCCAAGAATATTCAGGTGGTAAGGTGGTAGTCAGTGCTTTATTTAGATCATCAATTGTTGCTGCTGAATTAATATTATAGGAATGAATGGCCTTTTTGTGGAATTTATGGGGGTATAAACTTGGAAAAGTCGCGGGAATACTGGACGAAGGCCGGAAGGCCTCGTCCAGTATTCCCGCGACTTTTCCAAGTTTATATCCCCGATAAATTCCACAAAAAAAGGCCATTCATTCCTTATAATTCCAGCATTTGAAATAAATTCATCAAGGAAATGTGTTTATTTTGACAGACGGCAGCCATTTGTTTACATTGACAGCACCGACAGCGCACCTGTAGAAAGTAGTTTGGCGTGGGAGTTTACTGGGATATAAATTTTGGACAGAGACTTACTACGGGCCAATCAAATGTTAGGGAATTGTGTAAATATTTTTGTGTTGGAATTATAAATCATCATAGTTTGATGGATACAAAACTTTTTATTGAAAAAATCTTAATATTTTCTTTATTTCTCCATAAAAGTATATGTTGTTACCACTCATCTGAACCGTCTCGTCGAGACGGTTCATATGAGTGGTAACAAAATATACTTTCAAACAGAAATAGAGTAAATTCACAAAAAATCTACTATAATTGTAACGAACCTGTAATTGGTTAAAGCATTTGAGAGATGTCATGTCTAACATTAGGCAATAAATACAGTGTTCTGCAACATGAGACAGCGCTCCAGATAAGCTTTGTGTCTAAAGCGTACTACATCCCCGCCCCTCCCAGGATTTCAAAATCATTGCATATTTTACTTTTACAAATGGATTATTGATTTTCTTTATTACTTGAAAAACATTCACTTTTGCTTTTTGCAGCTCAACTAAGTGAATTCTCAACTTTATGACAGTATTTTCACTACAAAATTTGAAAATCAATGCGTATTTTCACATAGTGAAGTTAGCTTTGTCGACAACATAGGTTCCCGTTCGATTGGCGTGCTGAAAGCGATTTTATTGTTTCATTTGCTTGCTTAGGGTGTCAGAAACGAAAAAAAAATTGGTGGCAATTTTACTTTTGACTTTTGGGTGTTTTACGGCCCATCGAAATACCCCACCCACTTATTTACTATTGTGGAAATATATTTTCCTCAAATTATGGTACAAATGCATATGTGGTGTCTATTTATATGTTTTCATGGTCAAAGAACACGAATAAAATAAATTCAAATTGATTGGTCCAATGCCTTGCTCATGAATATGCAAATTAGGCATAAACATCAATAAAAAACAGTGTTTTCCTCGATGTATTTACATGTATATCTAATTGAATAATTCATGAAATAATGTTGGCTATATATGAGGATAACCGATGATCTACGCGGTTTAATCTTCAATGGTACTTCCACGGCATCCGGCATGCAATACTACAGCTCTTATTACGTAATTCCATACCAATTTGAAATCTACTAATTCCATACCAATTTGAAATCTGCTGTGTATTGGATATTGGATGCTGACGTATTACCGGAAACTTAACAACGCTGAGCTTTTTGCACCACGAAAAAGATACTTCTTCTTGTACATGATCACGTCATCAAAATCCACGTGTGGTGTAAATGGTAGCGTTGTTAATTTGTTTTTGACCAATGAATAACTGATGTTGTCAAGGACGTGAGCAATTTCAGCGGTTGCATCGCAGTTCGCTTGAGCTGTTCAATACAACAGTACCACATTAGTTTGTCGGTATTTGTCGTACAGTGTTTATATCAAACACACAGGGCAATCAATCGGTAGGCACCGTATATAGCATAATAATCAAAATGTCTTCACACATCTGTATAGTTTGTGATGGTGGCAAATTGGAAGGTCATACTTTTATCCACAATCCTTCAGAGGAATCAATTCTTAAATTGAAAACCTTTGCTAGGAAGCGTGCAAACTATGGCGAAGTAAAATATGCACCACTCGCTCAGCAGATGGATGACATGTCCTCAAGCGAACTAGAGTCTGTATCATATCATAATGAATGCTACAAAACTGTGGTGCACAAGGGGATGCTAGGCAGGGCCGAGAAGCGATTTCTGCAAACGGCATCGTGTAGTGACAACGTAACTCCTGCAAAGGTAGGACGGCCGTCATCACAAACGCCTGCGCGCGACACAATTGGTCGCACTCGCAGATCAGGGCGTGGTGAACCAAAACGGAAAATTTGCGTCTTTCAATGTGACCATCCTGAAGATATAGAAGATCTTCATATTACGGAAACTGATGCAATGGGCGGACGCTTGATATATACAGGGACAATACTAATAGTGATAAAGTCCGTGCGTGCCTGTCACTACTACATAAAGCAAGTGACGCAAGCGCACTTGAAATATGGTACCACAGAAAATGTCTACGCATGCATGAGCGTGAATGTGAAAGAAATACACAAACCACACCTGATGAAACATTGAGCAAACGAATGTCTGATATTGAAATTATCAACACGGTTAAATCTTCTCTATCGGTTGGTGAATCCATGACTATGAGAGATGTTAATAAACAGTATCTGTGCATACTGGCAGAAAATGGCACCATTACTGACGCACATGACTACAAGAAGCATTTGAAGCAGTTAATATTAGATAATATATCTGATATCGAGTTTGTCCGACCATACAAACAAAACGAAAGTGAACACTTGATAACTACAAAAACACTGGGTGTGGCAGTAGACAGTGCGGTCACAAAGCCCGATGCTCTTGATATCGTAGTAGATGCTGCCGCTATCATGCGTAAAGAGTTAGTAGATCCACACCGTACTTGGACATTCAATGGTAGCATGGACTATCTGAATCCACCAATAACTGCGTTTTTCCTCAAGCAGTTGTTGTTCGGTACTAAGTCAAGGGCAGTATCTACTAAACGAGATGATGACGTGAGAAATACTATAAGTGTCGTATCGCAAGTACTTGCGCAAAATGTTAAAAGTGACAGACAGATTATGTATGCCCCCAAGACTGATGCCGGCTTTAGCACTCACACACAGACACCATTGTCAATAGGATTGGGTCTCTCCATTCACAACAAGATTCGTAGTAAGGTACTTGTTAACTGTTTGTCAAAGCTAAACCTTGGGACCACTTATGAGGGTGTGATCAATCTCGAGAAACGGATTGAATGCGGTGTGGTAGAGAGGATGCGTGCATCTGGTGGATATTGTATACCACAGTGTATTAGAAAGGGCACATCTGTATTCTTCGCCATAGACAATATAGACTTTCTCGAAGATACATGTTATGGACAGAATACTCTACACGGAACGGTTGTAGTCATGAACCAAGAAGACAATGGTGAAGGTGAACGAGTCAACGCTCCACTTACAATTCCTGATAAGATAACACCGGTGCAACTTCAAGTACAATATAATGCTGACCCACGTGTTGTGGAAAACCCATTCAGTTTATGAATTATGAATTCAACTCAGAATCAGACATGTTGAAGAAATATGAAGTGAAAGATAGATCATGGGCATTGGCCAATCACCTTGGCAATGCTATTCCTGCTACGAATGTCAGGACAGTAGACGAAAGTGATACAAATACTCAGAACACATGTGCCGATTCCTCAATTGCAAGTAATGTCGTTGCCACAGAGGCTGAAGTGGATGCTCATATGGATGACTCGCCAATCGAGGATCCGTCAAACAGTAGAAACATAACAGAGTTTGACAGTATTCTGCAAACAACCAGGGATTCGCGATCGGAGAATGAGAAAACAAAATCCTCCCCTAAATCAAGTGTAATGCCGACATGGGCAGCCACAAATTCGCTCCTTTTACCGACTGGTAATGTAGCTAAGACACATAGTGAGGTTGTAACTCCCCTCTTTAGGCAAGCACCTACTGACTACGCTGTACACAGCGCTATCATTAACGCAGAATATATCGGCAGTAGTAATGGGGCCAGAAAGGAAAACCGTGATCACGCTAGACCTCGCTCTCTATGAAAGAGCAATCAAAATACAGTCATCAACGGGAAACAGCCACTGGGTACTTAGAGCAGGAGAACTTCACATTTGCTTTGCTGCACTCCATGCCTTAGGCAAATACATTGAAGGCAGCGGTCTTGACACTGTCGCCGTCGAGACAGGGATATATTCTCCTGTCACACTGCGTCAGATCTTTGCTGGAAAGGCGTTCAAACGGGGTATCGAATACCATATAATGAATGCTCTGGCATGTTACTACCTGAAGTATGAGCAAATGATTGACATTGTACATCCAGAAACACTTGTTGAGAAGTGTAGCCATCTGAGGAGATGTCTCCACGCACGTGATGAAGATAGTGGCGACGTCTTTGAAGACGTATGTGCTCACTACTCTCGTGAGATTGACAATCAAATGACAGAACAACAAACCGGAGATCTCGGAAAGTTCCTCACAAATTACCTACATCAGGTTGAATGTCTTCTTCACCTGATCCGAGCATGTAGGCAAGGGGACTGGGAGGAATATCTGGCAGCACTAGATGAGCAGATAAAATACTTTTTCGCCCATGATTTATACAATTACTCGCGACTGATGCCAATTCACCTTGCTCAGATGAACGACCTGAAAACGACAAATCCTGAAACATGGACAGCCCTTAAAGATGGTGACTTCTGTGTGAAGAAGACAGGTATACCATTCACCAACCTATTCGTAGACCAAACCCTCGAGCAGTGTATTAAAGAGCTGAAAGTTGCAGGTGGGATCACCGGAATAACTCAAAATGAGTCTGCACTGAACCGCTTCCTGTTTACAGCTCCAGAAATGACGCGAATCGTTAACGAGTTTCAGTCCCGATACGCAGCTGGTGCCCGAGCGCAAAGGACAGAACATTATCAACTATCAGGTTCAATAGGGTTGCGGTCTGCCACAAATGCTGTGAAGATCAAGGATTGTCTAGAAAGACACTGCGATGGAAATCCTTTCATGACAGAAATACCACTGGTGAACATAGTATCTATGATGACGGTGCCCGACAATGCAACAGTAGACATTGTAGAGAGAGACGAAAAAGGGACTACACGATACAAGGACTTTGTGGAAAACAGATTGAAAAGTGCATCATCACTCTCTGTTTGGGACCGAATCACAAAGATGAAACTGAAAACATTCAGTACATGCTTGAAGAAAACCAATGTCGCTGGTAACAACAAGGTAGTTAAGCTTCGCGAAGACAGACAACTACTGGCTCGTTTCCTTGTTGTACAACAGTCGCGTCCAGACCTAGTGGACAAACTGGGTGACACGATAGGCAACTATGAGCTGGCTGTAACACCACGTTCATTGTTTGCAACAGATGGAACGTTACTATTACCAACTGACAAGAGTGCGTTCATGAAAGAAATCGAAAGCTACAAAACTCCACTTGTATCCGCCAGTCAGACAGTTTCAGAAGCAAATGTCGATGTATGTCAGACCATGCATCGCGTTACAGACGATACACGATTTCCAGAAGAACTATCAAGTTCTGCGGTGAACGTGAATGAACGCGGATCGTCGCAAATTGAGAGTGACGTGGATGAACACGAAGTGTATACAGATACACCATCTGAATGTGAATATGAAACAATACGAGAGAAAGTAATTATAATTGATGCACAAGCCGTAGTTCAGGGGATTAAAAAGTCACCAGGGATGGAGAAGATATCAGACTTTGGTGATGCATTTGTTACAAGAATAGCCAGGATGACAAACGGTTACTCAGAGGGAAGAGTAATTTTTGATAGGTACACAACTGCGTCATTAAAGGAAAAGACAAGAGTGAAGAGAGCGGGCAACACTGAACCAGTAAAGTTTCTAATACACGATTCCCAGAACATTAGGAATGTGTCTATAAAACTTCTTTTATCGCACAGTGAAACGAAGGCTCAGCTAACGGAATACCTGGGAAAGCGTCTACTGGAATACTTTGCCCAAAAAACAATTGGATTGGTTGTCGTGTATGGGACATCAGTTCACACAAACAAACCAAATCTTGTTCATCCTAATATGATGACACATGGTCACGAAGAAGCAGATACTCAAATTCCGCTTCATGTCATTGATGTGACAGAACAAAGTCAGTCAGTTCGAGATGTGTATGTATGGTCTCCTGACACAGATGTTTTCCTGCTGCTAATGGATGTTGCGGCAACTGAAAACATTCCAGGCCATTTGAAGTTACTAACCGGCAGAGGGAAATACTTCAGAGTCATTGATGTGAAAGAGAGATGTGTTGCCCTTGGACCAGAAAAAACAAAGGGTCTCGTTGGACTGCACAATTTCACAGGTGCAGACTGGGGAGGAAAGTTCTTCAATGTCTCCAAAAAGTCGTGGATTACTAGGTACCTGTCTCTAGCCAGTGACAGCGATATTGTTCGATCTCTTCAGCAGCTTGGAACTGCTGATAGCCCTTCAGAAAATGACATTGCCAACCTGGATCAGTTTGTTTGTGAGGCTTATTCTCCGAAAAGCTCATGTAAAACTGTACGAGATCTTCGTTGGGAGTTATTCCGTACGAAAAACCTTGAAAGTGAGAAACTTCCACCGACGCTCGGTACCCTCAAGCCACATATACAGAGAGCTAACTTCATCTCAGCTAGAGATAAATCGTATAGAGAACCTATGCCACAACTTCCTCCATTGGAAGAGAATGGATGGGAATCAGGCATTGATGGAAAATTGTCGGCTGTGAAATGTCTTAACGCCCCAGCTCCTCTGGCAGTATTGGAGCTGGTAAAGTGTGGATGCAAAGGATCTTGTCATGGGAAAAGAAACTGTTCGTGCCAGAAGAATATGGTCCCATGCACACCATTGTGCAAGTGTAGTGACTGTTCCAATATAGAGCCATATAAGATAGTTGACAATGAGGACCTATGAACATACAGAGGAGCCATATAAGTTAGTTGATCATGAGGACATATGAATATATAGAGCCATATAAGGTAGTTGACCATGAGGACATGCGAATATATAGATGCGCCATATAAGGTAGTTGATCATAAGGACCTTTGAATATATTCAGGAGCCATATAAAGTAGTTGACAATGAGGACCTATGAATATATAGAGGAGCCATATAAGGTAGTTGATCATGAGGACATATGAATATATAGAGGAGCCATATAAGGTAGTTGACCATGATGACATCATTGACATGCGAATATATAGATGCGCCATATAAGGTAGTTGACCATAAGGACCTTTGACTATATTAAGGAGCCATATAAAGTAGTTGACAATGAGGACCTATGAACATATAGATGAGCCATATAAGGTAGTTGACCATGAGGACCTATACATATATACATGTAGATGAGCCAAATAGGTAGTTGATCATGAGGACATGTGAATATATAGAGGAGCCATATAAGGTAGTTGACCATAAATGAGGACATGTGTATATATAGAGAAGGCTGAAACATTTTTACTCGAGAACATACCCTATGAAAACTGATAAGCGCGATGTATTCTCAATACAATACAAACACAAAGAATTCAAGAGGAATACCGTATGATTTTTGCATAATGGCGACACATAATTTGCATAATATTTAATGTTAATTAGCTGTCCATATTCATTTAATATGCATTGCGATTTCAAGGCAATATCAGAGCCGGTCTTTAGAATAAATATAGTAATACAATAATTCATTAGTGAATTATTATAAATAAATTAATAAATCCAGGAAAACACTGTTTTTTATTGATTTTTATGCCTAATTTGCATATTAATGAGCAACGCATTGGACGAATCATTTTGAATTTATTTTATTCGTGTTCTTTGACCATGAAAACATATAAATAGACACCACATATGCATTTGTACCATAATTTGAGGAAAATATATTTCCACAATAGTAAATAAGTGGGTGGGGTATTTCGATGGGCCGTAAAACACCCAAATCGAAAAAGTAAAATTGCCACCAATTTTTTTTTCGTTTCTGACACCCTAAGCAAGCAAATGAAACAATAAAATCGCTTTCAGCACGCCAATCGAACGGGAATACATAACTCACCTCACTAACATTGCTGTGCGTATTGTGTACTCCAACTTTTGATAATCAATGCATATTCAGCTAAAACAATTGCGTAAAATACGCCAATATGCACCTTATCTGGAGCGCTGATGAGACAACAGATTTATCAAAGTTCAAGTAGCTAGATTTAATGAAACTGCTCTGTGAAACCTGTAGAATTGAGATTAAACTGTTACACATTTGTTTCCCCTACATGTATGACAGATGTTGTGCTCAATTTGCAGAGCTGCAGCAAACAGTTGTAGAACTACTTAGGGACAAAAACGAAGATGAAGTTAAATTGGAGTTGAAGGATACAAAAGATGGGATCTACCTAGTGAAGGAATTAAATTAAATAGGACAGAAACAAACGACAAGGCGATTAATATTTCTCATTATATCATGAGTGAGAATTTAGATGTGGGATAGAAATATTTAAATTTTAACTAGAGCAAGTCAGCAGAGGCTCACAGATACAACCGGTCGCCGCCTGAACAGACAAATAAATACTTTAACGCAAATCTTACGGACGGATGAACGCACAAACAGACTGACGGACGGACGTAATGACGAAAACTATATACCCCTCTGGTGATTACTTACGTAGTTCTCTTTGAGGTCTGGGTGTTCGGTTTCAATGCCGTCATCTAGGATGGTGACGGCCACGCCCTTCCCCGTAATGCCCATGTTCCACGCCATCTGTACATTCATGTCCAGCCCTTGGTCCCGATTCTGCAAGATATGAATGAAATTAGAAAATTGTTTGTAAAACAAAATGCCACCGGTGTTGTATATCAGAGCTCCAGATAAGCTGCGTATTTGCTTAAATACCCAATTAAAATTGCCAAAAACCCAATTTAAATCAGAAGTAGCGTGTACCAAAAAGCAATACAAAATTTGTGGTACCTTTATCATGCTGCAGAAAACAATAAACAGACCACAAATATAGCATATCTTTCTTATTTTCCATGAAAACGTATCTTGGTATTTCATTAGAAAAAGGGGTGATTTTCAGAGTTGAAAAAGGGGCATAACTCCAGACGGATCAGTGTGACAGCGAACATTTTAAGTTACGCACTCCTGCACTTGATGGTTGGGATGAATACAGAGTATGAAGAAAATCGGTCAAAAACTGTAGATGTAGTTCGCCGGACAAGGAAAAAACATTATTTTCAGCATCGAAAAAGGGGCATAACCTGCGGATGGATCGGTGGGACTGTAGAAGTAGTTCGCCAGAAATGAAAATTGTCTACTGACAGACGGACATGGTAAACACTATATATATATATATATATGCCACCGACAAAGTTAACTATCGTTGCGATGGCATAAATTACGTACGTAGACATATGGGTGTTGAACGCGACACATCGTCATGGCAAACATTTTGTTTGCAAGCTGACTCTTATATACCCCCCTCCATGTAAACTGTTTGTGGTGGTATAAAAAAGAAATCAGTAACACTGATGGATGTACCTCTCCAAAACTTTAAAGGTACATACATGCCCACTCAGTAGGCACAAAATGTTCTTTATATCAGAGAGTGGGCATGTACCTTTAAAGGTACATGCCCACTCAGTAGTCACAGGGTGAAGTAACGGACCGAGGTCTATAAATACATTAAATATGCCTAAAAGCATAAATAAATGAAAATTTTTTTTTTTTTTTTTTTTACCCCATCCATCTAATCTTAGATGGATAGGGTAAAAAAAAAAAAAAAAAAAATCTTCATTTATTTATGCTTTTAGGCATATTTAATGTATTTATAGACCTCGGTCCGTTACTTCACCCTGTGTCAGTAGTCACAAAATGTCCTTTATATCAGAGATATCACGAGACATTTTCTGGCAAAATAAACATTCATTCACCATTACCCCATGTATTGATTGGCATTATTATACATTTTATATCAGACGTAAATTTCCACACTGATATCAGGGGCGATAACCGTGTTTCCTTACAATGTTAATGGACATTACTATTTATTCTCTGTATTTAGTTTCTGATGTGCAAAGATCATACTTTATAATCTGTCGAAAATATTATTTTTTTCAGATGACGCATTTAATTAGTAGAAATAATTAAAAAATATCATGCCTCATTTGCATATGAAAATAGCCTGATACCACCGCGAGTCACTATCAGTAAAATAAATATTACTACATGATTACATCTGTATAGCAGGCACTCATAAACTGGTGGAATAGTGACATAATGATACACTTATTTAATTCCTATAAAGAACATTTTGTGCCTACATGTATGTTATACTGAGTGAGCAAATTTCTTAGTCATTAGACTTTGACCTAGAACACATGGCCGCATGGATGGGCTATATACAATGAAACTATGGATGATGACAAATGAGGCTGAGACTCGAGAAATGGGGCTTATGGGTTTTGCGATCAGTGTAGATCCAGATCAGCCTGTGCATCTGCACAGGCTGATCAGGATCTGCACTGGTCGCTATTCCATTCCTAAAACACCAGTCGTGCATCTAACAAGCAATATAGATCGTTACTAGGCTACAGGAGTGTGCTATTTGATCAGGAATAACAGTGGCCACAAATCCCATAAGCACTATTTCTCCAGTCACAGCCACAAATAAGTATGTGAAGTTTCAAGCCAATCCGACTTACGGTAACAAAGACAGAAGATAGCCAGAAACTTAAACGGAAAGCTCGGACAGATACACAGACACGCAACGTCAACAGACACTCAGTTGGAAAGGGTCAGAGCTCCAGATAAGCTTTGTGTCCAAAGCGTACTATACCCCCTGATTTTAAAATCATTGCGTATTTTACTTTTACAAATGGGTTATTGATTTTCTTCATTACTAAATAGGGAACAAATGATAAAAAATATAGCAAATTTAAACATTCACTTATTTGAGCTGCAAAAAGCAAACAGTTTGCTTTTTGCAGCTCAATTAAGTGGATTTTCAACTTTATGACAGTATTTTCACTACTCAATTTGAAAGTCAATGCGTATTTTCACATTGCTGTGCATATTTTGTACTCCAACTTTTGATAATCAATGCGTATTCAGCTAAAATAAGTGCATAAAATATGCCAATACGCACCTTATCTGGAGCTCTGAAGGGTGGTGACTGTATGTACCACAATTTATTTTATTTTAGTGCACATAAAATTGATGGAAAACGTTTTAAAAGTTTTACATCTCTAGAGGGATATTCCGCATGTAATGGGTTATTATTGATAATTGCTTCCAAATTTTGCCAGGTTTCGAAACTGAACTATCAGCAACTGCATACAACATTGAGCTATGAGCCTCATGGGAAGCATTTGTAGAATTCCAGAAATTGCTAGTACTAAAATACGCATAAATGATTCTTACACAATTGTGGTTGCAATAAAATTGCAAGACAATGCCAATCGATATGTGATAATCGTCAAACATGACTAGCAGAATAATAGAACGTTTTTGCCTAAAATTGTGGAAAAAAAGCATACCGTTTGCCATTAGGAACAGTCAAATAACAACCATAACAAGAGTTGTCAGAAGACAACGAAGCTCGCCTGTTGGAAGCCAAGAGTCATATAGGTGGGGCAGATGTTACAACGACATCAGTCAAGTAGATTTGTCACTAAGCAAGAGCTTGTAATACCCCCTCGGTAGTCCTGGACATAACTTTTCTAAGTCTATAAGGAGATAGAAATTTACCCTAACGCTAAGTTTTGTGAACGCGAAGTCCGTAACCTTGACATTGGGATTACTGGGGGTCAGAGGGTCCTGGATCTGCCACGACATGATATATGTAAGACTACCAGAGGATATGTCAAGTATCAGTAAGCTTTATGAAATTCAATAAGGTCTATCAAAGGATACAGAAGTTATAAGAAATGTACCCGAACATTAAGTTGGTGAAAGCACTAAGTCTGTGACCTTGACCTTGGGATTACTGCTGATGGGAGGGTCATGGATATGTCATAGAGGACCATCAGAAGAGTGGTACATGTGTGAAATATCAATAAGTTCTATCAAAGGAAACAGAAGTTATAAGAAATGCATCCCAATGTTAACCCTTAGACCGCTACACGCAACAATTGTCATTTGCCGTTGCTTTTATATCGTGCCTTATTTCTCAATAAAAACATTGACAGCACTTTCAATGGAAATGATTCTGAAGTGCTGTCAAAGCATGTTGTAAATTATTCTAAAGTGCTGTCAAAGCATGTTGTTGATGATAAAAATGGAAAATAGAAAATAAACAGCAGACAACAAACAAGCGGTGAAAGAGTTAATGTTGTGGACGCCGACAACGTCGAAAGACCCCAGTGGGTACGCCATTAGCTCTTAAAAGCCATACAAAACAAGAAATGCGTCTGTCGAACGCGGATGCCACCTGCAGCATATTTGAGAAACTGTGACAAAGTGGTTAACCGAAAAGTGTGACGGACGGACAGACAGACGGACGGACAGACGGACAGATGAACGTTCCAACATTTTGGGTTTATGGGGTATTTCCATTGTTTGAAGAACAATGAAAAAGCCCCTAAACAACAATAGAGTTTATGAGCTTACGGAATATTACAAAGGAATCTTTTGTTCCTAACCCCGCCCCTAAGCTCTCAAACCCCCGGACGTTGGCCCGGACAGACGGACGGATGGACGGATGGACAGACGGACGGTCCAAACACTATATGCCACCCGTAGAAACCCGGTGGCATAAAAACAAACACTGGTGTTGACAAGATTAAATACAACCTATGAATTGAATATTGGCAGGAAACAGAATATTATCTTTAAGACTGCTAGACTGACATTTACACAAGTGTGTGTAACAAGTTGCCAGGAATCTTTCAGCGACTATGATGGTCGAGTCAACACAATCATCCTAATGAACCAGTAAAAACAACTGACATACAGTCCAACACAGGAGAATCTCACAACTCGGCATTTACCACCAATTCACCTCCATAAAGGATAGACCTTATAGTAAGTAGCCCCTCCCCCCACCCCCTCTCCAATATTTCACTAAAAGAATGTTATTTGCACATGATATTATAAGTCAGATCAAACATCAAAACTACCATGTTAAATTGAGCCATATTAATACACGAACAAATTCAGAAAATTGCACAGCCCTTGGGGCGTTTATTAGAATATTAGTATTATAATATTATATTAGTTATTAGTTATTAGTTATTATTATATTAATAATATTTATATTATTATAAAAATAGGGGTTTTCCAAAATTAATTGTACCCAAATACACTGTTATTGTGATAAACCAGTGCAGCCATACAAACCCGGATATTTGGACAGTCATGGAAAACCATATATTTATGTGTTTTCCAGAATGTCTTGTGTCCGATTATTTAGGGTTATTACAGTAACTTCCCTTAGAACTACTTCCAAGGCATCACGGGTGTTAGATTTGGCGGAGTTTGTCGCGTTGACGGCATGCTTAACCCATTTCATGCTGAGTATATGCCATTTTGAGTGTGGAAAATCATAAATATTTTCTTTAAATGTGCTTAGAAGTATATGTCGCGACCCCCATTTGAACCGTATCATCGTAGGTAATGAATCTACGGTTCTCCCCATAAAGGTGCCTGTTGTTGAGCGGGCAAAAAAACCCAATCGATCAATCAACCAATCAACAAACCAATCAATCAACAAAGCAATCAACCAATTAATCAATAGTCCCAGTTTTGGAGCAGGGAATCCGAAGTAACAGCAAAGTACGGAGCCTCACAGGGGACATGGATTTTTTGTTATTAATTCGTTCCCACGAAATAACAATTTGTTCCCTCAATTTAACAATTTGTTCCCTCGAATTAACAATACGTTCCCACGATATAAAACAATTTGTTCCCTCAAATTAACAATTCGTTCCCATGAAATGACAATTCGTTCCCTCAATTTAACAATTTGTTCGCTCGAATTAACAATTCGTTCACATGCTATAACAATTAATTCCCATGAATTAACAATTCGTTCCCGTGGGAATGAATTGTTATTTCGTGGGAACAAATTGTTAAATTGAAGGAACAAATTGTTAATTTGTGGGAACAAATTGTTAATTCGTGAGAACGAATTATTAAATTGAGGGAACAAATTAATAAAAAAAAAATTCTACATCCCCTGTGGGGCTCCATAGCAAAGAGCCTGACAAGACAACAGCAATGTGTCGACACTGGAGTTGAAAACAATGGAGTTGTGTGTTTTGACAAGTTCCAGGTTCTATTGATCTTGGAGCTCCAAGAGATTTGAAAGTGCCAAGTTGTTGAACCAACAGCCAGAATCAGACCATATACGGATGTGACTTGAGGAAATGGGGCGCATGTGATCTGTGACCAGTATAGCTCCTGATTAAATGGTAATCTGTAGCCTGATGCACTGGTCTTAAAAAAAACATAAACAACATTTCTCCAGTCACAGCCATATACGCCTGTGACTCGGGAAATGGGGCTTATGGCCTTTCCTACCAGTGTAGACCACAACCAGTGTAAACCCAGATCAGCCTCGGATCCGAGCAGTATGATCAGGTTCTGCACTGATCGCCATTCAGTCAGTGAAACACCCTGTATGTTTCAAAGGAACATTGTAGATCTATATCAGGCTGCAGGCTACTGTCTAATATTTGAGTGGAAAGATGTTGGTAAAATAAACCATAAACTATATTTTCATTTCAGAAATCCATGTCTCTAAATTAAATTATTGCATACATATTTCAACGTATACCACCAGTACTAGCAAATCTACAAGATGTATATTTTTTGTTAAAAGCATTAGGAATATTTCCCCAAAGCAATATAGCACAGTGGCCTAGGCCCTGCTCAGACTGCGTAGAAACTGCACTGGTCATAAAAGTGGATTAACCCATTAAAGATGGGATACAATTATAGTTGTATGAAATTTTTATGAGAAAGTATATGTTGAAAGTATATGTTGTTACCACTCGTTTGAACCGTCTTGACAAGGCGGTTCAAATGAGTGGTAACAACATATACGGTCATGGCCGAGAAATAAACAAAATAATGAGATTTATTTTACACAAATGATCGTATTCTTAGACTGAAACGGTTGAATGCAAGAAGGTGGCTGCTGTATGGAGGCATTTATAAGCATTTATCCAATTCGGATATAAAGCCTTGTCTGTTATAAACAGGTGGTTGTTATAAAGAGATGATCATTAATGGAGGTTGGATTGTACTTAGAGCCAACATAAGTTGTTTCTACTTCACAGAAATTCTTCATTTTATGCCAAAATACATCGCGTATTATTTTTATTTTACAATCAGCTGCAGATTAGTTAATCATTAAATTGTACTTACAAACAAAAGAAACACTCAAATGTGAAATGAATACATCGTAATGTTGAATTCTTCGATAAGAACAACATTATTCCTTGATGATGAAAAGAAAATGAAAACAATACAAGGTATTCACCATTAATCACATTTGTTTTGGCAGTACAGCATTAGTACACCCAGATAATTATAGTTTTTCTTAATGAATAATAAAAAGTCAGAGTTTGCTAGATGACAGTGTCGGAATAAAAATTGCAACATAATTGATTCAAAGGTGCGAGGGAAATAAGCTGAATTTCGTGTCGGATATTCAAAGGTATCAAAATTAACAAACACTCTTTTTTTTTATTTGTTTACTTTATTCATCATACATATGTTGTTGCCACCCACACAGTTGATTTATATATTTATTTATTTAATAGTGCTTTATGTCATCTGTAAACAGCTAAGGTCATTTTAGGCCGGTTAAGGTCGAAATATTCATCCCTGAAATCAGAATAACCTGTAGCCGATTTCATCAACATTGCAAAGTATACTTTGAGGGAGAAATTTTCAATTTTAGGATAAATTTATAATTTTTTATTATACTGAATTTATTACATTATCACAGCCATTCTGGCTGTGATAATGTAATAAATTCAGTATAATAATTCTGCATACTTTTAATCATCAAATATATGCAGTCGTTAAGTTCTATATGACATAATGCATTTCGGGAAAAATAAATGATTACTCCCTCAAAGTATACTTTGCAATGTTGGTGAAATAGGCTACAAGGTGCCAGGTCCTCACCACCATCACCACACCTAAAATAAATAGGATAACTATATCTTACTACTTCTATCTTGGGTATAACCTGATTCAGAGAAGCGTACCCTCCCATTGTCTCTAGATTCCATGTGAATGAACTTTATAAAAGATAATGAAAGGATCAAATTGTGCCTATTATACTGAATATCCAGATGGGAGATTGGTCATAAATTCTAATGTTACTTAATAAACCATAAGTGGCCACATCCTGCTATATATCTCTGTGTGGGAAACACGTGCACTTCCTCCCAATACTTGCCCGACTATACCAGATCTGTGCCAATTCTCACCCTATGCAACACGAATATTCGTGTTTCTAAATCTAGTCAGGGATTCCGCTGGGAAAAATAAAAAAATCACCGTTTTTTTTTTTTTAAAAATCGAAAATTTAAAAAAAAAAAATCGAAAATTGTAATTTTTTATCGCCAACTGTTTATTTTTATCGCCAATTGCGAAAGTGACGATTGCCAGCGGAATCCCTGCTAGTACAGTGGAGCCTCTCTAAACCGGACACCCTGGGAGATCCCCATGGTGTCCGGTTTAGAGAGGTTGCACTGTAATTAATTTAGCTCTCTTTAAACAATTTTTGTCATTTTCAATCATGTAAAGAATCGAGACTGACATAAATGACAGTGAAACTATCGAAATTAACCCTTTCAACCCACATGCCTGCATAGTGGTATTGGCAAACAGTGTACATCCAGCTAGATGAGCCGGCTCGTGACGAGCCGTCTCATCAGGATCTGCACTTTTTGCAAGTAATTTTCATATTTTTGAGAACATTCAACAAAAACACCCCCTTTTCCTAAATGGACTAGTCTGAAAATCATTTTGTAACGATTGGATTGGTTGCAAAATTAACACATCAAAATCCGTTCCAGTTACTTAGAGGTGAAAGGGTGAAACAAAATGGGGTCGCCAGGATGTCCGGTTTAGAGAGGCCTGACTGTGAGTATCAAGTTGCATAAGGTGTTTCTGAGCACTTGAATGCATATAATTTTAACCCATTACGTGTGAAATACACCTTTACGGGTATCAAATTGTTTAAATATTTAATTTGTATTATGTCTCAATGAAAGTACCGTAAACATTCTAATAGACGCCCGGGCGTCTATTAGAATCACCGCCGGCTCCGAAGTCCTGGTTGTGCGTTTAATAGAGGTAAGTGTTATTCAGCAAAGAGAAAATGATAAAAAATATACGATTTTCTACTATCTGAACAAAAACATAATGAAGGGACGTTACTCTCAAAAACTGCCGGACTTGATTGTACTGTCAGTCAGTTTATGAACATTTTGGACCAAGACGTTTCGGCCCACTTTGGTCATTATGGTACAGTCGGTAAAAATACTGGTAATGTATATATCAAAACAGTGGCAATCATTAATGTTGATCAGATTTATACGCCTACGGACGTTTCGGACTGTCACCGTTTCGGACATGGACGTTTCAGCCCGTGGACGTTTCGGTCAGTATCAGTGCGATTAATTTTGGCCCATGGCCACGTCCAGAACAAGCCATATTTATTTTTGCTCATCTCCAAGGAAATATCAGCCAACAATCCAACATGATGTCATTTTCACCCATATTATACGAGATGGGTTTGAGTGTCTGCGTGTAAATTCTGATCGCCCCGTGTCCGTGTAAATAGCTACTTCTGATGAGGAATTTACTGTGACACCGGAAACTGTTGAATTTCTCTGCCGCTTTTGAAAGTGAAAGTAGCAATTATGTTGCCTTCGAAATAATGGAAAGAAAAGAAAACTAGTTGGACAATTAGCTCCGATTTTGTTTCAAGAGACACAAATTTTGTTATGTGAAAATCAGCCAAAAAATGTGCCATTTTCAACATCTATTAGAGCATGGGCGTCTATTAGAATCTTTACGGTATATGTTGTGACCACTCATTTGAACCGTCTCACAGAGAAAGCTTAATTGTGCTTACTTTCGATAGGTTTTATCTCCGATGTTAATATCTGTTTATGAACACAAACCACTCACGCGTGTCTTGAAGTAGTCATCTGCCTGTTTTACAGTGGAACCTCTCTAAACCGGACACCCTGGGGACCACTGTATTAATTTGAGGACCAGCCTACCAGCATTCCATAGTGGCAGGTGACCTGCGGACTCTGTGGCTACAATGACACGACTCCATCAATCACAGCCAGCTCTCACACACTGAACAAACAAACATACATACACACATGCGCCAGTGACCTACTTTCTCTCCATCAGCTAACATTGTAACCCAAATTTTCATGTCATGACCAAGGCCTGAATTAAAATGTTGGTTGTTTGCCCTTTACCTACCCGTCATTTTAGACATAGTTAGACATGGGTTGGTAGGCAAATTATTTTATTTTTAATTGAGATGGTCAACACTGCGGCCCGACTTGATTGTAATGTTATCATTTCGATTTGCAAAAACTTTTGAGTTGGCGCTATAAATTGGGTCGGGCGGTAAATGGCAAACAAACTCAATTTTAATTTTGGCCCAAACAGCTAGTGAACAGAACAGAAAATACAAGAATTCATAAAACCATCGCCATAGTCACAAAAGAGAGCAGCAGAGTATTTAAACGACCACACAAGCGAGGAAAAATGCTTATACTATAAAAAATTATTTTTACACTTTATTCATTTTTTTTTTTACATTTTTAGTGAAAATTGATTGATTGATTGTTCAAACTCCAGGGATAACACTATGAACCAAGCACTTAATTAACCCTTACACCGCTGAATTAATTTTTTTTGTCCATTGGTTGTGTTTTATTTTCCATTTTTATTATCAAAGACATGGTTTGACAGCACTTTAGAATCATTTCCAATGGAAATGATTCTAAAGTGCTGTCAGACCATGTTTTTTTATGCAGAATAAAGGCTGTCAAACCATGTTTTTATTGAGCATAAAGACAAAATATTAAACAACAGCAGACGACCATTTTTGTTCCCCCCCCCCCCCCCACCGTAGCATTATACTGCTTGTTCCTCAGCATCTGTTGTTCCATAATTTTGCCTCGGTTATTAACTGGGGCAAGCAAGCTATCTGCAACACATTATTGTATTTATAGGCGATAATTTACACTCGTTATTATATTGCAATTTCCGTTTTCAATAACGTTTTAAATGCCCTGAACTTCAGAAATTAGAAAGCTGTGTTTCAAGCTGTAACCTGGTAAAACAATTGTGTCAGGATCTGTCGACAAAACTAGGCGTAATGTTTGTGGGATCAGTGTAGACCCAGACGTTCATTTAAACACTGAGCAAACAATGTTGGCTAATCACTTGGCCATGTGTAAATCCAAGTTCGATTTAATAATTCCTTTTTATATATGGGCTATTCTATAAATCAGAAAAGGGAAAATTTCATTAAAAACTTGGAAAATATCCGCAAACAGTGCAGATCCTGTTGAGACGGCTCGTTACGAGCCGTCTCATCAGGATATACACTGTTTGCAAACATAGGCCTCGAGAAATTCTTAATTTTCCACTCGTCCAGATTCAATTAATCCAATCCTACATATTTATTCTAGTTAGCACTCGTCTAGATCCAAAATTCACTCGCCAATATGAGCGGACGAGTGGATTTGTCGGTCGAGACGAGTGGATTTGTCGGACGAGTGGATTTGTCGAGACCTGAAACATGGGGATAGAAGCCTGTGCTGTTGAAAAGTTACTTACTGTTTGCACTAGTTTCTTGACCAATGAAAGCATAGCATTTTGCCTCAATTAATCACATACTGCAACTATTTCTCCAATATCCACTAAATGTATTTATTCATTAAATGTTCCAATATGTAGAAAGTTATATTTAGATCCAGACGTCAGAAATGCATGTGGCACACATCCTGTTGTGACGTGTATATGTAGTAGTATCGCAAGTCGAAAGCACGTATCGGTGGGACTTGCATTGATGCAGACATGTGTACGCGAAGAAGGGCGGGGCAACCAATAAGTAAGTTATAGTTCACATATTGAATTTTTAATAAACCAACATGGGAACAATAACCATGATTATATATACATACCCTCCCATCATCCTACCATTATATAAAAGCTGGATTAGCGATTAATGTGAAGTTCCCTGTTTTCTCCCACCCAATATTCCCAACTGATGAAATATTCTGGTAACTTTCTGCTCCAAGTCAATATTTACTCAATAATTGGTCCCGAGAGTATCAGAACAGAGCTCCAGTTAAGGTGCATAATTTGACCAAATATTCGAGGTATTTTTCTCAGTTCTTCATCAAAAATGGCAAGTTGGGAGTTCTTTAGAATCGTCTCAATGAGACGATTCTAAAGAACTCCCAACTTGCCATTTTTGGTGAAGAAATAACAAAATTCCTCCCAAAGTTGATCAAATTACGCACCTTAACTGGAGCTCTGTAAGAACATCACCACAATGGATATATAAGAACGATGCCATAGACAGATGCTTGTAAAAAAACAACAACAGCACTAAAAATGAACCAGCACAAAACTTATCAGAAAACGCACATATTTTACAGTTTCGTGTAATAAAATTGATGAGTGCGTTGTCCTGGCTTTTCTACGCATAGTCGCTACATTATATATCTTCTGTTCTTTGTCAAATGCCTCTAGGGGCTTCCCCAACCCTATAGGCCTCTTCTTTTTCCAAATCTGTAAAATTAATTCCCAATTGTCCAAAAAAAGTTCATCCGGGTATGGCGGGTAATGAGTTCACTTGTTTGCTGATAATGACATTTTTTTACACCCGTAATAAGATGTTAACAATTCGCTCGCTCAGCTACCAAGGACAATAAAACTCCCAATTCAAGGACATTCACAAGCTATTTTTCCCGAATAGAAAATAGAAATAAAGGGCCCCTTCCCAAAACCTCTGGCTTAATACCTGTTAATTGTAGGTTTGTAGGTTTTGTACCTACAAAGCAGCCTGATGGTATTTACTACCATGATTAACTACTTGCATGCTGGGAAACTTGTGGGCTATAAATAGTTCAAAAATAGCGGACAAAAGATCGTCATATTTTCTTTTATTTCTCCTTGTAAATATCATGAATATGTCTTGGAATTTCATTAGAATTGAGTCCTGAGGACTCAATTCTAATGAAATTCCAGACATATTTGCAGAGAGAAATAAAAAAATATACTCCTGATTTGTTTGGCGGATATTTTCACCACTAGCATGCAAAGAGCTAAAGGTTCACATAATGCAAGTCGTCACTAAAAGCTGTCTGACAAAGTATTGTACAGTGAAATTTATCAAGCGAGGAGTTTTTTCAACATTCACCTGTCTGATGCCGATCAAGACCGGAAGTAAATTGAGTATAATTTGAGACACGCCATCAACAAATGAGACAAGCCATGTGATTTTGTACCTAAGAAGATGTGCGATAATATTTTTTTTACAAAATTTTCCGTAAATCGAGTTGAAAGTTGACAAAATATTCAGAGCAAATGCGGAATAGGATTCCGCATTTGCTATGAATCTTTCATTTACAGAAAATATCACAGTTTTTGTCAATACTTTTCATGACATATTCTTAGCGACAAAATAAAATCGTCTCACATGGGGATAGTAAAGTTTCACCACGAGCTGAGGATACTACGACCATGTGAATTGATTGAATGGGGTTTTATGTCAATTCAACAAAAACAATGACAGGAACAGGAATACATCTGTATAATACTGATTGAGGGAGAATTGAACGTACGGTACTGAAATTACAAATCGTTTCAAGTACTAAAATCGCAATATCCTGATCTAGTGCTTGTCTCACCAAATCAGCACGCCAGGTTATAAGGATATTGAACATTGATTTTTGAAAGTGAAAGAAAGTGAATGGGTTTAATGTCCTAGCAACAGCTAAGGTAATGTCGAGATGGGTTCTCGGTTTCAAGTCTCATCCGAAAAACAAGACGGATTGAAATACTACAAAAGTATTGTTCATATGCCTAAGGGCAGGAGGAATTAAACCCACACCCTCTAGTATTGAAGTCCACGTTTTGCTGTTTTTGCTATTAAACACATTAAACCTGAAAAATATTTACATGTAAGTACTCTTTTATCAATAACAAAAAAGTAACCCTCCATCAAATATTGATTTCATAGCGAAAAAACAATTTTACTATGTCATTTGTTTTTTATTTCAGCACCAACTTTTGTTTTCTTAGTTACATCATTTCCAAGCTAACTAACTAGGTTTCAAAATGTGGAACAGACAGTAGGCCCCAAGCCCATCCCTCCATTGACGTATGCAAAGGGTGGATTCATTGTTAAGCTGATGTGTATATTAAAAGTTTAAACATTTTACTATGATTGTAATCACATGCTGTGAGCACTTATACAAATGCTTTCGTTGGCAAGGATGGATGAGTAATGGTGGTTCTTCGTACGGGTAGAAACCAGAGCACCCGGAGAAAACCGACATTGTCCGGTCTGGCAGCCACTGTACCAGCTCACATACTGCTCCAGTCAAGAATCGAACCAGGGCCGCATTGGTGAGAAGCGCTCTCGTAGCCAGATGCGGTAACCGGACAACCTATATGTGGCTGTGACTGGAGAAATTGGGCCTATGGGTTTCGCGACCAGGTGTAGATCCAGATCAGCCTGTGCATCCGCACAGTCTGATCAGGATCTGCACTGTTCGCCATTGCATCAATGAAATGTCACACTTCTACCAAGCTATATATATCGGGCTACAGGGGTGTGCTCTTTGATCAAGAGCTACACTGCTCACAAATCCCATAAGCCCCATTTCTCCCATCACAGCCACATATATGTATATTACATGTGAACTCAAGCATAGACAACCAAGTGATGATCAAAAGATTAGGATATTCTTCCAACAAGGGCATCGTTATCACTAAGCTAATCCCCTTATAATAAAAAAAAAATAAAAACAATTTAAAACATTTTTGCCTTACAAACAAGGTGAACATAAGTCCCCAGTGACCTTGGGCGGTCGGACGTGGGTCGTATGCAAAACAAAGCACCATCCCTAGACACACATTGTGGCCAAATATAATCAAAATCAGTCAAGTGGTTCATAAGTTATTGAACAATGAAGTGTTTCTAATGCACGCACGCATGTACGCACATGGACTAACGCTACACTGTACATCCCCGCTTGCCTATCAGTGTGGGGATACAAATAAGAACAAATAATAACCAATTTCTTGGTACAGGCGTACTCATCGCAAACATTTTCTACTATTGTGGAAGACTTAAAAAAAAGTGTACAACAGCCATTACGGGGATAATCAATTTCCTTTCTGCGCGACTCCCCTGGTACCGCAGAACAGACTTCATGGAATCCGGCCAGTCGGCAGGGTGTTACTACCCATAATCCCCTATAAGTTTAAAACGCAATATTCTCCCATCGTGTAAGCCAGTGTAACAGAGCTCCAGATAAACTGCGCAGTGGCGTATTTTACGCACTTATTTTAGCAGAATACACATTGATTAAAGTGGGAGTACAAAATACTCACAAATTTTCAAATTGCGTAATGAAATAATGTAATAAAGTTAAAAATTTACTTAGTTGAGCTGCAAAAAGCAAACAGTGTTTGCTTTTTGCAGCTCAAATAAGTGAATTTTTAAATTTGTTGTATTTCTTATCATAAAATCTATAATACATTTGTAAACATAAAAATATGCATTGAATTTGAAATCTGGGGGTACAATACTCTTTAGATACAAAACTTATCTGGAGCTCTGGTGTAATGATCGAATATTCAAGACTTACCCTATGATAGGTTATAAATCTAACGATAGTGTGAAGTGAACTCACAAAATGAAGCTTCCCAAACCCTGGTGGTCGGTGATTGTCAATGCGACGTGTTCGTATTATTCCTATTTTTGATGTTACAGTGAATGCTCGTTACCTCAAACTGTTTAAGTCAAACTACAGATAACTCTGCATCAAATTCTTGGTCCCAAATGTATGTTTTACTATATAGTAACTCTTGTTGACTCAAATTGTAGTTAAATCAAATTAATTTCCTGAACATTGAGTAAACGAGTGTAGACAGATAACTCAACATCAAATTCTTGGTCCCAAATGCATGTTTTACTATATAGTAACTCTTGTTGACTCAAATTGTAGTTAAATCAAATTAATTTCCTGAACTTTGAGTAAACGAGTGTAGACAGTAATTGTGAACATTTAACAATGAGTGTTGCTTAAGTCAGTGCCAGAAGACATTGGTGTCACATGCCGTGGCACAAATGAACAGGTTAAATAAAACCACATTTGCAATGTACAGTGAAACCTCTCTAAACCGGACACCCTGGGAGGTCCCCAGGGTGTCTGGTTTAGAGATGTTTCACTGTAAATCAGGCATATGACTATTCGGATATGTATTTGTGTGCTTTGCAATCATAAACATTAACATCAGAGATAAATGGCCAAGAAATCTTTCAAAAATAAGATCACATAATTATGTTGTCTTGGTGTTCGGTTTAGAGAGGTTTCACTGTATATTATTCTGGTAGTCGTGTTGAGTCATTATCATGCATCTCTTGACTATGTCCAATACTTTTGTCATTTGTGATCACTCGAATATGACACTGCAGCGGTCTGATAAGGACCTAGCAGTCTCTGCAAAACTCGTTGAACTGAAGGTAAACCGGAATTGACTGAATATCCGACTATAAAAAAAGTTATTTTTGATTCTCTATTTTATTTTAAACATGTATTTTTCGGTCCTGTAAATTTTTGTCCGGTCTGGTAAAAATTTCAAGTAAATATCAGACCAAAATGTCCTGTAAAATTTTGGCAGTTTCGCAGAGACTGATATCATTTTCGAGCGGATGTGCAGGCTGATTGTCTGGAACTATACTGATTGCAAACTCAATAAGCCCCTAGTTGTCATAACATGCCACATCTAGCTCAGTTTCCTGAATCTTTACTGCCAAAACTTTTTACCAGACTAGATAAAAATTTACCAGACTGTAAACACATTTATCAAAGTAAAATTGATTTTGTGTGATATTTAAGAGCTTTTATGTATATCATTCATGTAAGTAAGGCTAGCTAATCATAAAACCAGGAATGGGCATACCAAAGGAAGTAATTTGAAGTTTAGTGTAGAAAAGTAACAAGAGGGCCATGAGGGCCCTAATTCGCTCACCTGACTCCATGAACACCAGAGGAGAATCATTCTGAATGTGACATTGAGTTCATATGTGTTTTAAAAAAATTGTGCTATTTTTAGATGGCGGTCATCTTGGATTAAGCGATGACTCTCATTTTACCAAATCTGAAAATGCTTCACCCAAGGATCTTAAATTACTATGAAGTTTGGCCAGCATTGGCCATGTGGTTCCTGAGAAAAACACGTTCAAAATCTCGAATAAATGGACCTTTTGGCGGCCATCATGGATGACATAATCATCTGATTCCGACAAATATTGCATCAGAGCAATCGCCTCATTGATACCTTCAATTTGATATATGACATGAGCATATTCGGTCAAAAATAAAATTTGACCCCACGGGCCATGCCCATTTTTGACCCCGGGGGTCACCATTTTAACAACTTTGAAAGAGCAATGTACATCGATCATTCCTACCAAGTTTCGTCGAAATCCGGCTAGCGGTTCATGAGAAGAAGATTTTTGAAGAATTTGTGCTATTTTTAGATGGCGGCCATCTTGGATTACGTAATGACGTCATTTTAACAATTTTGTAATCCCCCTACCTATTGACCATGACCATGAAGTTTGGTGACTATAGGCCCAATGGTTACCGAGGAGAAGACGTTTGAAAATGTTCACGGACGACGATGGACGACGACGGACATACATATTGCGGTAACAATAGCTCACATGAGCTTTGCTCAGGTGAGCTAAAAATAAAAATTATAGTCGGTTCGGCCATTTCCGGTTAACCATCAATTTTACCGGACACCGGTCTGTCGGCCCGACAAGTTTTGCTGAGAGTGTGATATATAAATGTGTGATACTCACCAAATACCACATGCGTGACCATTTTGGATCGTTAAACTCTACAAATCGCTTCACTCGTTTTTTGGCCACTTGTTGCTCCACCCATTTTATCTGCAAATAGAGGAAAGAGAAATTTATAGATATGTGGACGCATGGAGACAAATTTCACTTTCAAGCGGGGAGGGGGGCTAAATATTTTGATAGCATTTATTTGGAGAAACTCATAAAAATATATGGTTTCCAAACAACAGTGGGCGTGCCAATATTTAGGGTTAGTATGGTAATACTGGTTTAATCACAAATACCAATGTATTTGGATACAATTTGTTTTGGGAAACCCCTATTTAATAGGGGTTTCCCAAAGCAAATTGTGTCTGAATATTTAGGGTTAATGCGGTATCTATGGTCTGGATAGCTCAGTCGGTAGAACAACCATTTAGTGTCTGGGAGGCCCCAAGTTCGAGTCGGAGACTATGCTACATGTTTTATCTCATCTTTTGCTTATTTGGAAGAATTGTATTCAAGGTTGGACAATTTTTGGTGTTAATTAGCTTAATTGTCCAAAACCCATTGGATTTGAAGTGGGAGTCAAACAGTTAATCTGGAGGACAGATGGTTCACTTATTATGCATGCATTCCACAATACCAATATCAAGGAATGTTTTGCATTTCAGATAACCTGTTGTATTTGGAATGTACATTCGGGCATATGAAAATTCTTGTTTTCTATTTGTTCTTTGGTTTCTTGTTCTTCTAATATTATGACGACTCATTTGTAACCATGGTAATCATAACATATACTTCTGATGACACATCAGATTTTTTACTTATTTCTCAAGTATGTGTTGTGACCACTGATTTGAACCGTCTCAACGAGCTCAACGAGACGGTTCAAATGGTGGTCACAACACATACTTTTGAACACAAACAAAGGATTTATTTGAATTATTCATTAAATGGTGTACCTTATGTCCATAATGGGTTACCGGTAATATATTTAGATTCTATACTTGTTATGTTCTCCGTCTATCTGAGAGTACCAGCTCAACTCACTCGGGGCATATACAGATACACGTCAAAGATATTCATAGAATTTTGAACGTTCCTTTGCTTGCAAATTTAGCAATAGAAAAAAATACAATACCCAGTGTCCTAATTAACCTAATCCCTCCCAAGGTGTGTATTCTGACAAAGATGAATTAACCATCAACAAACAATTAGCATTATACAGCCCGTATGCAGGATTTTAAACCTAGATGGCCTGAAATGCACTCTCCTGCATTTTATGTCATTTAAATTCGGATTTCAACGGTGGTAAATCGTGACATTTTCATGCAAATTACCTGTATATTAATGCATTTCAAGATTTGTTGAGATTACTGTTTGAAAAATAGCGGACCTCGGCGAATTTAGGGGGGTGCGTACGCACCCGTCGCACCCCCCCTGCGTACGGGCCTGTTATATTATTATACATGATCATAACTTTGATATTTTATCTTGTCCATGCATTCTTATACATGTTTGCTTTATCTGCTTAGATTTAACTCTTTGCATGCTGGGAAATTTGTGGGCTATAAATAGTTCAAAAATAGCGGACAAAAATTCATATTTTCTTTTATTTCTCCCTGTAAATATCATGAATATGTCTTGGAATTTCATTTGAATTGTGGGCACCTTTGTATTATTGGTATTCATGGAACACTATTCTATTAAATATTCTATTCTACAATTAACCCTTACACCGCTATCTTAATTTTTTGTCGTCTGTTGTTTATTTTCTATTTTCCAGTTTTATAATCAAAGACATGCTTTAATTTACAACATGCTTTGACAGCACTTCAGAATCATTGGAAATGATTCTGAAGTGCTGTCAAACCATGTAATTATTGAGAAATAAGGCAAGATATAAAAGCAACAGCAGACGACAATTGTTGTGTGTAGTGGTCTAAGGGTTAATAGATACGCGGCCGCTCACGTATCTTCTCACGTTGTCCATGTAAATGGGTTACTACAGTCTGTTCCACGTTTTGCTGCCGACGAACATTAATTTGGCCATTAAACACGTACATTAAATCTAAAAAATATTTAAAAGTACTTTTTCATCAATAGCAAAAAGTCACCCTCCCCAAAAAAGATTATTTGATGAATTGATTTTATTGCGAAAAAACGAATTTGACATGGGGAGTCAATTTCCCAAATTTTTCGTTTTTTCATAATATTTTTTGGGGAGGGTGACTTATTTTGTCATTGACGAAAAAGTACTTTTAAATATTTTTTTAGATTTAATGTCTTTAATAGCCAAAAGTTTGTCGGCAGCAAAACGTGGAACAGACAGTAGCTAGCTTAAGTCATGCAGTTATCAACATCGTAATTACATCATGACTGCCATTATAAAACTGCCATTTTGTTCCAGCCAACTGCGCATGCAGTGCCAGTTGCTCAGTTCAAAACAGCCGTGGTGATCTATCTACGAAATTAATTTGACATTTTAACAAATAGCATACTCCTGTAGCCCGATAACAACCTACATTGCTTGTTACAAACAGGATGGGTGTTTCATTCATAGAATGGCGAACAGTGTAGTTCCTGATCAGACTGCGGATGCACAGGCTGATCTGGGTCTACACTGGTCGCAAAAAACCCATAAGCCCCATTTCTCCAGTCATTGCCAAATATAGACACGGGCCTCGGATTGAAAAATCTCATCCGACAGACCAGTAGGATGGAAATACTATGATAGGTATTGAAGTCCAATGCTCTATCCACTAGACTATGAAGCCATCAACTATTTATTTATTTATTGGTGTTTTACGGCCTATCAACAGCTAAGGTTATTTAAGGCCGGTCCAACAGGTTCAATCCCCCAATTAACCTGTTGCATTAGGGGAAAAATCACAAGATCGAATGGTACATTTGCAGGGATTCCGCTGGGGAAAATAAAAAAATTGCCACTTAAAAAAATTGGCGATAAAAAATTACAATTTTCGAAAAAAAATAAAAAAAAAAAAAAGATTTTTTTTTGGGGGGATTTTTTTTAGAAAATTGTAATTTTTTTTTTGCCAATTGTTTATTTTTATCGCCAATCGCGAAAGTGGCGATCGCCAGCGGAATCCTTGCATTTGCATTGGAAAAAAAAAATATTTAGCCCTGAAGCCATCCACTAACTTCTGGAATGGATGCGCAGGCTGATGATCTGGGTATACGCTTAGATCGCACACGTAGTAAGGTCCCCTCATCCGGTGGTTCATTTCTAAATATTATTATCAATCACCTCCAATGTGCAGGAAATTGCTTTCTGAGCATCTCAGCTTTCATATACTTTGACCATAACCTCTGATGCACTGACCTAGACGTCCACACAAAATCAACAACAACATTATCTGTAACACCACCGGGTTGAACAAACACCAAACTGCACATTTTTGCGTGAACTTACGCGCATTTTATCCACATGTTTACAAACCCACGTATGTTTACTGGTGAAGGTAATCGCGATCTATATCCAGCCGTGTACCGAGGTGGCTGGGTTTATCTGCCGCGGGATCTGATCGTATCTTGTCTGTCAATTCAGACACGATATCCCCCAATCTCTCTGCTCCCCTGTCGGCCACTTACACCTATACAGAGAGTTCATGATTACCGTTTTCTGACTTTCTTACCGTTTTTATCCCATTTCCGTAATAGGATACGAAACCAAAAAATCTCATTTTTTGGTTTAGTTATCCACAAAGGTGGATGATGTTACCACTCGTTTGAACCGTCTCATCAAGATGGTTCAAACAAATGGTAATAACATATACTTTCGAGATGTAGAAATGTGACAAAAGGAACGAAACAAGAATTGTCAGAAGACAACGAAGCTCGCCTGTTGGCAGCCTTCACTCAAACTTGGCACAGTTGTTTAAAAAAAACATGAATATTATATAACTTGACCTTGGGTTAAGGGGCGTGCGGTGGACCTTGCCATTGGGGTCAGTGGTGCAAGGTGGGTCGTGGGTTTGCTATAGCATAATATAGCATATTAAGATGAATGCATGTATGAAATATCAATGCGCTCCCTGAAAACAGAAGTAAAACAAAATTTAACCCAACGTTAAGTTTATGAACACACTAAGTTGGTGATTTTCTACAACATGATAGCTATTCACATGAGGAATGCATGTATGAATGTGCTAAGTTTGTGACCTTGACCTTGAGGAAAGGAGTGGGGGTGGGTCATGGATTTGCTGTAGCACAATAGAGGATCATCAGATGAATGCATGTATGAAATATCAAAGCGTTCCCGTAAAGAAACAGAAGTTACACAACATTTACCCCAATGTTAAGTTTATGAACATGCTAAGTTTGTGACCTTGACCTTGCGGTAAGGGTTGGGTGGTGGGTTGTGGATTTGCTACAGCATGATAGAGGGTCATCTGAGGAATGCATGTATGAACTATCAAGGCGTTCCGTGAAAAGAAACAGATGTTATAAGACATTTAGCTAAGTTTGTGACCTTGACCTTGGGGTAGGGGTTGGGTGGTTGGTCATGGATTTGCTACAGCATGATAGAGGGTCAACTGAGGAATGTATGTATGAAATATCAAGGCGTTCCATGCAAGGAAACAGATGTTATAAGAAATTTACCCCAACGTTAAGTTTATGAACGTTCTAAGTTTGTGACCTTGATCATGGGGTAAGGGTTGGGTGGTGGGTCATGGATTTGCTACAGCATGATAGAGGGTCATCTGAGGAATACATTTATGAAATAACAAGGTGATCCATGAAAGGAAACAGAAGTTATAAGACATTTACCCCAACGTTAAGTTTGTGGACGCCGACGCCGCCGGGGTATGCCATAAGCTCTTCTGCACTTCGTGCAGGTGAGCTAATGAATGGGTTTAACATCCCAGCGACAACTGAGGTAAATTAGGGATGGGATCTCGGGTTTTAAGTCTCATCCGAAAGACCAGTGGGTCCATTTCTCCAGTCACAGTGCCATAGAAATTATTTGAAAACTGTACAAGAGTATTATGTACCTGGGTGTAGTTGGCTGACACTCAGTCAATGCCATTGATGCAGAAAACAGAGCAAGATAAATGTTGGCAAAGTGGTACACGTAGCGTAATGACGGCACCCATGAGTTATGAGGTAAGTCTTATTTTTCGTCAATACAACAGTGGTTTCTTCCTTTTAACCCTTATTTCGCTATCTTAATTTTTTTGTCGTCTGCTGTTTATTTTCTATTTTCCATTTGTATCATCAAAAACATGCTGTTACAGCACTTTAGAATAATTTACAACATGCTTTGACAGCACTTCAGAATCATTTTCTATTTTCCATTTTTATCATGAAAAACATGCTTTTACAGCACTTTAGAATAATTTACAACATGCTTTGACAGCACTTCAGAATCATTTCCATTGGAAATGATTCTGAAGTGCTGTCAAAACATGTTTTTATAATGGAAATGATTCTGAAGTGCTGTCAAAACATGTTTTTATTGAGAAATAAGGCAAGATATAAAAGCAACAGCAGACGACAATTGTTGTGAGTAGCGGTCTAAGGATGACCATGTTCCAGCCATTAACACTACAAGTGTGACAACACCAAACTTAATTAGCAGCATTGAATTATACCATATGGATAAACATAACGTATTTTGCATTTGGAAGCCGTGAAATTTGTCTACTACAGGAGTACATCTGTACATGAGGGACTCAAACATGTAAATTACATTCACTGAATGTTTTTGTATGGGTTTGAGAAGAATGGATTGATTGATTTAATAAACTGATTGATTGCCTGATTGATTTATTGGAGTTTTACATGTATTCACAGGGCTCCAGATGTTCTGAAATAATTGGGTACTTCAACATTTTAATTGAGTAAAATAAAATCACACTACTGCTAATACACATCAACAGACAGCAATTATTGAATAGTTTGCTTCGAAATGAAAACATATCTTGGCATTTCATTAGAATTGTCTCCTTGGAGACAATTCTAATGAAATACCAAGAGATGTGTTTTCATGGAAAATACGAACAAATATGCTATATTTGTGGTCTGTTTATTGTTTTCTGTAGCACGATACAGGTACCATAATTTTTTTTATTGCTTTTTGATACTCGCATCTTCTGATTTCAATTGGGTTTTGGGCAATTTTAATTGGGTATTTAAGCAAATACGTAGCTTATCTGGAGCAATGCACTCTGAGAAGCGAGTACCATACTTGTTCAGCAAACATACGCAATGACACAATGTGAGGCGTGCCACATTATAAGCACACCTGGTGTACAAAGCACGTGACCTGCACACGTGGAACAAACGCGAAAGTTCATGCCACAAGAAATTAGCTATGACATGCAACAGTTGAGTAGCCGATAATAACACGTTACTAATTGGCTTAACTGATTACGTCGTAGAAACTTATGTGTAATTACTGTATTACGATACCTAGGGAGTACGGCTTGTTGCAGGAATATGATTCAGGTTATCTTTATGACAAAACTGATACTTTAACTATGTCAGGTCAACAATTTGTCTTTATTAAAATAAAAGCGTAGTCTACTTTCATGTATATATAATATTGCAGCGACCATTTTGTGCAGTGACTAATTACATGTATAGTATTTGACTCATGAATTAATTTGTATAAATATAAATATGTATTTATGTCTAAATGAAGAGAGCAAAATATCCCGTCAAAAATGAAAATTGAAAAACATGATTGGATATGCCAGGGCTCCAGATAAGGAATTAGTTATTGAGTATTGTCACTCCATCATGTCTGAAGCAATTGGGAATTTCAAAATTTTAATTGGGTAAAATAAAATCCCACTACTGTTTACACATCAACAGACCGCAAGTATTGAATAGTTTGCCTCGAAATTAAAACATGTCTTGGCATTTCATTAGAATTGTCTCCTTGGAGACAATTCTAATGAAATACCAAGATGTGTTTTCATGGAAAGTAAGAAAAAATATGCTATATTTGTGGTCTGTTTATTGTTTTCTGCAGCATGATAAAGGTACTATAAATTTGTTATTGCTTTTTGATACTCGCTACTTCCGATTTCAATTGGGTTTTTGGCAATTTTAATTGGGTATTTAAGCAAATACGCAGCTTATCTGGAGCTCTGATATGAAGCAAAGATTCAAAGAATACAAATTAATTTGTTCATTGTTTCAAAGCATTTACTTTCCGCACAGGAATGCCCCAGCGAAATAGGAAGCAGTTACAGTGAAGCCTCTCTAAACCGGACACCCTGGGAGGTTCCTGGGAGGTCCCCATGGTACGTGTCCGGCTTGAGAGGTTTCACTGTAAATCAGGCATTTGATCATTCTGAGACATAGTTGAGTGCTATGCGATCACGAACAGATATTATCACCTGAGATAAATGACCAAGAAACTCATATAAAATAACATCACAGGTGTTTTCTTGGTGTTCGCTTTAGAGGGGCTCCGTAAATGAAAAGTTCAACATACTGAGCCATATATCACACTGAGCCACCTCCGGTCTCTCTCTATATGGACAATGGAGAAAGCACTGGTCAGTGAGGTGGTGGTCAACAACCTCTGGCCAGATAGTAACCATATCCCTGGACATCTAGAACAGATGAACACCCACTGTTTCATCAACAGTTTTATCTCCCTTCATGGCAGGAACTGCTTCCTTTCAATGTTTATTAGCCGATCTATTTATAGATCGGCTAATATATTGGTTATCCATCGAATTCTGAAAAAGTTTGTAGCAACCCTTTTCTCCGCTATTCGGTAATCTACGAACGCGAATTTTTCTGTATCACTTCCAAATTGCATCAACCGATAAAGTTTGCATTTTTGGCAATTATCTCCGTTTAAAACTTTACTTATAGCCAAATAACACAATTTTGAATACGTAATGAGCTGAACGTCGGAAGAGATTTAACCCGGAAGTTATTGTTGTTGAAGTCCATAGTTGGCTCTAATGGCCATATACGCCAACATACGCCGATTATTGGCTAATTTAAAGCTTTTATTTATTAAACAGAACAAGTTTCAGCCACGTATAATCGCGTAAAATGTGTTTATTCGGCTAATTTATAATCGACCTCTGCTCAAAATCTCCTTACTAGCAACCCCAGCATTTTCGGGTTTATCCCAGCATCTCGGGTTTATCCCATTGGATCGCGTATGCGCGTCATTTGACGCTAGTTAATATTCACAAAATTTTCCACCAATCAAAACGAAGAATTGCCCTTCATAGCCAACTTTGATTTGTTTACGTATCATGCAGGGATGGCAGGGATGCATCCAGCACGCGCGATTGCGGCAATCCCCCTTAATTATTGTCAATGCCGCAAATTATTGATTGTCTTGCGCCCGACATCGCGCAAAAAATCACGGATGGGGCACATTAGGCCAATCTGTTCATGTGCCTGAATACGCAGGAGCTTGCGTCTATTTTTAGATGACACTGTAGCCGCTAGATATATATAGCTCTGGTAGCTCCGCCCACTCGCCCACTACAACTTTGTGTATTGCGGAGTGTAATTTGTAGATAAATAGAGCATACAGTACAGGTGTTACGCTGGAATATTTCGCAACATAATGGTGACAACAAAACATTGCTGCTATGGCATTGCTGCTATTGGATGGATTTGGGAACGGGTTTCTAAAACCTGCACAAAATCGAGAAAAATGTCAACGCTGGGTACAGAACTGTGGTCGAAAATAGTTTACCATTGACAATGTTACCAGAGAAACCTACATATGTTCGATGCACTTTACCCTGATTTGATCGGCTAATAACATCATGCTCTGCATGACTTTTCATCTATTCTTTGTTCGAAACTTCAACGATGTTATTTATTATTTTTGTATTTCTCCACGAATGCATTTGTTGTGACCAATCAGTTGAACCGTCTCAACAAGGTGTGGTCACAACATACACTATAATAGATACAAAATTTAATAATGAGTGCATTTAAATTAACAGGAGAAGAATTGACATAAGTGTAAAAGCTTGTTTTCTAATCCAGTTCTCAATTGTATGTATATATATATCACTTGCCATACTTTGAAATAGATAATGTTTAAACTAAATTTACACATGGATAACTATAGTTCTATCATTAACAGAGAAGAAAGCCACGACGGTTCAAATAAGTTGTCACAGCATTATACTTCCAACAAACAGATAAAAAACATTCTAGAACAGCTTTTAGAACCAATTGACTGATATCACGCGGGGAACACTTTTACAACAGCTATTTCTATCAAGGAGTTAGTGGAATCTTGGCGGGTAGCAGAAACTCCGGATTGCGCCACTGGTTTCACGGATTGTGTCGGAATTAATGATTCCAGTTTTTAGTAAATGGAATTGTTGCCGAGATGAGAATAGATCTAATTTGTACACAGGGGATAGATAATAATGGATACAAATCTATATATATCTGTATGAACCATATTAACTTCTGATAGAATTAGTACCGTATAAACTTTATTTAATTCTTTCATGACCGATACCGCCGATTCTCACAGCTGGTATCAAAATTTAACCGAACACTTTTTTCTTTGTAGGTTAACACTGAATTGAAAAATTTTGTCCGCTGTTTATTTATTTACTTCGATAATTATTATCAAATACATGCTTTGACAGCATTTTAGAATCATTTCCATTGGAAATGATTCTAAAGTGCTGTCAAAACATGTTTTTATTGAGAAAAAGGGCAAAAGCAAGAACAACAGCAGACGACAATTTTCGTGTTCAGCAGTCTAAGTGTTAGATATAGAGGAAATCATCCATTTGGGATATAAAATAGCGGCTGTTACAGAGAGGGTGTTGTTGTAGAGGTGGCTGTTCGGGGAGGTTCAACTGTATGTGTTGTTACCACTCAACTGAACCGTCTCAACGAGACGGTTCACCCGAGTGATAACAACAAAACATACATATGGTTAGCTGCATGTACATTGTATCATATTTATGTTCTACTTGGAATGGTCTGTTCTTTGTCAAACGCCACAATAGGTGAAACTGGCCGATGGCTCATTTATTTATTTACATGTAATGATGTTTAACGGTCTGTCAACAGCTATGGTCTTTTTAGGCTGGTTAACAGGATCTATATCAAAAATATATAGTCACCCCTGAAATTAGAATAACCTTAACCCTTAGACTGCTACTCACAACAATTGTTGTCTGCTGCTGCTTTCATATCTTGCCTTATTTCTCAATAAAAACATGCTTCGACAACATTTCAGAATCATTTCCAATGGAAATGATTCTGAAGTGCTGTCAAAGCATGTTGTAAATTATTCTAAACTGCTGTTAAAGAATGTTTTTGATCATAAAAATGGAAAATAGAAAATAAACAGCAGACAACAAAAAAATTAAGGGAGGGGAAGATTTCCAGAGGTGAGAATTTCCTGTGACACCATGCAGTACCCAGTGCCAGGCCCTCACCACACCAAGAGGTGAAACTGGTTGATGGCTTGAACAAACTACGATGGCCAAGCTGGCAACTAAGTCTCCAAGCGCCGCATAGGATACGGTAACAAGAGAATGTTCACATATATGTTATACATATATCCCATCACATTTAGAAAGCACTTACATCTATGTTTAAAGGGGTATACAAATGTATCAGGATTGAAAAAAAAATAGTATAAAAAATAAAAACATGTTTTCATAATGGCTCTGTGTAAAGTGGTTTAATTGAAGATATATGACAATACTATTTTCACCCATTACATGTAGGTACATACATATCGGATTTCCTATCTGTTTGCGTTCAACAAGTTAGAAAATCTGATACTTATGTACCGATATCGGTGAAAATTGAAACAACCCAGCAGTCCTAGTATCGTCATATATACGCAGGGCGATGACGAAAACACATTTTTATTTTGTATATATTTATTTTTAAATCCTAAACAAATATTAAAATATTCAGTGGTCCTAGTATAATTGTCATATATCTTCAATTAAACCGCTTTACACAGGGCCATGATGTTTTTATAGTATTAGTTATCATATGATGATCAGGGGTCACAGGGTCACATATTCCACCCAGCTATCATACAGGGATAATTCCGTACAAAAAGACACACAAAGGTAGACAACTCTTATCTGGCAGGGTAAATTGGTATCACACATCGATCAAACTTTTTGCAACATAAAACATTACAAGCAGGTACCAAACGTGCGGCATGTTGCATGTATCTATGATATATAGAACAAGATGGTGCGGAATGCAGATAGCGTTACACAAGTATACCATAATGGTGTGTAGGAGCCAAGTGGGTCGGATTTTTCATTAATTTAAATTTCATTCAGGATAGCGATACATCTGAAGACAAATTTCCAAATATTTTTTTCTATTTTCTTTATTTCTCCATGAAACTATACGTTGTTACCACTCAGTTGAACCGTCTCGTCGAGACGGTTCAACTGAGTGGTAACGACATATAAACTTTTGGTGAAAAACATTTTTTTATTTTTTCACATCAAAAGTATATGTTGTTGTCACACAGTTGAACTGTCAAAGCGTTAAAATGTGTTGCAACATAAACATACCGCTCTTGTTGGCTAACTGTGCATCGATCAGTGTCCCCGATCAGTGTCCCCGTATGGGATAAAATGGATTAATAGGACAATCCATCAGTCAGTCTCGTACATTATCAGCAGCTTCTCTCTGATGCAAAGATTAGGCATATCGCACATACCTACACACAATGTTTCATTCATAGTAAGTGATTACTTCTAATACTTGCATGTACATGTATGTGATTACGATACACATAGGGGCTAATATATAGGTCAGAAAAACTTAATTTACAGATTCTCATCCTAACCCGCCCCTAAATAAATTGCCAAATTATTATTTCTTTTGTTTGAAGAAAAAAAAAAAAAATTGTATATGTTTACTCTAGGTTTACACCCCCCCCCCCACTCCTTTAACACCAATCATATAGGTGGGCTATGGAATGATATTATGGATGATGACAATTAAGTTTCAAGCCAATCATCTGAAGTATTTCCCTCACTAAACTAGATTGGTCAGTAAGCGAGGCTTACGGAATACCCCCCGTGTGGGCCCATGTACCCCTAAATATGTAAACAAAAAGTGTGTGGGCTTGTGACCTTGACTCTGGGCACGAACGTGAATTTGTCACACGGTGGTAGAGGTCCATTGGAGCAATGCGTGTGTGAAATGTGAAGCAGATCCGAGCAAGGAAATAGAAGTTATAACCAATTTCTCTCATGTTAAGTTTTGTAAAGAGACTACATGTAAGTATGTGACCTTGACCTGGAGATTAGCGGGGATTTGTCACAGCATGATAGTAGAGCCTTAGAGGAATGCATGCATGAAATATTAAGAATTTGCAATGAAGGAAATAGAAGTTATAACATATTTCTCTGATGTTAAGTTTTGTAAAGAGACCAAGTATTTGACCTTGACCTTGGGATCAGCGGGGTTTAAACGGTCGTAGCTTTGTCACAGCATGATAGTACAACCTTAGATGAATGCATGCATGAAATATTAAGAATTTTAGATGAAGGAAATAGAAGTTATAACATATTTCTCTGATGTTAAGTTTTGTAAAGAGACTAAGTATGTCACCTTGACCTTGGGATCGGCGGGGGTTGGACGGTCGTAGGTTTGTCACAGCATGATAGTACAACCTTAGAGGAATGCACAAGTGAACCATTAAGAATTTTCAACTAGATTGGTCATAAGCGAGGCTTACGGAATACCCCCCATGTGGGCCCAGGTACCCCTAAATATGTAAAATTGTCCAAGTGTGGGCTTGTGACCTTGACTCTGAGCTTAGCGGGGGCGGCAGGAACGTGAATGTGAAGCAGATCTGAGCAAGGAAATAGAAGTTATAACAATATTTCTCTGATGGTTAAGTTTTGTAAAGAGACTAAGTATTTGACCTTGACCATGGGATCAGCGGGGGTTGGACGGTCGTGGATTTGGCACAGCATGGTAGTAGATCCTTACAGGAATGCATGTGCGAAATATTAAGCATTTTAGATGAAGGAAATAGAAGTCATAACAATATTTCTCTGATGTTAAGTTTTGTAAAGAGACTAAGTATTTAACCTTGACCTTGGGATCAGCGGGGGTTGGACGGTCGTGGATTTGGCACAGCATGGTAGTAGAGCCTTACAGGAATGCATGTGTGAAATATTAAGCATTTTAGATGAAAGAAATAGAAATTATAACAATATTTCTCTGATGTTAAGTTTACGGACGGACGGACGGACGGACCGGACGGACGGACGGACGGACGGACGGACGGACGGACGGACGGACGGACGGACGGAGACGGACGGACGGACGGACGGACGGATGGACAACCTGACTCCAGTATACCCCCCCACAACTCGTTGCGGGGGGGGGGGGGGAGGGGGGGTATAATGAAGGAAATAGCAGTTATAACTTATTTATCTGATGTTATGATGTTAAGTTTTGTAAAGAGACCAAGTATTTGACCTTGACCTTGGGATCAGCGGGGGTTGGACGGTCGTGGATTTGGCACAGCATGGTAGTAGCTAGAGCCTTACAGGAATGCATGTGTGAAATATTAAGCATTTTAGATGAAGGAAATAGAAGTTATAACAACTTATAACATATTTCTCTGATGTTAAGTTTTTGACCTTGACCTTGGGATCAGTGGGGGTTGGACGGTCGTGGATTTGGCACAGCATGGTAGTAGAGCCTTACAGGAATGCATGTGTGAAATATTAAGCATTTTAGATGAAGGAAATAGAAGTTATAACAATATTTCTCTGATGTTAAGTTTAGTGACGGACGCACGCACGCATGGACACACGGACACACAGACAACCTGACTCCAGTATACCTTCCCCGCAACGAGTTGTGTATAATAACACACAGTTTAGCCCTTGATAAGACTGCGGATGTTTATGCTATTTGGCGGCTACGCTGGTTACAAACATCGCAAGGCCGGTAACATTTTCAGCTGGCAACCTAAATGTACCGTGTGTGTGTATATCATATCATTAGTTACCATGGTCAGGGTGGTCATATACTGATAGTCATCTCGCAAACAATTGGGCGAGAATTGGGCATATATAGGACCTAAGGGCATTTGCAGACAGTGTAGATCATAGGAGTACCCATATAAACCCACTTGTCCACGATACGACCAATATACAATCGCATACAACGTATTCCCCAGTCGAGGATCGAACACGGGCCACCTTAATTACTGTCTGTTCCACGTTTTGCTGCCGACGAATATTCGGCTATTAAACACATTAAATCTAAAAAAGTATTTAAAAGTAACTACTTTTTTATCAATAACAAAAGTCACCCTCCCCAAAAAATTGTGTTTGATGAAATTCCATCAAATGTTGATTTTATTGCGAAAAAAACATTTAATTGTTATTTCTCAATAAAATCAATATTTGATGGAATTTCATCAAATAATTTTTTTTGGGGAGGGTGACTTTTGTTATTGATAAAAAAGTATTTACTTTTAAATATTTTTTAGATTTAATACGTTTAATAGCCAAAAGTTCGTCGGCAGCAAAACGTGGAACAGACAGTAGTGAGATTCCTGCTTGTCACCAATAATATTATTGTGCTAGCCGACCATATTGTAACTATTCAGCGGCTGTGAGAAGACAATTAGGGAAAGCCCTAATTGTCTTCTCACAGCCGCTGAATAGTTACAAAGACAAACACAAGAATTGTGCCACGGAAGCGGTGTCGCGCCTGCAAATGCCCTGTCGGTACAAAACAATGTTGTAGCAGGATTTTGGTTAAAGTTTCTGCATTACTTTGACATGGACATGCATATCATGGGGTCACACATTGATCAACCCATTTCATGCTGAGGATACGTCATTTTGTTTGTGGAAAATCCTAAATATTTTCCATGTCCTTCCAAGCATATGTCGTGACCAACATTTGAACAATCTCGTCGAGACGGTTCAAAAGAGTCACAACATATACTTTCATTGACAAAATATAAATAAAATATTTAAAAAATTAATACCCGAATGTAATGGGTTAATGGTGTTCTAACAGCCTTTCAACAGCTAAGGTCATATTTGGCTGGGTCAACAGGGTGAAATCCCTTATGGCACCATGCAGACAAAGTAACAGTATGGAATTCAGAACTTGAGAAAAATATTTATTCAGCCCTGGAAATAGAATAACATGATCTGTAGCCGATTTCACCAACATTGTAAAGTATACTTTGCTAGTTAAAGTATACTTTACTAGCAAAGTATACTTTGAGGGAGTAATCATTTATTTTTCCTGAAATGCATTATTTCATATAAAACTAACAACTGCATATATTTGATGATTAAAATTATTATACTGAATTTATTACATTATCACAGCCAAAATGGCTGTGATAATGTAATAAATTCAGTATAATAAAAATTAATAAATTTATCATAAAATTGAAAATTTCTCCCTCAAAGTATACTTTGCTACTAAAGTATACTTTGCAATTTTGATGAAATCGGCTACACTCGAGTCACTATAGCCCCGTCCTCAACAAGTATTGGGATGAACCATATTGTTAAATTATGCTGAAATTACCCCATGTTAGATTGTCCACATGCGAATATACCTAGACGGGAGCACGTGACTAACAGATGAATGTACATGTGTACAAAAGTTTACACATGGACTATCGCTATATCCGCCTATATCCCGCCATGCCTGTCTGTCATGTTGGGCCAGACGATGACGAAGGAAAAATGGTTAGCATTCTCAGAGCTCCAGATAAGCTGCGTATTTGCTTAAATACCCAATTAAAATTGCCAAAAACCCAATTGAAATCGGAAGTAGCGAGTATCAAAAAGCAATAGCAAAATTGTGTACCTTTATCATGCTGCAGAAAACAATAAACAGACCACAAATATAGCATATTTTAGTTATTTTCCCTGAAAACACATCTTGGTATTTCATTAGAATTGTCTCCAAGGATTTTATTTGACCCAATTAAAATTTTGAAATACCCAATTGCTTGAGAAATGATGGAGTGACAACACTCAATTACTAATTCCTTATCTGGAGCACTAGTACTGCATTCTGCTAAAGCAGGCACGACAAAAATGGCTAAGTGTTTCCGCAACAATATGAAGGTAAAACATGTGAAGGTATTAATGGCGGCATGAGTGTTTTCCTAATGGTTACATGTATCAAGTGTCCAAACATTGAAGGAATGTGTCAAGTAATATGAAAGTTATAACAGGATGAGGAAGCTTGTACAAAGTGTTTTGACGCAAAAAAATGGCTAAGTGTTTCAGCAAAAATTTGAAGGTAAAAAATGTCAAGGTCATGTGAATTGGCATGAGTGTTTTCCTAATGCTTACATGTATCAAGTGTCCAAATATTGAAGCAATCCGTAAAGTAATATTAAAGTTATAGCATGATGACGAAGCTTGTACAAAGTTTTTGACATTTCGAACGATGACGAAGCGGACGACAACAGAAAAAAACGGCGTCTATACCGGTAGTCACGCCTTCTGCTAAAGCAGGTGCGACAAAAAGGGCCTGCCACATCGTCATTGACTAACCCTGCCACTTGAAATCCCTGGCTTATCTTTGGGACACCCAACATGTTGCAGTATATTACATTATTAAAACATCCTCCTGAACAGATACTAGCGAGTGCGGTTGATGGGCCATTGGTGAAACGAGGTATGACATTCGGAGTACTTACATGCCTGATTGGGGGATAAACAGACTCCGGTATCCGATTCTGCCACCGATACAGTAAAGTGCTGACACAAGGTTAGGGGGATTTATTTTTGTTTTTTGGGAACGATGAAAGGGTAGTATAAAAAAAAGATAAATACAGTTGAACCTGTGCTAAAGACCACCTCCGATTAACAAGCACCTGGCTATAAAAGCCACACTTTTGTTGTCCCAATGGCACAATTACTATATAAATGACCCTGCGAATAACGACCACCTGTGAACAAAGGCCAGATATTTTACTTCCCATGGCTGGCCTTTATTCACAGGTTTGACTATAAATAAAAAAAATACATGTGTTAGTTTTTTTATTTCAGAATTTAAAAATGAATTTCAATTTTCATATAAAAACACCAAAATTAAACAAGAGGGCCATGATGGCCCTAATTCGCTCACCTGACTCCATGAACACCAGAGGAGAATGTGACATTGAGTTCATGTGTTTTAAAAAAATTGTGCTATTTTTAGATGGCGGTCATCTTGGATTAAGCGATGACTCTCATTTTACAAAATCTGAAAATGCTTCACCCAGCATCGGCCATGTGGTTCCTGAGAAAAAGACGTTAAAAATCTTGAATAAATGGACCTTTTGGTTGCCATCATGGATGACATAATCATCCGATTCTGACAAATATTGCACCAGAGTGATCGCCTCTTTGATACCTTCAATTTGATATATGACATGACCATATTCAGTCAAAAATAAAATTTGACCCCAATTTGACCCCACGGGCCACGCCCATTTTTGACCCCGGGGTCACCATTTTAACAACTTTGAAAGAACAATGTACATCAATCATTCCTACCAAGTTTCGTCGAAATACGGCAAGCGGTTCATGAGAAGAAGATTTTTAAGAATTTATGCTATTTTTAGACGGCGGCCATCTTGGATTAGCGATGACCTCTATTTTAACAAATCTGAAAAGGCTTCACCCATGGACCATAACTTTTAAGTTTGGCTACCATGGGCCAAGAAGTTCATGTGAAGAAGAATTTTGAAATCTCTAATAAAAGAACGACCTTTTGACCTTTCGGCGGCCATCTTGGATGACATAACAATCCAATTTCGACAGAAAATGCACCAAAGTGATCGCCTCATTGATACCTTCAATTTGATATATGACATGACCATATTCGGTCAAAAATAAAATTTGACCCCAATTTGACCCCACGGGCCACGCCCATTTTTGACCCCGTGGTCACCATTTTAACAACTTTGAAAGAGCAATGTACATCGATCATTCCTACCAAGTTTCGTCGAAATCTGGCAAGCGGTTCATGAGAAGAAGATTTTTTAAGAATTTATGCTATTTTTAGACGGCGGCCCTCTTGGATTAGCGATGACCTCCATTTTAACAAATCTGAAAAGGCTTCACCCATGGACCGTAACTTTTAAGTTTGGCTACCATGGGCCAAGCGGTTCATGTGAAGAAGAATTTTTAAATCTCTAATAAAAGAACGACATTTTGACCTTTCGGCGGCCATCTTGGATGACATAACAATCCGATTTCGACAAAAAATGCACCAGAGTGATCGCCTCATTGATACCTTCAATTTGATATAGAAATTACCATATTCAGTCAAAAATAAAATTTGACCCCAATTTGACCCCACTAGCCACGGCCATTTTTAACCCCAGGATCACCATTTTAACAACTTTGAAAGAGCAATGTACATCGATCATTCCTACCAAGTTTTGTCGAAATCCGGTTGGCGGTTCTTGAGAAGAAGATTTTTTAAGAATTTGTGCTATTTTTAGACGGCGGCCATCTTGGATTACGTAATGACGTCATTTTAACAATTTTGTAATCCCCCTACCTAAGGACCATGACCATGAAGTTTGGTGACCATAGGCCCAATGGTTACCGAGGAGAAGACGTTTGAAAATGTTCACGGACGACGACGACGACGGACGACGGACGACGGACGACGGACACATTGCGGTAACAATAGCTCACATGAGCTTCGCTCAGGTGAGCTAAAAATATATACATGTATTAATGGGGAATTTTATTTGAGAATTGAACAAAAAAGATTTTGTGACTGGAAATGTGGTCGAAAATCAGCCCCGAAAACCGGGAAAGAAGGAACGCTGCAACTATACTGGTAGAATGTGAGACTGTTGATTGATTACTTGATTTATTGCTAATTTGATTGGTTGATAGCTTACTTGATTGATTGGTTGCTTACTTGATTGATTACTTACTTGATTGATAGTTCTGGGTGACACCTGCTTACCTAGGTCTACACAGACCATGCTGGTAGCACAGGACATAAGCCCCATTTCTTCAGACATTTATCGGGGTGTAAACTTGGAAAAGTCGCGGGAATACTGGACGAAGGCCGGAAGGCCTCGTCCAGTATTCCCGCGACTTTTCCAAGTTTATATCCCCAGTCGCAAATATGTTGCGCTTTTCTGTGCAATAATGTTTCATCCAGTGTCAAGTTCAAAGCCAATATGTTCTAACGATATGTAAGGTGCTCAATTCCAAAATGTCAGTTCGTCTGAAAATCTCATAGGAGCCAGACATTGAATGTCAAATTTAATATATTACTTATATCACAGAAGACAGATTGCTACGTCTGAAAAACGCTGGATACCGTCTGTCGATACTATACTTGGAATTTGCAATATCAAACTTGGAAACATTTCTCAATATATTAGAAACTGAAAACTTTCTGCATTTACATATTTGCAAGATTGACTTGGCAGATAATTTAATAAAGATGAATTAAAGTAGTTTTCTCTACGAAAATAGAATTATGTGTGAATTCTTAGGAGTTTTCTGCAGATTATGCAAGTATCAATGTCGGAATTTTAATTTTTTGGCTGTCTATTTCCCCACTAACTATTGTAATAACCCTAAATATTCGGATTTGGGGAAACACATACAAATATATGGTTTCCATACAACAGTGAGCGTGCCAATATTTAGGGTTATTATGTCAGTACTGGTTTAATCACAATAGCCATGTATTTGGATACAATTTGTTTTGGGAAACCCTTATTTAATAGGGGTTTCCCAAAGCAATTTGTGTCCGAATATTTAGGGTTAATAGAGTAACTAACTTTGTTGTAAATCAGGAAGATTAGAAGCCACATAGTGTGCCTTTTAAGCACATGAGAATCATCTCCCAATGTATGTTTTGTGGCCGTGACTGGAGAAATAGGGCTTATGTGATTTGTGACCAGTGTTGCTCCTGATTAACCCTTTTAGTCAGGTAGCCAAAGCTGGTTTTTAGGGTGAACCCTGACTTGGCCGATATAGTTTTTTTCTCGACTGATTCTGGTGCACAACATGTCCCTGAATCATATTAGCCGTGATACTTTTGTCATATCATTGGGCATTTCTCAAAATTCAAGATGGCCGTCGCATAGAGTCCTTTTGCATATCTTCTGAACAAATTGACAAAGGAAGGTGATCTTGGTGTCTACACATAGGTTTTCGGGGTCAGGGATTCTGTTTCTCATGTGAAATGTATGTTTCGAGTTAGTCCTGTGTATAATAATCCAAGATGGCCGCCAAAATGACCGCCAAAATGCTGGAAAATTATATAACTTCTAAACGAATTGACTTAAGAAGGTGATCTTGGCACCTAGACATTGGTTTTCGGGGTCAATGATTCTGTTTCTGATGTGAAATTAATGTTTCGACTTAGTCCTTTGCATAGAAATCCAAAATGGCCATCAAGATGGCAGCGAAATGTCTATTTTACTACACATTTAGATCTACATATATTTTCATATCTTTGCTGATAGTTTAACTATTTAGCTGATTTTAAATGCTATAGTCAGGTGTTTGGATACACACTATTGTTTGAGTTCAGTTTACTGGGTAATTGGTCACTTGCCTTATTTGCATAAATCCAATATGGCCGCCATGAAAATATATTTTGCTCACATCTCATGGTAGCCAATAAAATAATGATTTTTCATATCTCGGCATTTAGACACCTATATGTTTGATTTAGTGCCTATATCAATGTTTGGTATGCAAACATGTCTCGAGACATCCCAAATCAACCTGGATTCCCACACAGCACTGAATATTATCGCGAAAATCATCAAGACGGAGGTAGGGAACATAGACTACGAAAAAGACAAGTATTATCGGAGAATCTCCAAGTCTATTGCTGGTGAATCTGTTTCTGGAACGCTCCAGTTGCTTCCCCAGAAGCTCTCTCCATCGCTTGATTCTGACTCCCTGACGTCGCTCCTTATAGGAAACATGGTGTCCAGTGTGCTGCGCTGTCACACCACTCCGCTTCAAATAGCCCTTGCTGTGCTCATTCATCATAAGAAGATGGTCAAACATATGTCCCATTATAACGTGACTTGCTCATACGATGAATTGCGAAGATACACAAAATCATCTGCTGTAACACGGTACACTAAGCGGAGGAGAGAGGAGAGAGCCCCTATCACAGTGCCAGGACTTATTCAACACATTGCGGACAATTTCGATGCCGATATGTCTAGCCCGAATGGGAAGGTATCCACACATTCACTCGCCATGATAGAGTGTTTCCCTGAGTACGACGATACTACTGAAACTGAAACTTTCCGTCGTATCTCCAAAGAAGACATGAAGAAGCCAATCCACTTCGATGAACACGAGGATGAATTGATTCCTTTCATTGGAGTTAGGAACCCTCTACCACCTGTACTTCCTCCATCAACCTACCGGACGAGTTATATGAGAAGCAGAGAGTGTCTTGCACACGAGCTGGAGACATGGATTTGGAATTTCTGAATGTAAGAGTGTGTACATTTGTAAATCATTTTGTGGGCATACATGTACTCAAATGTAGTACATGTATATGCTATCAAAATACTGATATAATAATAACATATCGTAGATCTAATATAATACATGTATATTGAAAATGATAATAACGATAATACCAACATTCAACACCATAAAACTCATACTCATACTTACAAAGGTGGTCGCAGACCATTCAACAGTGCACATGTGCAAACCCCACTCCAGAAATAACATTTGCATGCTGATGGCATACATGTAGTTATTTACATGTACCACATTCTGTTAGTCGTGTTCTACGTCTTGGTCTGCCTTGTTACATCTCTGATCATCAGCATTATACCATCACCAGGTCGCATGTCGTGAGGTGAAGAACAATGGTGCTCGTGTCGTCGTCGCCGATGACACCGACGTGTTTGCACTGTTGGTGCATTTCAAGCACAATGGCTCTCTCGGCAGCAGTCTACATGGAGTCTCCTCTGCGGCAGCGTGGTGTCATCGATATTGACGCAACCGTACAAGATAATATGTTGGTCATCTCTGGTCTGCTTGCAGCGCATGCTCTTAGCGGATGTGACACTGTGGCGTCCTACTTCGGTATCGGCAAAGGAAAGGTTCGCAAGGTGCTGCGAGCAGGTACTAACAGGGTGATTTGATCTATTTGTGTCACTTTGTGTGTGAAATATTCCCCATCATCTAAATACTATATTTCTAATCTAATGATGATAATACTAGTGCATGTATTGACACGCTGCATGATGCTGATCTTCACAGGTGTCTCGTTTGTTTGATTTGCTGGGAGACTCTACCTTACCGATGACCTACTACGACCAGATGATTGAGGAGGCTGCTCGATTCATTATTGTCTGCTACAACCTGACAGGCAAGACGACCCTGACGGAAGCCGGAGTTGAGGCCTGGAAGACAAAGATGAGGCGGGGTGCTCTTGAATCACCCAAACTCTGCTCCCTTCCACCAACCTCCGAAGCATTTCGCCAAAATGCACTTCGAGCCCACTACCAGTTGGCTGTGTGGCGAAACGGACTTCAGCCCAATCCACTATCGCTGGACCCCACCGACCATGGTTGGTCACGTGTCGAGGGCACCACTAAGCTCACCCCCACAATCGTCCCCCTTAACAATGCATTGGCTCCAGCGGAACTACAGAAGGTGATAAAGTGCGGGTGTGAGAGTAGCAGTCCATGTTCTACCAAAAGGTGTGGATGCAGATCGCAGAAACTCACATGTACACTTTGCTGTGTGTGCAGAGGCGGCGACGCATGCGGAAACAAGATTGAAACCTTTGCTGAGCCACGTGCACCATAAACACTTGTTATCCTTTAATTAGTATTGACATGCTTCCAAACCACACAAAGAGGATATATACAGTGATAGTGCCAAACTTGAACTCGTAAGGCTTCAACGTCATCCATATAGTGGTTCCGTTATCATATAATACAAAATGAACATATACTATCAGTAACATCAGTCAAGATAACATTCGCAGAATATGCTAGTTTTATATCACAATTTAGGTAGGAATTAGACAAGAATATGACTGAACACCATGACTGGTTATTCATTATCATTTAATTATGAGGTAATTTTCATCATTTTGTGATTAAAAATCCCCTTATCATGACCCCATTTTGGAAATTTGACCCCGTATTTGAATTTATAGCGAAAAAACAAAGAGGTGGAGGAGTAAAAAAAGAAAAAAATTGGAAATTCACTCAGAAACCTGGCTAGATAGATATCTTGGAAATGATGTAAATAAGAAAATAAAAGTTGGATTTTGAAAATCGGTTCACAAATAAAAAAATATTCAAAAAATATATCTATTTTTAGCCCCCATGTTAACATTTTTTTATTTTTTTTCCCCCAATAAAATCAATATTTAATGGAATTTCTTCAAATAATTATTTTTGGCGAGGGTGAAAAATTACTTGCATGTAAATATTTTCAAGATTTAATGTGTTTAATGGCCAAAAGTTTGTCGGCAGCAAAACGTGGAACAAACAGTACAAAGTACAAAATCACATTGGCTTGTCTCTATAATCATGCATGTTTATGTTACGGCAGTTGTAAGAAATTGCGAGGAAGTGATGTTTAATTAACGTAAGATACAAATTGACACGTCTCGAAGCACTCGACCTGTGGAGTGGGGCAGAAAACATCCACAAAAGCATAATAACTTGACAAGCTGTCACATTCACCTGTGCCTTCCGAGAACTGTGCTTCACTGGCGCTTGAAGCATTAGGAAAGCCATTCAAACGCTGAGTGAAAACTACGTAAGTATCTCATTCTTACAAGTACAGCGCCTCTGTAATAACTCTTTGCATGCTGGGAAACTTGTGGGCTATAAATAGTTCAAAAATAGCAGACAAAAATTCATCATATTTTCTTGTATTTCTCCCCGTAAATATCATGAATATGTCTTGGAATTTCATTAGAATTGAGTCCCGAGGACTCAATTCTAATGAAATTTCAAGACATATTTACAGAGAGAAAAAGACATATACTCCCAATTCGTTTGGCGGATATTTCCGCCGCTAGCATGCAGAGATAATCAAGAAGCATTAACCCATTTCATGCCAAGGATTTGCCATTTTGATTGGGGAAAATCATAAATATTGTCTTTAAATGTGCTTAGAAGTATATGTCGCGACCACCATTTGAACCGTCTCATCGAGACGGTTCAAATGAGTGGTCGCAACATCTACTTTCATTGAGAAATAACGAAAAATAAAATATTTAAAAATTTCATACCCGTAATTAAAGGTGTATTCCGTATGTAATGGGTTAATGAATACACAATTCTTACATGCTGCTGTCCCACCCACGAAAATGAAATAAAACACTGAAATATATTTTTTAATCAGATTACGGGTGTATAAAACATTTAGGCAATAACAGGTGAGTTTGCTTGTTTGTTGATGGGTGTTTATATCAACAACTAAGGTCATTTAAGGCCCGGCCAACTGGTTTGATCCCGCATTTAACCTGCCGCATTGGGGGGTAAAAATCCTAAATATTTACATCGAGATACATATATATTCAGCCCTGCAATTAGAATAACCATACATGTACATGTACCTGGTGCCAGGTCCATACCACACCGAAGTTACTTGGCCCCCTCCCCTAAAAGTAATACCGGTAGGTGTATAACAGGTGAGATTCAACTCCGAAATAAAAGAAAGCCAAAGACGTACTCGAGGGCCAAACCAGGTCTCCGGTCAGGATGAATTAATCCTGATTGTTAAATTACCCATCGCATCACAGGTGAGTGTCTCTCAAGGTCACCAGGGTCCAAGTCATGCGAAATGACACTGGGTGCATAGCCTTCAAAGTGATGAAGCTATCGATGAAGTTTGGTAATGATCCGACTAATTGATCAGGAGATATATTCAACTGTTGGCGCCTCCGACGACAATGCCTACAACTAGAAAAAGTCGATGGCGCGCCATCGCAATATACCCACTTTCCCCAAATGCTAAGTCCGAAAGGGGGAGGTAATCCATGATGGAGGGTCGGATAAAAAATCCGAATTCACTTTGCGCATCAGCACATCAAAACGAAGCTACGAACCAAATATCAGACGCGTAGGTATTAAGGTGAAAAAGTTTTTCGACCTACGAGGAAAAATAGTGAAATTCTAAGCCCGAAAGGGGGAGATAATCCATGATGGAAGGTCCGATCAAAAATCGGAATTCACTTTGCACATCATAACGAAGCTACATATCAAATATCAGAAATGTAGGTATTAAGGTGAGAAAGTTTTTCGACTTACAATGAAAAATAGGGAAATTCTGAGTCCGAAAGGGGGAGATAATCCATGATGGAGGGTCGGATCAAAAATCCGAATCCACTTTGCGCACCTGCACATGATAACGAAGCTACATAGCAAATATGAGGCGCATAGGTATGAAGGTGAAAAAGTTTTTCGAGTTACAAGGAAAAAATGGGAAATTGTGAGTCCGAAAGGGGGAGATAATCCATGATGGAGGGTCGGATCCAAAATCCGAATTCACTTTGCGCATCTGCACATGATAACGAAGCTACATACCAAATATCAGGCGCGTAGGTATGAAGGTGAAAAAGTTTTTCGAGTTACAAGGAACGTGGGAAATTCTGAGTCCGAAAGGGGGAGATAATCCATGATGGAGGGTCGGATCAAAAATCCGAATCCACTTTGCGCACCTGCACATGATAACGAAGCTACATAGCAAATATGAGGCGCATAGGTATGAAGGTGAAAAAGTTTTTCGAGTTACAAGGAAAAAATGGGAAATTGTGAGTCCGAAAGTGGGAGATAATCCATGATGGAGGGTCGGATCAAAAATCCGAATTCACTTTGCGCATCTGCACATGATAACGAAGCTACATACCAAATATCAGGCGCGTAGGTATGAAGGTAAAAAGGTTTTTCGAGTTACAAGGAAAAAATGGGAAATTGTGAGTCCGAAAGGGGGAGATAATCCATGATGGAGGGTCGGATCAAAAATCCGAATTCACTTTGCGCATCTGCACATGATAACGAAGCTACATACCAAATATCAGGCGCGTAGGTATGAAGGTGAAAAAGTTTTTCGAGTTACAAGAAACGTGACGGACGTACGGACGGACGTACGGACGGACGGACGGACGGACGTTCTTACATTAGGGTACTTATGTGGCTTATCACATGTTAAATATTAGCCACATAAAACGATTTTTTAGGTGGCTAATTGTAACCAACCCTATCCTTTAACAAGTCCATAACCCTGTGGGGCTAGCCACATAAGTACCCTAATGTGTGCCCGGACGTACGGACGGACGGACACCCGTGACGAAAACAATATACCCATTTTTTTTTCCTAAAAAAGTGGGTATAAAAACAATATACCCAATTTTTTTTCCTAAAAAAGTGGGTATAATAATGCCGGAAACTTTACTGCAATGTTTCACTTTCCACTAACGTGGGTGATACAAAAGAATTTACCACAAATTTCAAATTGCAATATCTCAAATGGATACTATATCAGAGCTCCAGTTAAGGTGCGTAATTTGGAGGTAATTTTTTTATTTCTTCATCAAAAATGGCAAGTTGGGAGTCCCAACTTGCCGTTTTTGATGAAGAATTAACAAAATTTCACACCAACTTGGTCAAATTACGCACCTTAACTGGAGCTCTGCTATGTGTGATAATTTGGAATAATTTGTCATTTGATACCATTGTCTCTAGATCTGACACCTAATAGTTTCTACATAATAATACTTAGGTGTTCGTATCTGAATCACAGTTCACAAGCCACATTGTGGCAGCACCATTTTCAATGTATCTACATCAATTAACCCATTTCATGCTGAGGATACTCTGATTTTTGTTGAAAAAATCTCATTATTTTGTTCATTCATCGATAAAGGTATATGTTGTTACCACTCATTTGAACCGTCTCGTTGAGACGGTTCAAATGAGTGGTAACAACATATACTTTCCAAAGGATATAAAGAAAATAGGGATACTTTTCTCTCAAAAGGTTCATACTACTAAAAGTGTAACCCGTCTGTAATGGGTTAAATGGGTCATCTGAATATATTTTTTATCAGATAACCTGCCCTGTATTGACCAATACGTACCAACTGATAACACATTGTTGTATCAGGCTTAGACTTGATACATCCGGGTTACAATGAAGGGAAAACTGACATTCCATTGGTCCGATGATGTCGATCACGTGACGTTACCGAATGACGTCAGCGTAATGACACAATGCAAACCAGTCTGCATTCTGTCTGTCCATATATAACAACGTCATCTGTGATCATTTTCGAGCATAACACGTTACCTGATAAATAGAATACCTGGCTAATGTCTTTTGATATCAAGTTTATCATGGGAATTAGACTAAAATTGAATTCTTAGATGCAGGAATTATACAGCCAATTTGATGGTGTCTAAATTTTGTGGGTTGCTTGTGATCCCCGCCCCCACACCCTATTTCCAATGGAAAATGACCCTAAAATATACCACCCTGATGTGCGGGAGACTAGATTTAACAGTCCTCACTGGGCACGATGATTTAATTGGGTGAATGACGCACTTCAAAGTGTTTTTTGCCTATCTATATGGTATCAAGCAGATGGTTGCTACCTTGGGTGTACTTGATTCCACTGATTGCTCTATCTCCGGCTACAATCAAGCGAGCACTCGAAATTCAGTATTTCCTGGGGTAAACTTCATTTATTTCCAATGATATTGGTTTGATCTTGGTTCATTATTTTCAAAATACACAACTTGCGTAAATGAACTGACGTTTCTTAGAAACGGAAATAGGTTGATTCGTAGACGAGATAAATGCAGTAAGCATATAATGTGGGCATGACTGGAGAAATGGGGCTTATTGGATTTGTAACCTGTGTAGATTCAGATCAGCCTGTGCATCTGGGGGCCATTTCACTAAACTAGACTAAAATGTTCGTAAGTGCAAAATTATGATAGTCTGTAAATTTCATATTAACAATGTTTTTTTGTAAACAATTATTGGATTTACATTTATTGAGCATAGGCTGCATATGCAGCCTATGCTCAATAAATGTAAATCCATCACTTGAAATTTCCAGACGACCCTCAATTTGCAATTACAAACATTTTAGTCGTACAAAGTTTAGTGAAACGGGCCCTGAGGACAGTGTCATCAGGATCTGAACTGTTCGCCATTCCATCAATGAAACACCCGTCCTGCTGCTAGCATGCACTATAGATCATTATCAGGCAACACGAGTGTGCAATTTGATCAGGAGCTACACTGGTCACAAATCCCAAATGGCATTTGTGCCCAGCCCAGCCAAGCTCCTGGTCTGATTGCCAACTCATGCAGCCTGATACGGATCTATATTCATTATTAGACGCAGGAAGACAGGTGTTTAATTGACAGAATGGCGAACAGTGCAGATCCTGATCAGACTGCGCTTCAGTCACAGCCACATATAACTTGTGTATTGGCAGAGCATGAGAATCATCTCTATTTTTAGGTTGAGAAAAATTAAAACAACAAGAAAACAACATTTTAGTCCGTCCAGTATTGGTTAAATCAATAGATCACAAATTTAGCACTGAAACTTTATTATAGTAGCTTTCCAAAATCCCAATAATCATGATCTAGTGTCAAGTGTCTTTAATACACCAGCGGCCTGTTTCATTAAACTTTGTACGATAAAAATGTTCGTAGGAAGACTTTTGTTAATTAGCATCTCACATTATCGTGGTTTACTAATGTTACCATTTTGCACCTACATGTACAAATCATTACAAGCGAACACATCCATTATTGTTATTACATGTATACCCACCTATTGAAAAAAATAAAAGGCTACATTGCTTTCGTCACGGGTGTCCATCCGTCTGTCTGTATATACGTACATCCATCCGTCACGTTTCTTGTAAGTAAAAACTTTTTAACCGTAATAGGTAGGGACTTGAAACTTGGTGTGTGCCTTCCTTATGGTGTGTACATGTAGATGCGTAACGTGAATGTGTGATTTTGTATTTGACACCCGGTCATGGATTATCTCCCTCTTTTTGACTTACAATCTCTCAATTTTGCCTTGCAAGAAGTGAAACCTTTTAACCGTAATAGCTAGGGACTTGAAACTTGGTGTGTGCCTTCCATAAGGTGTGTAGATGTGCAAAGTAACTTTTGATTTTTCATTCGTCCCTGGTCATGGATTATCTACCCCTTTTCGACATAGCATTTGGAAAAAGTGGGTGTATTACGGTGGCGCGCCATCGACTGTGCTCTAGTTCAAAAATTAAATGTGCCCCAGGTTTGAATCCCGGAAAATTGGATTCAATAAGGATGAATCCCAGTAAGGATTGATTCACCATTAATCTATATATATTATTGCCCGTTCTCGATGACTTATTCAGGGGCATAAAAGCTGTTCAATCAACAGAATGAATGGCAACAAGCGTAGGCCCTGACCAGCCTGCGCAGCCGCGCAGGGCTGCACAGGCTGGTCTGGGGCTACGCTGGTTGCACACGTCACATGGTCCATTATTTCAGCCGTTGGACCCCATTTATTGTACTACTCCTTTAATAAGGTCAGAAAATGGCTTTATGCAGAATGGCGACCAGTGTAGACCCCGACTCTGCGAACGTGAAGCCTGGTCTGGACCTATGCTGGTCACACACGTCACACGGTCCACTTTCCCAATCCAGCCCCTCACCCACCCAGTTGTCATGAAACTATTACTAAACAAGGTCAGGAAATGGCGGTAGCTTTATGGAGAATGGCTGCTTGAATCAGCGTAGACCCTGACTCCACGAACATGAAGCCTGGTCCGGACCTACGCTGGTTGTATACGTCGCACGGTCCATTTTCCCATCCAGCTCAGACCAGTTGTTGTCGAACTATTATTACTCTTGTCAAACTATTATTACTAACTCATTACATGCGGAAAACACCATGACGAGTATGAAATGTTTTAAATATTTTATTTTTATTTTCGTTATTTCTCAATGAAAATATATGTTGTGACCACTCATTTGAACCGTCTCGACAAGACGGTTCAAATGGTGGTCACAACATATATTTCTGAGCTCAAATAAAGAAAATATTTAGGATTTTCCACAAACAAAATGACGCATTCTTAGCATGAAATGGGCTAAACAAGGTCAGGAAACAGCAGGAGTTTTATGGGTTGGTTCTGGAAGCACCGAGATAGCAAGAACATTATTGACATCTAGATGCATTTATCCTGTTTCAATATACACTTCAATGTGTTATGGATTTTACTTCTGCGGATGTTTTCGCTGGCGCCAAATGTTTCCGAAGAATTCCATTGATAAAACGTCTTGCATCGCAGGAGCTGCTCCACAGGTGAGACGCAAGGTGGGTGAAGTGCTCACGTGGATCGAGATGAGTGTTTTCTATCGACCTTAATCGCCGTGGAGACGTCGGCAATTTATATTGTACGCGTTTTCAAACGCGGCACACCTTCACAAGCAAAAAAAAACAAACTGATTATATGATTTTTGTGTATTCTAAGACTCTGTTTTCGATCTTAAGCGCTACAATACTAAATAAAATGTTGTCATCTGATTATTTTGAATATTTCTCTACAAAAATATGGTCTGACAGCGTATGAGAATTATCTGTTACTTTTCGTTTTGCTTACAAATAAGTAACTAGATGGCCGCGGCCAGCATATCACGCCCGCCGCGGTATTTGATGGTCCCAGTATGTATGTATCTGTATTTCACCAACATTGCCAAGTATACTTAGTATCTAGCAAAGTATACTTTGAGGGAGAAATTTTCAATTTAAGGATAAATTTATTAATTTTTATTATACTGAATTTATTACATTATCACAGCCATTTTGGCTGTGATAATGTAATCAATTCAGTATAATAATTCTGCATACGTTTAATCATCAAATATATGCAGTCGTTAGTTCTATATGAAATAATGCATTTCGGGAAAAATAAATGATTACTCCCTCAAAGTATACTTTGCTTAGATATTAAGTATACTTTGCAATCTTGATGAAATCGGCTACTGGTTAGAGCAATCAGATTTGGGAGATATTGACACAGATTGTACAAAAACATCAACACAAATTTAAGACTAATTTGGCCTTGACCTTGGGCATGGGGGCTGCATGGGTGGGCTGTAGAATGAAAATATGGATGGTGATAAAGAAATATATGAAGGTTCAAGTGAATTGGACATAGGGTTGTGGAGACATTATTGGGTAGTTAAAGACTTTAAAGCAGATTTAAAAAAAAAACATCAACACAACTTTCAAAGTGATTTGACATTGACATTGACCTTGGGCATGGGGGTCACATGGATGGGCCATAGAATGAACATATGGATGAGGATAGAGGTATTTGAAGTTATAATACATGTATAGGGAGACAGATAGTTTTATATTTTCTGTATGTATTTTCTTGCAAAATAAATATTCATTCACCTTTACCCCACATATTGATTGGCATTATTATACATTTCATATCAGACGAAAATTTCCACACTGATATCAGGGGCGATAACCGTGTTTCCTTAAAATGTTAACGGACATTACTATTCATTCTCTGCATTTATTGTTTGATGTGCAATGATCATACTGTATAATCTGTCGAAAATATTATTTTTCAGGCGACACATTTAATTAGTATAAATAATTAAAAAATATCGTGCCTCATTTGCATATGAAAATAGCCTGATACCACCACGAGTCACTATCAGAAAAATAAATATTACTAAATGATTATATCTGTATAGCGGGCACTCGTAATATTTAGAACTGGTGGAATAGTGACACAATTATACTTATTTAATTCCTATAAAGGACATTTTGTGCCGACTGAGTGGGCATGTACCTTTAACCTTGATCTTGGGCATGGGGGCCACATGGGGGCCCGCATAGGTGGCCTATAAAATGATTGTGGTGTGAAGATATTGGGTACTTAAAAACTTTAACACAGATTTAACAAAAAAAACGTTATAACAAAAATTCCCAAGTAATTTGACCTTGACCTTGGGCATGGGGGGTATAGGATGAAAATATGGATGATGATAATGAGGTGTGTGAAGGTTCAAGTCAATTGGAGTTAGGGTTGTGGAGATATTGGGTACTTAAAAACTTTAACGCAGATTTAAAAACAAACTTTAATAAAAATTTCAAAGTAATTTGACCATGACCTTGGGCACGGGGTCGCATGGGTGGGCTAAAGAATTAAAATATAGATGATGATAAAGAGATATATGAAGTTCAGACTTAGGGTTGTGGAGATATTTGGTATTGAAAAAACATTTACGCAGATTTTACAAAAACAATTAACGCAAATTAATTTGACCTTGGGTGGGCTAGAGAATGAAAATATGGATGATGATTTTTACTGAGAAAGAATACAAAATATGAAACAAAAGCTGACAGCATTTTCGGTTCCCGCCTTTTAAGGGTTAAAATTATGCCAAGCACTGTCCGCCGTGTAGAAAATTAAATCAATGTTGGAATTCCTGGTATTGCTGTAATAAAGTTTATTTCCCCGTCTAATAGCAATATCTCAAATTGTGCATGCCTTGAACAGGCCATATCAATATAGATGTTGATGCAAATTCCTGGAAGATATGCAACGTCATCAAGATTCTGGTCTCCCAAGTATCGATTGTCCCGGAGATTTACGTGATCCGAACAATCAACTGTCAAATAACTTGCCTCGATAAAATCACATAATGCAGGGTTCCAGATAAGGAATTAGTAATTGAGTATTTTCACTCCCATCATATCTGAAGCAATTGGGTATTTCAATATTCTAATTGGGTAAAATCAAATCACACTACCGTTTACACATTAACAGACAGCAATTATTGAATAGTTTGCTTCGAAATTAAAACATGTCCTGGCATTTCATTAGAATTGTCTCCTTGGAGACAATTCTAATGAAATACCAAGATGTGTTTTCATGGAAAATAAGAAAAATATGCTATATTTGTGGTCTGTTTATTGTTTTCTGTAGCATGATAAAGGTACCACAAATTTGTTATTGCTTTTTGATACTCGCTACTTCTGATTTCAATTGGGTTTTCGGCAATTTTAATTGGGTATTTTACGCAAATACGCAGATTATCTGGAGCTCTGCATAATGCCCTCGGAAAGATTTACCATCGCAGGGGCATTGCTAAATGGCATGTGAGGTTGGGTGCATGAGCCTCCATCTTAGGCCAATAGTCCGATCTGTTTGCATAGTGAAATACATGTTACTTCCTATCAAAAAAGACTATACTGGTATTCTATTTATCAGGTAACGTTTTGAACTATGAAAAGAGTACTTTAGTACTTCTCAGATATGGAGATATGAAAATGATACGGCCGGGTGGATTTGTTTAAAAAAAAAAAAATTGTACTTGATCGTGTCTCTTATATTTTTCAAGTCGCCAGATATATTTTGCACGTCAATTCAACATGTGAATTTTTGTATGGCTTAAAGACGTTTGCGTATGCCTCCCGACTCTACGGACTCTACGGAGGCCGGGGTCAGAAAAGAATGATTCTCTATAACATAGAAAGGGCTATGTACATAGAGAATACCAGGCTAGTGTCTTTTGATATCAAGTTTATCAAGGCTAGGAAACGTGTAGGAATTTCGAGTCTGATAAACTTTACGGCTTTTATACCTGGTTATTATCTGTTAGAAACATGACAGATGTTTTGTGAACTGAATCGCGAACAATGATGTCTTATCAGTCTGGGATGCACAGGCTGATCTAGATTTACACTGATCGTAAAGCTCATAAGATGGAATTTCTTCGAACCAAACAATTTGAGAATGGTAACATTTTTATTAGTCTGTGACAAAAGATACTGAATTTATTATACTGAATTTATTACGTTATCACAGCCATTTTGGCTGTGATAATGTAATAAATTCAGTATAATAATTCTGTATACTTTTAATCATCAAATATATGCAGCCGTTAGTTCTAAATTAAATAATGCATTTCAGGAAAAATAAATGATTACTACCTCAAAATATCTTTAGCTAAACACATGTAAGTATGATTGATTAGCAATGTTGGTGAAATGGGCTACAGATTGCAAAGATATCTAAAAAATATTTCCCTCTTGATTGAACTACTGTAGCCAAAAGTGGTAGTCTGAAAATGCAGACAAACTGTATTTTCAAGTTGAAAACATTGTAACACTTGTATCATTTTTGGCTATGACTGGAGAAATGGGGCTTATGGAATTTGTGACCAGCGTAGCTCCTGATCAAATAGCACACTCGTGTAGCCCAATAACGGTCTATATTGCTTGTTAGAAGCACGACGGCTGTTTCATTGATGGAATGGCGAACAGTGCAGATCCTGATCAGACTGTGCGGATGCACAGGCTGATCTGGATCTACACTGGTCGCAAAACCCATAAGCCCCATTTCTCCAGTCACAGCCACTTGCATTAATAACCAGCTCGTTTGCAATATCAAGTCGGCCATTCAACTTCATATCGATGGTCTGCGAGACGAGTTTAGTTTTGCAACGACTGCCAAATTTAACAGAAATACTTAATAAATCCTAATGCATTTATCTGAATAGGCTTTTCTGCTTCAGGTCTCTGCTTGCCAAATAAAATGGACTGCCACTGGCTGATGGGGTGACTGACTGAACTATGCGTTTAGGCGTATGAACGTTTCAAAATATTTGTTTCTATTTTTCTTCTTGTACTCACCAGAAGTGAGCGTTCAGTTCAACTAGAAAAAAATATTTCGCCCTTAAAATGCAGGAAACGTAAAGTGTTTTCTGCTGTTGTTTTACACTGTGTCTTCTTTCTCTCAATAAAAAACATGGTTTGACAGCACTTTAGAAACATTTCCATTGGAAAGTACTCGTCCATAAGCAATGGCCACTCCTCAAAGCGAGCTGGGCGAGTGATTGTTCAAGCCGTGTACATATTATCCAGAGTACTTACATTTCTATCGAGTGCGAGACTTTTGTGGTAATATGCACTGGGGTATCTGGATCTCTTGGAGACTTTGTTGTGGCGAAACGAGTAATAATCATCCATGATCTGAAAATAGACAATTAATGGACTGGTTAATTGATTGGCCGGGGTTTAAAGTCAGTTTAACAACAAGGTCGTGCACAGAGAGATGACCTCATATAACCTGTTACCAGTCTGCATCTGAATCAGGAAGCTATCTTGTAAATCTACAAGTTATTTTAACCCATTTCATGTTGAAGATTTACCATTTTTCTGACGACATTATCTTTATTTCCGCTCTAAAGTATATGTTGTTACCACTCATTTGAACCGTCTCGCTGAGACGGTTCAAATGAGTGGTAACAACATATAATTTCATGAAGAAATAAAAATGGACCAGAGTCGCTCACCTGAAGTTCGGAGCAGAGTTTTGTATGCCTGTGCTAATAAAATAATGAAATTTTGATATTTTGGCGGCCATATTGGATGACGTAATCATCACATTTCGACAAAAATTGGACCAGAGCGATCGTCACGTCGATACAATCGATTTGATATATCTGCTATGAAATGGGATAATATATATCGCACTATTTTGGCTACCAGATTCTGACTGGAATAAATAAATTGTTTCGGGAATAAACAGTAAAACATTATATTGAACAAAACGTCGGTAACCAAGAACCCACTCTTCCAACATTTCGACACAAGGCCTTTATCAAAGAATTATAGCCGTCTACTATAAGCGAAGTGGCATCCCTTTTCACAAAACATTATACCATGAAATAGACTAAGGCCCGAAAACTGGAGTGGACATTTCATCATGGGTTATAACCTAATTGCTCTCATGTCCTGTTACAACTGTGCATGGTCCCTAAAGGTCCACCACATCTATTATTTATTGACATGTTAACATCGTAATGGTTCATTGTACCCCAGGGCCAAGTCTGGCCAATCGTATAAAGGAGATGGGAAGATACATGTACCGTATTTATGCTAATAAACGCCCCGGGCCTATGAAATTCATGGTGATCAAAACGTGGAAAATAGGATCAAAATATGTTATGTGAAAATAACATATTTAGAATGCAAATATGGGAGGGGAGGGCTACTATTAGAGAGGGGACTACTATTAGAATAAATTTGTTACACATGTAGCTAATAATATTGAAGAGAGACTATAATGACCAAGACTTGTTGGATAGCCTTATAATTTATGAATAAACATTTAGGCACATATGATGGCAGGTTGGAGAAACTCCAGCAAACTTCTTAACCGGACACACGTACACACATTCCAAACCCTGTATGCCTCTTTGGCTCTACCAGGACCAGGGGAATAATAAAAATATGCACAAATTAACGACCCGTGTTCTACCTGATCATCCCTTGATGCAAAAAAGATAATTGCTTCATACATGTGAGGAATATATGTAAAACATATATATGAACACTGCCTCGTTACTGTATCCTACGTACACGGCACATGCAGTGGCAAGGTCTGCCACCTTTTAAATCAGAAACCAAAATGAACTGATGACACAAAAAAAAGACTATTAATTTACTACATAATTATGCTCCAATATTTGTAAAAAAGTACTTTTTCAAATCATTTCTGAAATTCTTAGTAGCCAAAATGTCCATTTATGAATAATAATAGCCAAATGGCTATTTTGGTAACCAAATGGCCATTGTGGCGACAACCTATAGCTAGACGTATCTATATAGTGTATACCGGTATGCTGGTCACAACCGTCATCAGGAACCCTTTGAGAGCTGGCAATGGGTATATGTGGGCATCAAACATCCCAAATATCTGGGTAATGTGTGAGCATTCAGGTACAAGGCAACAACAAAGGGATTATGCCACATATTACAATGCTTATTGAATGCTAGGTCACATCTGGTGTAGCATTTTTACATAATGAGACAGTTGTATACAATCTGCTGAGTGATGCTGAGTGCATGTACATGTATGCTCCTACCCATGATAGTCTGATTGAGTGTAACTACATTCGCAATACACCTTTACGGGTATCAAATAATGTAAAAATATTATTTTCATATTTTTGTTATTTCTCAATGAAAGTATAATTATGTTGTGACCACTCATTTGAACCGTCTCGGCGAGACGGTTCAGATGAGTGGTAACAACATATACATGTACTTACATGCATGATTAAAAAATTTATGCTGTGACAACGCATTTGGATAATGTCTTGACGAGATGATTCAAATGGTGGTCGCAGTTGTGCAGTTAGTCTTAGATGAATTGTCTCAAATATTCAATCTGATTTTTTGCTTTCTATTGCAAATTACCTAATCAACGAAATGCAGCATTTTATTTGATCAAATTTCAAGGAATTTGTGTCCTATTCTATTTTATACCTTATCCAAGATTCTAGGCATGTCATTGATCAGATTACTATCACATGGTATAATTGATTGATTGATTGATGGATTGATTGGTCGTTCAAAGAATTTATAATGACAGGAATTCTCTGGTATGAGAGAGCCATGTATATTCAGCACAGAAATTGCAATGTTCTGATCTGACATCAGGCACACTTACACCACATCACTTAATTCACCCCAGATGTGAATCCCAGTAACATCCACCAATGATTTATGAATCCTTAACGCCATTATGTAACGCCTAAATATTTTCCTCCTATGCGCTCAGAAGTATATGTCGCGACCACCATTTGAACCGTCTCGTCAAGCTGGTTCAAATGAGTTGTCACAACATATGCTTTCATTGAGAAATAACTAAAATAAAATAAAATATTTAATAAAACTAACACATTACATTCGGAATACACCTTTACGGGTATCAAATATTGTAAAAAAAAAAAATCATATTTTTGTTATTTCTCAATGAAAGTATATGTTGTAACCACTCATTTGAACCATCTCAATGAGACAGTTCAAATGAGTGGTCACAACATATACTTTCAGTGAGAAATAACAAAAATGAAAATAAAATATTTAATAAAATTCATACCCGTGTATGTATGCCGCATGTAATAGGTTAAGGATGAACATGTATTAAAAACATACAATCTAATATGAGACCTTTTAATATAATTAGACCAACCAAAACCTAAAACTAATGCACGACTAGGGAATCTGCAGAAATGTTACAATTTACTTTACCACCCACTATGGCCGCGGCAAAGAGCTCACGGTATTTTACATTTGTTTTACAACACGGAGACTGCCAGTCGTTCAAAAACACTGAAAACTCATAATTACGCTCAATTTTCAAGTTTAATTTCACTTTTTACCACCTAGCAGGATTCGTAAATGTTTCCTGACAAGCCAGCAGACAGGAGCATCGTAACTACAAAGGTGCCAAACAATTAGCTGTTAATGACTCGAAACTCGATTGAGCACCGATCTGAGAAAATGGAGCTTACGGTATTTTCAACAAGAATTTATAAGATTCTGATCAATTTGTGCATAAAGGGACATAATTATCATGATTTTTTTTGAAAAAAATACTATAAAAAATAAAAACGTGTTTTCGTCATGGCCCCATGTAAAGTGGTTTAATTGAAGACAATTCCAGCACAAAAATATTTACACAATTCCCTAACATTTGATTGGTCCGTAGCAAGTCTCTGTCCAAAATTTATATCCCAGTAAACTCCATGCCGAACTACTTTCCGTAACCGTCAGGCGCAGTTAAAATAATTCTTAAGAAAACGGAAAATAAACACATTTTCTTGATGAATTTATTTCAATTGCTGGAATTATAAGGAATGAATGGCATTTTTGTGGAATTTATCGGGGATATAAACTTGGAAAAGTCGCGGGAATACTGGACGAGGCCTTAAAAAAATTACAATTTAAAAAAAAAAAAAAATTATTTTTCAAAAATTGTTATTTGTTATCGCTTCGTCCAGTATTCCCGCGACTTTTCCAAGTTTATACCTCGATAAATTCCACAAAAAGGCCATTCATTCCTATAATATATGACAATTAATACTAAGACTGCTGGGTTGTTTCTATTTTCACCCATATAGGTACATAAATATCAGATTTCCTATCTTGTTGCATTCAACAAGATAAAAAATCTGATACTTTAATATGTACTGATATCGGTGAAATGTTGAAACAACCCAGCAATCCTAGTAACGTCATCTATCTTTCAATTAAACCAGTTTACACAGTGTCATGATGAAAACACGTTTATTATATATTATTAAAGTATTTTTAAAAATAAATCGTGATATGCCACTTTAACTCTTTGCATGCTAGCGTGGAAAATATCCGCCAAACGAATTAGGAGTGTATGTTTTATTTCTCTCTGTAAATATGTCTTGAAATTTCATTAGAATTGAGTCCTCAGGACTCAATTCTAATGAAATTCCAAGACATATTCATGATATTTACGGGGAGAAATACAAGAAAATATGATGAACTTTTGTCCGCTAGTTTTGCACTATTTATAGCCCACAAGTTTCTCAGCATGCAAAGAGTTAAAGTACATCTTGTACTTGTATAGTCACATTTGGATCAAATGTACCCATGATTGGAGAAATGGGGCTTATGGGAACTATGCCCAGTCTAGCTCTTGATATGCTAGCTATAGCGCACTCGATCCAGGAACGTGATTAGGATCTATATTGTTTGTTTGAAGTATGACGGGTGTTTCCCTGACTGGGAACACAACTACCACATTTACTAGTGATTGATTTGGGTTTATATGTCCGTTCAACAGCAAGGTCATATGTGGCTGTGACTGGAAAAATGGGGCTAATGGAATTTGTGACCAGTGTAGCTCATGACCAAATAGCACACTCATGTAGCCTGATAAGTATCTACATTGCTTGTTAGAAGCATGACGGGTGTTTTATTGATGGAACAGCAAACAATGTAGATCCGGATCAGACTGTGCGGATGCGGATCATATAGAGACCAGAGTTTAAAGTCTCATCCGACAGACCTATGGGATGGTATTACTATGTCATATTTTTTCTCGGCTAGGGTGAGGATTGAACCCACAACATCCGTTATCCATAGGCCCCCTGAAGACAAAGTGAAAGCCGTGACTTAACTGGAGGCCTGAGAACTCTATGTTCAGGAATCAGACACCTGTATGAGTAAGATAAGTACAAAGCTTATCAGTACTTCAGAACCCAAGGCACTGCACCAGCATGGTGCTGTATTTGATTAGATCACAGACAGCGGTAGATACGATTCATTTTCCCAGAATTTTGTCCGAATTTTTCTTATACACAAAGGAAGTATATGATGTTACCACTCATTTGAACCTCGGTCCGTTACTTCAACCTGTGGTTGTGTCATAATCAGGTTAATTTCAGAATTTAAGTCAATACATGAACTATGTCTCCCTTTCGGACATAAAATTGTGGAAAAGGTGTGTATATTGCGATGGTGCACAATCGACTCCCCTCTAGTTGTACCTGATACAGCAATACCCTGTAATGGCATAACCCCGTCGAAAAAAAAACCACCAAGAAATAGCGCTGCCAATGCTGCCAATGTCATAACGGAGACTTTACACACAACAGATTAAGCATACCAGACATTTTTTATTCCAATCTCTAAAAATACAATGTACAAGCCAACAGACATGTTACAGTTTGGCCACTTGCCCAGCTATAACCGGAGATCAGGGAGTTTCCGATCATTTTAATTTCCACAACATAATTTTTTTGCTTTGATGGTAAAAAAAGGTGATGATTATACTGTCAAGTGATAACAATCTAACCGAAACACTGGAAAACCAAGTAAAGGAACCATCACACTACTTTCATGCTACCAGCTCCAGTTTCCGTGGCAGGGATTCCGCTGGCGATCGCCACTTTCGCAATTTGCGATAAAAATAAACAATTGGCGAAAAGAAATTACAATTTTCGAGAAAAAGAAAGGAAAACAAAATTATTTTTGATTTTTTTTCGAAAATTGTAATTTCTTTTCGCCAATTTTTTGAAGTGGCGATTTTTTTATTTTCCCCAGCGGAAACCCTGTATGGGCCCGTTTCACTAAACTTTGTACGACTAAAATGTTCGTAAGTGCAAATTTGGGATCGTCTGGAATTTTAAATTGATGGATTTACATTTAATGAGCATAGGCTGCTCAATAAATGTAAATCCAATAATTATTTACAAGAAAACATTGTTAATGTGGAATTTACATAATTTTGCACTTACGAACATTTTAGTCGTACGAAGCTTAGTGAAACGGCCCCCATATGGTCACAAGTAACCAGTGTTGTGCCTATAGAGCGAGCCCGGGAGACATTTTCCCACCTAAAATTGTCCATGTCCCTTAAAATTTAAAAATCTCCCTATTATTTTAATACAAAAAAGGCCCAATATCTGACATTGTCCCTCTGAAAGTGAGACCTAGGCACAACCCTGAGTAACAATTACACATTATGTTTGTAAAACATGGATATGCCCCCGTGGCAATTACTGAATGCTAACTGGAGAAACAAATTTTTTGACTTTTCGACATAAATTTACACGAATTTGTATGAGACAAATCGGGACAAAATTCTGGGGGAAATGATTGGCAACATCATGTACCAAACCATAATTTTTAGCTTTGATGGCCAAAAAAACGGCGATTATTATTATTATGCTATTATAGCGATAAGCAAAACACTGTAAACCAATCTCCACACCCGTTTATGCTTCGTGGATCTCATTCTCCCGTTTCCTTTGTAATGATCCCAAAAAATGCAAACAATTTATAGAAAACTAAAACAATAACGCGAGGAACCAGTAAAATGCCGCTAGGCAGAAATTAACACCGGCGAAAATACCCACTTAACCTTTACCTTAAAACAAACAAGCGGTTTTATGGTCACCATTACCACGCTGTGGATGAGCAACAATGTAAGCATAACGAAAACAGTTCCGCAGATCAAGTGTGGGGGAATAAATAGAGAATACCAGGCTAGTGTCTTTTGATATGTTTACCATGCAAGGCCAGGAGCGTAGGAATACCTACCGTTCCCGAGTCTAGCCTTGGGCAGGCTGAACTCAGAAACTCTAGGAATTCCTCGGCGGGTCGTGAAATACCTACCATTTCTGAGCCGAGTCTGATAAATTGATATCAAAAGACACTAACATGATATTCTATTTATCAGGTAACGTTTTATGTTACAAAATGAGCAAATATGACGTGGTTTTCCTTGAAAAGAATGTGGAGTTGTTTTGTTGGGTCATTACACTGATGTCATTCGTGAATGTTATGTGTTTGTTTGTTTATTGGTGTTTAACGGCCTATCAACAGCTAAGGTCATGTAAGGCCGGGCAAACAGGTTCGATCCCGTTTTAACCTGCTGCATTGGGGGGAAAATCCCAAAATCAGAACGGAATATTTACATCGAGATACAACATATTCAGCCCTGAAATTAGAATAACCTGACCTGGTGCCAGGTCCATACCGCACCAAAGTCACTTGGCCCCTTCCCCTATTTAAAAGTAATACCGGTAGGATTACTCTTATAACCAGATTCAACTGTCACATACAAAATGCCAAAGACGGTCTCCAGTCGGGATTCCGGTAAGGATGAACCCCGATCGTTAAATTACCCATCGCGTGCTCCCACCTGCCACCCACTAATGTTATGTGACTTTGTCCGGCCAATGAAACGTCAGTTCTGAATTCGTTGCTACCAAGATATGCGTATCTAGTCAATGCAGGATACGACCATATGTTATCAGTCACAACGTTTTAGGCCAATGCAAAACTAGTTACCAGACAACTTAGTTACCTGGGCCCAGTTCTTCAAAGCTTCTGTTAGCTTAACAGACTGTTAAATCCTTAGCATTGCTAAGAATTTCACAGTCTGTTAAGCTAACAGAGGTTTTGAGCAACCGGGCCCAGATAACTTATACATATAAATGTCTGCTTTGAAGAGGTTTAGAGAGGTTCCACTGTAAATTAGGTATATAAGCACCCGGGATATGAATGCATGCTTTTTAATCATGAACAGACATTAATTATCATCGAGGAAAAACTGACAGTGAAACTAATCAAAATGTACAGTGAAATTAATCAAAATGTGTTAAGTTCAACCTTGACCAAATCAAACTGCTTGATTTCGAAATACAGCTACCAAGTGCATAAAGGCCAACCATAGAACATAATGGTCTTAATTGTTCACAGGTGGACTTCATTCACATGATCAATTGCATGTACATTGTGCCAACAAGACTGGCTGCTATCGACAGGTGATTTCTGTTAGGAGGTGGTCTTTAACGAGGTTTTATTGTATAGGCACACAACACAATTCAAGTACATTCCCAGAAAGATTAAACATTCATAATAGGCCGGACACAATTACAATACAGTAGTATGAAAATTTCGAGAATATTTTTTATTTTATTTTTTTCGCTATTTTCTCTATTTCTTCGAAAGTATATGTTGTTACCAGACGAGATGGTTCAAATGAGTGGTAACAACATATACTTTTATGGAGAAGCAAACAAAATATTGTATCCACAGACTTCAATGAGTTAATCACAGGCTCACAAGCTAAACTGATTGAAATCTCAATAGCCCAAATTTTGTCACAAAAGTTTCACATATCGCTCATTAATGCAAATTGTTGATGGCAACACAACTTGATCCATCCATTAGAATTGCATCTAAAATAATGACTAAACATGAACCACAAGCAAATTCAGAAATGCGTTCGGACCACCCATACGATCACCCCACACATGGACGGACGTAGATGTCGGTAACAATAACAATTTGCATGTCAAAAACGAACCACAAAAATTCAAAATATTTTTCTTATTTCATGTCGGAAGTATATGTCATGACCACCATTTGAACCGTCTCGGATGAGACGGTTCAAATGAGTGGTCACAACATATACTTTGGACGAGAAAAAAGTAAAGTTTGTGGGAAAATATTGATTTTTTTATACCGCATATCAGGGTTTTCACACGGAATGAGATACAGAATGCAGCAGCAAGTTTGTGGAAAGGCGGATATTTTGACAGCTCGGCATGCCTCAATTAATAACATGTGAACCGCCATGACAAAAAGGGGCGTATTCACTTTTAACCTGATCAAATAGCAGACGTATGTACGTATGCGTAGCTCGACATGGATCTTAAGTTTTCATTGGCGAAGTCAGCGATTTTTCCACAATGCAATTTGCAAACAGTGCAGGTCCTGATCATACTGTGCAGGCTGATCTTGGACTACACTGTAACAAACTCAATAAGCCCCATTTTGACACAGTGAGTCATCGTGTTCTAATGATAACTTGTTTTATACCCGATAACATTCCATTGATTCCAAAATGATTAACATATTTGCTTCATTTCGTCTCAAGACAATATATAAGCCCATTGATATGATCCGTTGTTCATCATGTACATTAAAAAATAATACATTGTCAAATAAAGATTCATAAAACAACTAGAAATGTGGCCTGTCGGCACACGAATGCCCCCGCTGGCAGCCAAAGAAAACGAGCCATATTTGATTACAAGCCATTTACCCCGAGTACAGACGGACGCCGGTAACACTATATGCCCCACTCACCATTTGGTTGTGGGGGCATAAAAAGGTGAAGGTCAAAGGTCAAGGTCGAAGTACTGGGTGGTGGAGTGTGTAGGGCATGTTCATATGTATCATGTGTATAAATATTTAAGCGATTGGCAAAAGTATTGAGAAGTTAAGTGTAGGATTGAGAAACGTGCACGTAGATTTGTCCCAAAGTGCCAAGCAAACATTTAAAGTGGAAAAGGTCAAGGCCAAAGGTCAAGGTCGAAGTACTGGTGGTGGAGTGTGTAGGGCATGTTCATATGTATCATGTGTATAAATATTTAAGCGATTAGCAAAAGTATTGAGAAGTTAGTGTAGGATTGAGAAACGTGCACGTAGATTTGTCCCAAAGTGCCAAGCAAACATTTAAAGTGGAAAAGGTGAAGGTCAAAGGTGAAGGTCGAAGTAATGGGTGGTGGAGTGTGTAAGGCATGTTCATATGTATCATGTGTATAAATATTTAAGCGATTGGCAAAAGTATTGAGAAGTTAGTGTAGGATTGAGAAACGTGCATGCAGATTTGTCCGAAAGTGCCAAGCAAACATTTAAAGTAAGAAAGGTGAAGGTCAAAGGTCAAGGTCGAAGTACTGGGTGGTGGAGTGTGTAGGGCATGTTCATATGTATGATGTGTATAAATATTTAAGGGATTGGCAAAAGTATTGAGAAGTTATTGTAGGATTGAGAAACGTGCACGTAGATTTGTCCCAAAGTGGTAAGTAAACATTTAAAGTAGAAAAGGTGGAAGGTCAAAGGTCAAGGTCGAAGTACTGGGTGGTGGAGTGTGTAGGGCATGTTCATATGTATCATGTGTATAAATATTTAAGGGATTGGCAAAAATATTGAGAAGTTATTGTAGGATTGAGAAACGTGCACGTAGATTTGTCCCAAAGTGCTAAGTAAACATTTAAAGTAGAAAAGGTGAAGGTCAAAGGTCAAGGTCGAAGTACTGGGTGGTGGAGTGTGTAGGGCATGTTCATATGTATCATGTGTATAAATATTTAAGGGATTGGCAAAAGTATTGAGAAGTTATTGTAGGATTGAGAAACGTGCACCAGATTTGTCCCAAAGTGCCAAGCAAACATTTAAAGTGGAAAAGGTCAAGGCCAAAGGTCAAGGTGGAAGTACTGCGGGGGTGGAGTGTGTAAGGGATGTTCATATGTATCACGTGTATAAATATTGACATAATATGTGAAGCCATGTAGAAGTTACTAAAGAATATAATATCGGGACGTACGGACGGACGGGACGGACGTACGGGACGGACGTACGGACGGACGCCGGTAACACTATATGCCCCCGTACCTTTCGGTAGCGGGGGCATAATAAACTAGAAAAAGTGTTCATAGAACATGAATGCCCAACATACCTCTTTGAAAGTAGCTAGCTAGACATGGCAAAATTGCAAAGTTCAAAAGTCCAAAAGGGACAGATAATCCATGTTCCTGTGTCGAATCAAAAATCGAAATTCACTTTGCACATCTACACACCATAATGAAAGAACTGAATATCCTGAAATCCTTCGCAGTATGTGTTTGTGGATGACACGTAGACTAATAATTAATCTAGAGTCGAAAGCGTTTCGCGATAAATAAACGCAGGAATTTCACAGCAGCAACAACAAGAAAAACAAGTTAAATGTAGATTTTTGTAAAACCCAAAATGATAAATAGATTTCTATTCCTATTCTGAACCGAAATCGAAGATTGTACTCGTGCACCAAACCATAGAGTATAGCAGTTAAAATCGTCGCACCCAGGAGTTAGACTACGGAAACATGTGTATAAATTTAGCACAAAAAAGCAACAAAACTAATTTTTTTATGGCGAACAATGTTTTTAAAAGTTCAATCCCCAAAATATGTGCTGCGACCGACATTTGCTCATTTGCATAAAAGCTGTCAGACCTCAAATTTGGATGCTGGTTGTATAAGTTTTCGCTAGCGCTCAAATAAAAAGCGACATATGAATTAAGTATCAAGCTCCTAGCTATTACGGTTTAAAAGTTTTATGAGTTACAAGGCAACATTGTAAAATTCAACAACGTCCAAAGGGGTGGGGGGGGGGGGGGATAAATCCATGACACTGGGGTCGAAACCTTTGTACATCTACAAACCATGGCCAAATTTAAAGGCAACTAATTGTACTATACATACCAATTTCAAGTCTCTGTCCATTATGGTTTAACAAGTTTATGCCGTTACATTGTTTGTGATGGACAGACGGTACGGAGGGACAAGGGTAGCAAGCACTAAATGCCCCCTCCACTATCGAAGTGGTGCTTAATAAATTGCCCTTTTTCTCAATAAAAACATGGTTTGACAGCACTTTAATGGAAATGATTCTAAAGTGCTGTCAAAACATGTTTTTCATGAGAAAAATGAAACATCAAAAAATAAACAGCAGAAGACAATTTAATTCAGCATTGTAAGGGTTAAAATTTTGAACAATCAATCGGTACAGGGCATGTAAAATTGGTTAAATATTTAGAATAATTCACCACATCTGCCTAACCTTCTATACTGACAGATGAGGAGGCAGGCACGAATACAATAACAAACCCCACAGCTCAGGAAATATTACGCCATCATTTACGACATAAATCTATTGGCACCTCGATTAAGTTCTCCAGATTATGTAAACAACATGTTGCCGCGGATACCTATCCTAGCTGTAGACAATGGCTCTGTTACAACTGATAATGATCACACAGACACGAAGACAATGCTACAATGCAATTGTGCTTTATTGCATAAAATGGCTTTTTGACAGTGTAATAAAGCAGTGTATTAAAAATCATACTGTAATAACCCTAAATATTCAGACACAGATGATTTTCAGGAAACACGTACAGAGCTCCAGATAAAGTTTTGTATCGAAGAGTATTATACCCCCATATTTAAAATTAAATGCATATTTTACTGTTGGGAATGTATTATTTATTTTCTTCCTTATTAAATAGGGAACTAATGATAAAAAATAATAAAACATTCACTTATTTGAGCTGCAAAAAGCTTTTTGCAGCTCAATTAAGTAAATTTTTAACTTTATTACAGCATTTTCACAAATCAATTGGAAAATAAATGCTTATTTTCACATTGCTGTGAGTATTTTGTACTCCCACTTTAGATAATCAATGTGTATTCTGCTAAAATAAGTGTGTAAAATACGCCAATACGCACCTTATCTGGAGCTCTGTATAATATGGTTACCCACAACGAAGAGTGTCCCAATATTCTGGATTAGTACAGTGGTACTGGTTTATCACAATAACAACGTATTTGGGTACAATTTGTTTTGGGATAATCATAACTCAACCCTTACAAATTTCCCAATAGAAATGGTGTCCACATACTTAGGGCTATTACAGTAATAAACTAAAGTAATAAATATGAACAGAAAAAATGTCAGTGACTAGTAGAACTTCAGAGTATGATGGTATGCTTATGTAATAAATGAAATCTAAAGTTTGTGTTGATTTAATTAAAAACGATGTATAGTAAACTCATTGACTTGTAAATTATCTGGGTTAAGTCAATATTCAATACTGAGATTACAATATTTTTCCGGCACACAAAACAACAACATCCTGATACGGTGCCAGGTGTCCTAAACACAGTCAATCACTTCACCTTAGGTGTGAATCCCGGAGAGGCTGGATTCACCACTGAGGTTTGAATGCCGGAGATCATGGATTCGCAACTGAGGTTTCCATCCCCTAGACGATGGATTTACCAGTGAGGTTTGAATCCCAGAGTGGATGGATAAACCACGGAGGTTTGAATCCCAGAGTGGATAAATTCACCACTGAGGTTGAATCCCGGAGTGGATGGATTCACCACTGAGGTTGAATCCCAAAGAGGATGAATTCACCACTGAGGTTTGAATCCCGGAGTGGATGAATTCACCACTGAGGTTTGAGTCCCATATAGGATGAATTCACCACCAAGGTTTGAATCCCAGAGTGGATGAATTCACCACTGAGGTTTGGATCCCGGAGTGGATGGATTCACCACTAATGTTTGAATCCCAGAGTGGATGGATCACCACTGAGGTTTGCATCCCAGAGTTGATGTATTCACCACTGATGTTTGAATCCCAGAGTGGATGGATTCACCACTGATGTTTGAATCCCGGAGTGGATGGATTCACCACTGAGGTTTGAGTCCCAGAGAGTATAGATTTACCACTGAGGTGCGAGTCCCAGAGAGGATGAATTCACCACTGAGGTTTGAATCCCGGAGTGGATGGATGCACCACTGAGGTTTGAGTCCCAGAGAGGATGAATTCACCACTGAGGTTTGAATCCCAGAGTGGATGGATTCACCACTGAGGTTTCAATCCCAGTGAGGATAAATTCACCACTGAGGTTTTAATCCCAGAGTGAATGAATTCACCACTGAGGTTTGAATCTCGTAGTGGATGGATTCACCACTGAGGTTTGAGTCCCAGAGAGGATGAATTCACCACTTAGGTTTGAATGCTGGAGAGGATGAATTCACCACTGAGGTTTGAATCCCAGAGTGGATGGATTCACCACTGAGGTTTCAATCCCAGTGAGGATAAATTCACCACTGAGGTTTTAATCCCAGAGTGAATGCATTCACCACTGAGGTTTGAATCTCGTAGTGGATGGATTCACCACTGAGGTTTGAGTCCCAGAGAGGATGAATTCACCACTTAGGTTTGAATGCTGGAGAGGATGAATTCACCACTCAGGTTTGAATCCCAGAGTGGATGGATTCACCACTGAGATCTGAATTCAGGAAAGGATGGATTCACCACTGGATTCACCACTGAGGTTTGAATGCCGGAGACGATGGATTCACCACTGAGGTTTGAATCCCAGAGAGATGGATTCAACACTGATGTTTGAATGCCAGATAGGATGGATTCACCACTGAGGTTTGAATGCCAGAGAGGATCGATGGATTCACCACTGAGGTTTGAATCCCAGAGAGATGGATTCAACACTGATGTTTGAATGCCAGATAGGATAAATTCACCACTGAGGTTTGAATTCACCACTGAGGTTTGAATGCCAGAGGATTAATTCACCACTGAGGTTTGAATCCTGGAGGAGATGGATTCACCAGAGGTTGGAATCCCAGAGAGGATAAATTCACCAGTGATGTTTGAATCCCAAGTAAGGAGAGTGATACTAAATTTGCATGTGGCCCAATCATATCGTATACGATAATCCATTTTCTGTAGTATGGCACATATTGATTATCTGAAACGCCAAGTCAGCCATTTCCAGCAAAACTCGCAGAACTATCATACAGTAGACCGTCTTGAAGTGAAATCCATATTTTGGACCACGTGCGGCAAAAAGCACATTTGTACGTCGTAGACCAGTGTAGCTCCAGACCAAGTATGCATCTACGCGGTTCCATTCTGCTCATATATGTTCACAAGCATCAGTAATACTGTATCATTGACCAAAACGCGATCAGCGCAGGCCCTGATCAGACTGCGTGGACACGCAGTCTGATCAGGGCCTACGCTGGTCGCAAACATCATAAGATCCCTTCTGTCGGTCGGTGGCACATATTTATAAGAACCTATCAATCCTCAGGGAGTGTGTATTATTTGATAAAACGAGTTATTCATTTTGAAAACTGTCCATCCTAACTTGGATTCATGCGATTACGCACAGACGAGACAAGATGAGACGCACCTCCGGGTCTAATGATCCGATTTCTTATTCCGATGATCCGCCACCAGTGTGGTCAATAATGACCCCTTGAGATATTTTGACCTTCGAAATTTACATTTTATATAACTCTTGGAATTTGCAGCGCTGCATGGGTAAATTTTGATATGGATAATATAGTAAAAAGAAATCAGAAACACTGATAGATGTACCCATACAAAACTTTTACGGAGCTTTCCAAGTCATTTGACCCTGGCGTTAAGCACAGGAGTCGCAAATGTAACAGGGCGAGAAAAATGTGCTCTGGACCGGCGCTCGAATCCGGGACCTCTGGTTTACCGTTCCATCGCTGTAACAGAAGGAGCCAACTGGGCACAGATACACATAATCTCCCCCATACTGAGTTACTTCCCCTCCCAACTTCTTGAGCATGACAAAGAAGTGTGAACATCATTTAACCCTTTCAACACTACTGACCTGTATAGTGGTATTGGCAAACAGTGTAGATTCAGATGAGCCGGCTCGTGACGAGCCGTCTAATCAGTGTCTTCAGTTTTTGCAAGTAATTTTAATATTTTTGAGAACAAAGACACCCCCTTTTCATAAATGGTCTGGTCTGAAAATCATTTTGTGACGATTGGAGTGGTTGCAAAATTAACTTACTTAGGGGTGAAGGGTTAACTGTTGACTTAATTGGATGGCTTCTGACCAGCGATATATATAAACTGATGTCAGAGTCTACACTGATCATATGCCATGTAATAGTATATAGACAAGGGTATTGTTATCACTAAGTTAATCCCCTTGCTGGCAGCCTTAATAAAATGAAGTCCTCAGTGACCTTGACCTTGGGTGTTCAGACATAGGGTGTATGCGCAGCAAAGCGCCAACCATAGAAACACATTGTGGCCAAATATTATTGAAATTGGTGAAGGGGCTAACCAGGGCCCGGTTGCTTAAAACCTCTGTTAGCTTAACAGACTGTTAAATCCTTAGCAATGCTAAGGATTTAACAGTCTGTTAAGCTAACAGAAGCTTTGAGCAACCGGGCCCTGTTATTTAGAAATGAAAGATGTTATACGTGCGCATGTACATGGACTAACGCTATCCCTCCTTGTCTATCTGCGAGGGTATAATGAAGTGTAGTCCAGTATAGACCTGATTCTCAAACCAACATTAGGAGTAGAAACCACAGATATGTAGATATGAGCAGTAGAGTATGTCAGATAAGATATTCTGTATATCCACAATTCCGTGTTGGAGGAGAAAACATGCCCAGTGATTCTCAATGTACTGTAGCAAGCATAGTCTCTCTACAGCTATATTATCCCCTCGCCGATAGCCAAGAGGGAATACAGCGTATGTCCAAGTAAGTACGTTAGTAACACCTTTCATTTTTCAATAACCAATGAACTGCATCACCGATTTTGATAATATTTGGCCACATTGTGTGTCTATGGATGGTACTTTGCTTTGCATACAATGTACGACCCACGGCCAACCGCCAAAGGTCAAGGTCACTGAGGACTTCTTCTTCTCTGTTCACCTTCTTTGTAAGGCAAATTCGCTCAAGTTTTTTTGTTGCTTTTTTGTGTTATCAAGGCTGCCAGAGAGGGGATTAGCTTAGTGATAACAATGCCCTTGTTCAATATTTGCAACTCATTTAGCTACAGAGCTCCAGTTAAGGTGCGTAATTTGACCAACTTGGGGTGAAATTTTGTTATTTCTTCATCAAAAATGGCAAGTTGGGAGTGCTTTAGAATCGTCTCATTGAGACGATTATAAAGCACTCCCAACTTGCCATTTTTGATGGAGAAATAAGAAAATTACCTGCAAATTACGCACCTTAACTGGAGCTCTGTAGCTACTTATAAATATGGATAAATACAATATTGCGGTTTTTAATTTCGCTATATCGCGACTACATAGACAAGACCCTTATCAGCCTGCACAATTGTGTAGGCTGATCAGCGCCTAGAGTAGTTGTGATAATATGGTTGCGCTTTCTCAGGAACCGCCAACAGATCTAGGTGAGAACAGTGGTTCCATTACCTTCGATAAATCTTGAGTGTTTTCTTATAAAAACCCATTGGAACTCGGTATAAATCTATCCTCTCTCTCCATAACACAGCTGATTGTAAAACTGCATGCTGGTATACGTATTAACACCGAAAATCCAAGATGGAATTATCGCCTAAATATAACATGCACGTGTGTGCGAGTGTTAATTTCGTTGTAGCCTCTTTTTGTTTTCGTATTTAATAAACCGTTTCATGTTTGATCGCACATTCTGAGATGGGTTTTGCCTGTTCCGCCTTAAACAGTGGGGGAATAATTAATGAGACACGGGCGATAATTGTTAATGCAAAAAATAAACATGATCGAATGCATGCCAAGACCGACAATATATAGATGTTGAAGAGGCAATTTAACTGCAAGTTTGCTGACTATATATACTTAACCCTTTCCCCGTTTTGCGATATTTCGACTCATCCAAATCGAAAACATCTGAATAAAAGAATCAAATGCTGGGTCAAATGATGGTTAAATTATCTGATAGAGTAGAAAACATTGTGGGAAAAGGAGAAATTGCTTGTTACAAGCAATTTCTCCTTTTCCCACAATGTTTTCAAAAGACATCTTCTGCAGAGGCGTCAAAAGTCGTCTCTATCAGGGAAAGGGTTAAACAAGTTTACTGAATTTATAAAACCTGTTTCTTAGGAAATCAGTCAATGGGTCTAATAAATACCACAATAAATCATCACAAATGTTAGATTCTATTTATTTAATTCTATTAACCATTCATTTAACCATTTTCATGCAGAGATACGCAAATTTTGTTTGTGGAAAATTCTAAATAATTTCTTTATATGAGCTCAGAAATATATGTCAGAAATATATGCCGTGACCACCATTTGAACCGTCTCATCATGCATGACCGGAAGGTTGAATCAAAAATCTAAATCAACTTTCCGCATCTACTCATCATAAGGAAGCTACATACTGTACCAAATTTCAGGTAGCTAGTACGGTTCAAAAGTTTTACAAGTTACAAGGCAAAATTGGGAAATTCTAAGTCGAACGGGGGTGATAATCCATGACCCGGTGATCAAATCAAGTTTCAGGTCTGCAGCTAGGACGGAGGGGACGGATGGACAAGGGTAACACTAAATGCCTCCTCCACTATCGTGGTGGGGCATAAAAATAATATTGCATAAAATGGTATTTCGCAGCAGAGTTTTATTCACAAATTTCTCAGCATAGACTTGTTGAACATGCTCCACCCTTAGACCGCTACACACAACAATTGTTGTCTGCTGTTGCTTTTACAGCTTACCTTATTTCTCAATAAAAACATGTTTTGACAGCACTTCAGAATCATTTCCAATGGAAATGATTCTGAAGTTCTGTCAAAGCATGTTGTAAATTCTTCTAAAGTGCTGTCAAAGCATGTTTTTGATGATAAAAATGGAAAATAGAAAATAAACAGAAGACGACAAAAAATTAAAAAAGATGTTGAAAATTCAAGACACAATCTTGAAAGTTCAAGAAAAGATCTTGAAAATTCGAGAAAAGAACTTGAAAATTCGAGAAAAGAACTTGAAAATTCAAGAAAAGATCTTGAATAAATGGAAATAAAACAAGAGGGGCCATGATGGCCCTAATTCGCTCACCTGACTCCATGAACACCAGAGGAGAATGTGACATTGAGTTCATGTGAAAAAAAAATTGTGCTATTTTTAAATGGCGGTCATCTTGGATTAAGCGATGGCTCTCATTTTACCGAATCTGAAAATGCTTCACCCAAGGATCTTAACTTCCTATGAAGTTTAGCCAGCATCGGCCATGTGGTTCCTGAGAAAAAGACGTTCAAAATCTCGAATAAATGGTCCTTTGGTGGCCATCATGGATCTTATAATCATCCGATTCCGACAAAAATAAAATTTGACCCCACAGGCCACGCCCATTTTTGACCCCGGGTCACCATTTTCACAACTTTGAAAGAGCATTGTAAATCGATAATTTCTACCAAGTTTAGTCGAAATCCGGCCAGCGGTTCATGAGAAGAAGATTTTTTAAGAATTTATGCTATTTTTAGATGGCGGCCATCTTGGATTAGCGATGACCTCCATTTTAACAAATCTGAAAAGGCTTCACCCATGGACCATAACTTTTAAGTTTGGCTACCATAGGCCAAGCGGTTCATGTAAAGAAGAATTTTGAAATCTCTAATAAAAGAAAGACCTTTTGACATTTCGGCGACCATCTTGGACGACATAACAATCCGATTTCGACAAAAAATGTACCAGAGTGATCGCCTCATTGATACCTTCGATTTGATATATAATATGACTATATTCGACCCCATGAGCCACGCCCATTTTTGACCCTGGGGTCACCATTTTAACAACTTTGAAAGACCATTGTACATCGATCATTCCTACCAAGTTTCGTCGAAATCCGGTTAGCGGTTCTTGAGAAGAAGATCTTTGAAGAATTTGTGCTATTTTTAGATGGCGGCCATCTTGGATTACGTAATGACGTCATTTTAACAATTTTGTAATCCCCCTACCTAAGGACCATGACCATGAAGTTTGGTGACTATAGGCCCAATGGTTACCGAGGAGAAGACATTTGAAAATGTTCACGGACGACGACGGACGACGGATACATTGCGGTAACAATAGCTCACACGAGCTTCGCTCAGGTAAGCTAAAAAGTGAAGTGGCCCTAATGGGCTTCCGTACGTAAAAGATCCTGTAAACAGAATAAACCAGAATGAGTGTGTTTTAATGTCAATGACTGTACTTCCGAATTGGTATCGACTGATGCAGGGTCATGAACCAACTTATCAAATATTGATAAACACGTTTTACTGGTCATCATCAAGTCTGCTCTCACTTACAGCCAATTATGTACGATACGTGGCGATGGCTTCCATCCATGTCTACAGTACATGTATCAGCATGATCAGGGATTGATGATAGATGAGCGGCAACAAGTACTGTGAAAATACACCATTATAAATATTTGCCCATTTCGGTCTAAGGAAAGGATATTTTTTGTTTAAAAAATCTCCTTATTTTGTTTATTTCTCCATAAAGGTATATGTTGTTACCACTCATTTGAACCGTCTTGTCAAGACGGTTCAAATGAGTAATAACAACATACACATTTGAGATGAAATAAAGAAAATGTGATTTTTTTCTCCTAAAAAGTTTCATACTACTATAATTGTATCCCATCTTTAATGGGATAAATATTTGTAACTGTAACTCTAAATATTCATATTATTCGGAGAAACCTGTATGAATATATGGGTTCTCTTCTCAAAAATGTGTCCTAATATTTGGGGTTAGAACGGTTAGCAAAATGACGATGTACTGGGATACAATTTGCTTTGGATCATCCAAAGCTCAATATTTTCAACTGGAAAAGGCCGATGTGCACTAAAGATCGAAGCTAAGTACTCATTTCATTATAAAGTTCTAAAACAATCCTGCCATTGTAGAATTGACTGGAACTGATCGAATAGTTTATATTATGAACATGTCTTCCGATTTAAGATTTTAAGTTAGGACGGTGTCGCTACATTTTATTTCACACAAAGTCGCTAGTGTACAATGTATTAACTCTTTGCATGCTGGGAAATTTGTGGGCAATAAATAGTTAAAAAAAATAGCAGGCGACAATTCACTGATTTCTCCCTATAAATATCATAAATATGTCTTGGAATTTCATTAGAATCGAGTCCATTGGACTCGATTCTAATGAAATAGCAAAACATATTTACAGAGACATACTGATCACTCATAAGTGGTTGGAAGTTATTTTCCCCTCTAGTATGCAACGAGTTAACCAGGCAAGTGCATACAAGGTCTCCTGAGAGTTTACGTAACTTCATATCCCCTATAGCATGTCCCTGGATGCAGACAGAAGAACATTTTGCTCAAGGCATGTCTACACAAGTAATTAGAAAGCTATGGCATCAGCAAATGTCACTGTGATCAGAGAAATGGGGCTCGTCCAGATAGGAATTCAACTAATCCAATCCTATATATTTTAATGTTAATGCCACATTATTCCTTCAAATTAGTTCTCATCCAGATCCAAATTCACTCGCCAATACGAACAGCTAGACAAGTGGATTTGTTGAGGCATGTCCTGTTGTCTGATAACGATCTGAATTGCGTGTTAAAAGCATGATGGGCATGGCATACACTGGTTGCAAAACCCATAAGCCACATTTCTCCACTCACGGCCACAAACGTCCATGTCAGTGGCCCATGTCATGGAGCATAGCGCGGCTGAATCAGAAGCACGCAATGACTAGAGATGATGACTTCAGAGAATGTTGTCTGCGATTTGATGAATGGTCTGATACGATCGTACAGCTCGTCAATAATGGCCATTGGCTTATGTTCAATATACCAATACATTGTACAAGTGTGTTGTCTGAAAATATGATAGTCATCTCAATAAACGGCCCCGGTGCTATGACGTTTTCTTAATTTTTTTGGCGTATTAATACGACAAAGAGCATGTGAATTTTATGTTTTTTGTATGGAATTTAATATATTTATGCTGAAAATATGGAACGACTTTACTATTAGAATACTTAAAATACTATTAGATTCAAATGCGTGGTCAGTGTAGTCACATATAAGTCTGAGAATCCAAGCCAGTCATCCTTACTAAAACATGACGTGTATGTCCAGGTCTAAACCAAATTTAGTTTGAATCCACTAAGGATGAGTTCACCGTTATGATAGATTGTATGAACATGGGGTTGGAGGCTGATATATGGGTGGGGCGAATATGGAGAAGTATTCGGGAGAATATTGATTGATATTTCAACTAGAAATGGCCGATGTGCACTAAAGATCGAAGCTATTAAAGTACTCATTTCATTATAAAGTTCAAGTTCTAAAACAATCACATTTAAGATTTTAAGTTAGGATGGTATCGCTACATATATTTCACACTCTTTGCATGCTTGGAAATTTGTGGGCTATAAATAGCTAAAACAATAACAGACGACATTTCACTATATTTTCTTTTATTTCTCCCTATAAATATCATGAATATATGTCTTGGAATTTCATTAGAATTGAGTCCACTGGACTCAATTCTAATGAAATTGCAAAACATATTTACAGAGACATACTCATAAGTGGTTGGAAGTTATTTTCCCCTCTAGTATGCAACAAGTTAACCAGGCAAGTGCATACAAGGTCTCCTGAGAGTTTATGTAACTTCATATCCCCTATAGCATGTCCATGGATGCAGACAGAAGAACATTTTGCTGAAAGCATGTCTATACAAGTAATTAGAAAGCTATGGCATCAGCAAATGTCGCTGTGACCGGAGAAATGGGGCTCGTCCAGACAGGAATTCAACTAATCCAATCCTATATATTTTAATGTTAATGCTTCATTATTCCTTCAAATTAGCTCTCATCCAGATCCAAAATTAACTCGCCAATACGAACAGCTAGACAAGTGGATTTGTTGAGGCCTGTCCTGTTGCCTGATAACGATCTGAATTGCGTGTTAAAAGCATGATGGGCATATATGTACACTGGCAGGGATTCCGCTGGCGATCGCCACTTTCGCAATTGGCGGTAAAAATAAATTGGCGATAAAAAATTACAATTTTCGAAGTGGCGATTTTTTTATTTTCCCCAGCAGAATCCCTGACTGGTCGTAAAACCCATAAGCCCCATTTCTCCAGTCACAGCCACAAACGTCCATGTCAGTGGCCCATGTCATGGAGCAAAGCACGGCTGAATCAGAAGCACGCAATGACTAGAGATGATGACTTCAGAGAATGTTGTCTGCGATTTGATGAATGGTCTGATACGATCGTACAGCTCGTCAATAATGGCCATTGGCTTATGTTCAATTATACCAATACATTGTACAAGTGTGTTGTCTGGAAATATGATAGTCATCCCAATAAACGGCCCCGGTGCTATGTTGTTTTCTTAATTTTTTTGGCGTATTAAGAGCATGTGAATTTTACGGTTTTTGTATGGAATTTAATATATATATGCAGGAAATATGGAACAACTTATTAGAATACTTAAAATACTATTAGATTCAAATGCGTGGTCAGTGTAGTCACATATAAGTCTGAGAATCCAAGCCAGTCATCCTTACTAAAACATGACGTGTATGTCCAGGTCTAAACCAAATTTAGTTTGAATCCACTAAGGATGAGTTCACCGTTATGATAGATTGTATGAACATGGGGTTGCAGGCTGATATGGGTGGGGCGAATATGGAGTAGTATTCGGGAGAATATTGATTGATTGGAGTTTTATGTCAGTTCAACAGCAAGCTTATATACAGATCAGAAGCATTCCCCCAAATGTAAATTGGTGCCTGCAGTCGTACACCAACCAGTATTATCTCTACAGTACAGGGGCCCGTTTCACTAAACTTTGTAGGACTAAAATGTTCGTAAGTACAAATTTAAGATCGTTTGGAAATTTCAATTGATGGATTTACATTTATTGAGCATAGGCTGCATATGCAGCCTATGCTCAATAAATGTAAATCCAATAATTGTTATGAAAATATTGTTAATGTGAAATTTACAGACTATTATAATTTTGCACTTTTAATCAAACATTTTAGTCATACAAAGTTTAGTGACACGGGCCCCAGGAATCAAGGGGTACGAGTATAGGGAGGGGTGGAGATAATTTAAAAGAGAAAAACTTCGCCCAAATCATCGTGAAAATTGATGCCTGCAGTCGTGCAGCAACCATCCATCTCTACGGGACTCATCAAACATTTATCCCCACCAGGGCGTCTCGAGAACACGAGTCAGTTCCACACAATTAAATGGCTCAATCAGGCGTCTGCAGGCGGTAATTGCATCAGCAGACATCCGAAATACGCACTAGTCTTTGTGTGACAACGACTTCGCCCTGTGGAATCTTGGTGCGTGAAGTTTGTCATGTGCACATGTTATTATGGACCAGACATCCGAAATACGCACTAGTCTTTCACTCTTTGTGTGACAACAACTTTACCAAGTGGAATCTTGGTGGGTGAAGTGTGTCATGTGCACATGCCATTTTGGAGCAATATCTGAAATACGCACTACTGCCTGTTTCACGAAAGCTGCCCAAATGTTACGGCTATATAAACAATTAAAAAACAAGATTTCTTTTGATAATATTAAATTAAAGGAAAAATTAAGAATGAGCCTTCTTTTTATTTCGTGAAATTTGGTCAAATATTGATTTTATTGCGAAAAAACAATTTCCCCATGTTAAATCCCCATAGACATCTTCACGGAGTGAAGATGTCTATGGGGATTTAACATGGGGAAATTTTTTTGAATTTTAGAAATACTGGACTGATTTTTAAAATTTAACTTTTGTTTTCTTAGTTAGATCATATCCAAGCTATCTAGTCAGGTTTCGGAGTCAATTTCCAAAATTTTTCGTTTTTTGACTCCTCCCACACTTCCTTACCACTTTTCCCCCCATGTTAAATTCCCATAGACAAATCAATTTTTCGTAATAAAATCAATATTTGACCGAATTTCACGAAATAAAAAGAAGGCTCATTCTTAAATTTTCCTTTAATTTAATATTATCGAAAACAATATGGTTTTTTAATTGTTTATATGGCCGTAAAATTTGGGCAGCTTTCGTGAAACAGACTATAGTCTTTGTGTGACAACTTCACCAAGTGGAATCTCGGTGTGTGAAGTTTGTCATGCGCACATGCTATTATGGACCAGACATACGAAATACACACTAGTCTTTGTGTGACAACAACTTTACCAAGTAGAATCTTGGTGTGTGAAGTGTGTGTCATGCACACATGCTATTATGGACCAGACATCCGAAATACGCACTAGTCTTTGTGTGACAACAACTTTAGAATCTTGGTGTGTGAAGTGTGTGTCATGCGCACATGCTATTATGGACCAGACATCCGAAATACACACTAGTCTTTGTGTGACAACAACTTTACCAAGTAGAATCTTGGTGTGTGAAGTGTGTGTCATGCGAACATGCTATTATGGACCAGACATCCGAAATACACACTAGGCTTTGTGTGACAACAACTTCCACCCAGTGGGATCTTTGTGTGTGAAGTGTCATGCGCACATGGACATTTTGGACCGTTTCTATGGACATTGTTCTAAGTACCTTGGTAACTTCTTGAGCAATTTTGATGTGATCTACCCCTTGTAGTTATATGTGGCTGTGGCATGCTTCTTAACAAGCAAAATAGACCGCTATCAGGCTACAGGAGTGTGCTATTTGCACAGGAGCCACACTGGTCACAAATAAGACCATGGATAAGCCCCATTTCTCCAGTCACAGACAAAAGCAATATTAAATAGGGGTTTCCCAAAACAAATTGTATCCAAATGCATTGCTATTGTGATTAAACCAGTATTGACATACTAACCATAAATATTAGCATGCTCACTCAGTTGTGGGGAAACCATATATTTTTATGTGTTTCCCCAAAGAAATGGTGTCCAAATATTAGCGTTATTACGGTACTCCAAAAAAATAATTCAGGGTACATAACAAGTAGATAGAAGCAGGTGTGCACCATGGGAGAGTGTGTATGCAGAGCTCCAGATAAGGTGCGTATTGGCGTATTGACACACTTATTTAGCTGAGTACGCATTGATTATCAATAATGGGAGTACAAAATACTCACAGCAATGTGAAAATACGCATTGATTTTCAAATTCAGTAGTGGAAATACTGTAATAAAGTTGAAAATTTACTTAGTTGAGCTGCAAAAAGCAATGTTTGCTTTTTGCAGCTCAACTAAGTAAATTTAAACATTATTACAGTATAAATAAGTGAAAAAGTAATATAAATACACACAAATAAGTGAATGTTTTATGGTTTTTTTAATCATTTGTTCCCTATTTAATAAAGAAGAAAATCAATAATCAATTTGTAAAATAAAATATGTATTTAATTTGAAATCAGGGGACCGCGTACGATACTCTTTACACACAAAACTTATCTGGAGCCCTGTTGTATGTGAATAATATGAGAATAGCACGGTCTGCAGAAACCATTAATTTGTAGATCACATTTGGAACAAAACTACGGTACTCTCTTGTTTGATATGTTGTTAACCCTTAGAATGCGGGAACCGAAAATAGTCGTCTGCTGATAATTCATATTTTGTCTTTTCTCTCAGTAAAAACATGGTTTGGCAGCATTTTAGAATCATTTCCATTGGAAATGATTCTAAAGTGCTGCCAAACCATGTTTTTGATGAGAAAAATGGAAAAATAAAAAATATTCAGCAGACGACACAAATTAATTCAGCATTGTATGGGTTAACAACAGCAGTACAGATACCACATTTCACAGAACAGTCGTACTGAGAAGTCAGCATTGCTCTGCTAATTATTCTGGTTTTCTGGTACACTATTTGGTTTATTATAACAAATTACATACTGTACTTTCTGTAATAACACCCAACCCTCTAACAGTAGTTAAAAATAAGTAATAAGCAATAAACAGTAAAGATATTATTATGATCCAAATTGCCATGAAATAAAAAAAACGCTACAAAAGGTCTATTATTAGAGGATTTTCAATAAGACGAGTGTGGCAGTCGTGTTGTTCGACTATCCAAATTATGGCCAAAAAACTCATTGTTTAAACCAGACATTTTGTCTGATGTCCGCATAATATATGACAATTAAAGCTCCAAGAAAAAACATTACTTCAAAGTTTAACCGAAAGTGATTTTGGTGGTAATGCCAACACTTTAGGCCAATTTCGCAGGCCGGACAAATTATGTCACCTATTTCACCTGTACAGATGGGGGGCCCTAAAATTAGAATAACCTCATCTGGTACCAGGTCCTCACCATAACCTCACTAGTCACTTAACCACATCAAAATGGCTGTGATAATGTAATACATTCAGTATAATAAAAAATAATAAATTTATCCTAAAATTGAAAATTTCTCCCTCAAAGTATACTTTGCTAGAAAAGTATACTTCGCAATGTTGGTGAAATAGGCTACAGCCAAAATGGCTGTGGTAATGTAATAAATTCAGTATAATAAAAATTAATAAATTTATCCTAAAATTGAAAATTTCTCCCTCAAAGTATACTTTGCTAGAAAAGTATACTTCGCAATGTTGGTGAAATAGGCTACAGCCAAAATGGCTGTGGTAATGTAATAAATTCAGTATAATAACAATTAATAAATTTATCCTAAAATTGAAAATTTCTCCCTCAAAGTATACTTTGGTAGAAAAGTATACTTTGCAATGTTGGTGAAATAGGCTACTGATTCAACTCTCATGCAAGAATGCCTAAAATGTTGCTGAGGCCAAAACCAGGGATATTGGGATTGTGGCACGAATGAACCAAATTGTTAACCCTTTCACCCCTAAATAACTGGAATGGATTTTGACCAATCAATTTGTCACAAAATGATTTTCAATCCAGTACATTTATGAAAAGGGTGTGTGTGTGTGTTTTCTTCTTCTAAAAAATATGAAAATTAATTGCAAAAAGTGCAGATCCTGATGAGACGGCTTGTCACGAGCCGGCTCATCTCAGGCTCTACACTGTTTTCAAACACCGCTATAGAGGACTGTAGTGCATGTTGAAAGGGTTAAATTACTCCTAAACCTGCTGTCCGCCCCTGGGCAATTATTAGAATAACTACAGGTAACTCAATGCTCCGATTACCGGCCAGTAAACCCAAACTTAATTCTATCATCATGTTGCAGAGCAAGACATAGAAATCCAGCACACTGCATGCAAACATGGCACTTAGATCAATGATGGAGCTAACTGATATTGTACTGATAGTACACAGAAGTAATAACCCTACATATTCGGACACCATTTATTCTCGAAAATATGTGATTTTTCATGAAATTGATTTACAGAAACTGATATTTTTCATGAAATTGATTTACAGAAACTGATATTTTCTGTAAATGATGTCGAAAGATGACACAATTTTCTATGTAAATTTCGTCAACTTTCGTCAAGTTTTGTAAATACTTTCAAGAGACATTGCACATACGCTTAGGTACAAAATCACATGGCGTGTCTCATATAAAGTTTCTCACAATAAAGAGTGTTCCAATATTTAGGATTTATAGTATGGTTGTACTGGTTTATCACAAGTGTATTTGGATACAATTTGTTTTAGGGGTTTTCCGAGAAAAATGGGGCCCGTTTCACTAAACGTTGTACGACTAAAACTTTCTTAAGTGCAAATTTATGATCGTCTGGAAATTTCAATTGATGTAAATCCATCAATTATTTACAAGAAAACATTGTTAATGTGAAATTTACAGGCTATCATAATTTTGCACTTACAAACATTTTAGTCGTACAAAGTTTAGTGAAACGGTCCCCAGGTGTCCGAATATTTAGAGTTATTATGGTACTGCAGAACAACAGAACTTTACGTGACTAGAACCACCGGATTAAACTTTACTTATTTATCCACATTGGAAATGATTCTAATGTGCTGTCAAAGTAATTGTTTATTGATAAAAAAACAGCAGACAACACTATTTAATGCATGGTAAGAGTTAAATGCCCCAATGTTTTAACGCATCCAAGACATTGGTCCACAAGGGCATTTCGTTTTGCAAGACCATGTCCAACATCAATCAAAACGGGATACAGTTTACCAATTCCCATTCAACATGACCATTAAATCTCCATTGGTTACCAAGGAAACTAGAAGCAGGTAAATTTTAAAGTGTTTTATCTGATAAATACTAAGAATAGAGATGAGTTTTACATTCAGCATGAAATGGGTTTCCACCTGCTGCCAGTAGTATATGAGAAGTTGAAAATGGTTACCGAGCCAAACATAATTTTTGCTACAGAACTGGCCTGATTTTGGTTACGGAACTTACGAAATTGAAATGATTTGGTTACAGATTTTAGTTACAGAACTGATCTTATTTTGGTTACGGAATGCCTGAATCTGGTTACAGAACTGGCCTGATTTTGGTTACAGTACTGGCCTGATTTTGGTTACAGAACTGACCTGAATGTGGTTGCAGATCTGGCCTGATTTTGGCTACAGAACTGACATGATTTTGGTTACAGAAAAAAAACAGATTTTTAGCTACAGAACTGAGATAAAATGCTGGTTACGGAACGCGAGCTGCATATTCTCCAAGTTCGCATTTACCAAAAACCGCAGTGGCAGCAGATAGGCTGATAATTGCTGAAGCACAATCAATACACATTCCCGTGCAGACACTATGTAAATGAACTACAGTCTCAAGTTGTCCAGAGACAAACAACGCTTGTGTGAAACATGGACAGACACCATGGCTTCTGGAGGTGACAATTGGAGGTGATGGAAATGACAGCTTATGCTGTAAGCAAGATGGAACATGAGAAAATGGGTAAAAATGTGGCTTTGACCAGAGAAGCTCCATAATGAGTGTTCATGCCATGCCATAATAAAGGAAGTAAACAGAGAACGCTTCAAACACAAATTGGGAATTACTACTCTGTAATATATAGCGCTTATGTAATGCAATGTAATACTGTTATGTACTCAGAACTAATGTTTAGCATTATTGCAGTATCTATCTAAAATGAAAAGAAAATGAGGAAAAATTATTTCCAGAGAATCAATATCACATGTGTTGTCCATAAATACCATGTTTATGTTGGTCAAGTGGTCCCCTGTGTACATGGTAGCCTCATGCTGGTTCTATATGTGGCTGTGACTGAAGAAATGGGGCTTATGGGATTTATGACCTGTGTAGCTCCTGATCAAATAGCACACATCTGTAGCCTGGTAACAATCTATATTTCTTGTTAGAAGTATGACGACTGTCTCATTGATGAAATGGCGAACAGTGCAGATCCTAATCAGACTGTGCGGATGCACATTCTGATCTGGATCTACAGTGGTCGCATAACTCATAAGCCCAATTTCTCCAGTCACAGCCACATAAGCACATCAATAGGCCCAGCTCTGTATGACTGCTAATAAACTTGGCATCTTACTTCACAGTCAATACACAAATTGCTTCATCGCTCCTTGTTTATAAGACTTAAACAAAAGTTGTGACTGGGCGGCCCTCCATAACGTGGGGTTATAGAACATGTCATGTACCATGATAAGGATCAAAATGTTCACGAGATGCGACTGGATTGTTGTTTTAGCCATGAAATAAATGGTTAACGTTGTATGCTCAGATACATGATTTGAATATTGACCTGTGCCATGCTTGAACTCTTTGCATGCTAGCAGTGAAAATATCCGCCAAACGAATTACGAGTACCGTGTATATGTTTTATTTCTCTCTGTAAATATGTCTTGAAATGTCATTAGAATTGTGTCCTCCGGACACAATTCTAATGAAATTCCAAGACATATTCACGACATTTATAAGGAGAAATAAAAGAAATATAATGAATTATCATCTGCTATTTTTTGAACTATTTATAGCCCAAAAATTTCCCAGCATGCAAAGAGTTAATAATAGAAAAGCCATGTGATTTTGTACCTTAGAAGATGTGCAAATTTTCCTCAAAAATATTTCCAAACACTGTGATATTTTCCGTAAATGATGTCGAAAGTTGACAAAATGTTCAGAGCTAATGCTCTGAAAATGTTCAACACTTTCAACGTCATTTACAGAAATTATCGCAGAGAGAATTCCACACTTGGTATGAAAATTCCAATGTTTCTGTGAATATTGTTCATGAAAAATCACACATCTAAGGCACAAAATACATGGCTGGTCTCAATAGATATTAATCACTTGTCTCCTGATACAGTACAAGTATCAGGTAATAGGTGCCGTTTAAAAAAATACGTGTAAAATTAGCTGCATGTTTTTCCGCTTTCTAGGCAATCTGTTGTTCTAGAGCACTACTTATGGCACTTCTCCCTATTTTCAGCTGAGGGAGAAGTTTTTCACTATAAAAACAAAAATTTCTGACATAATACGTCAAACTATTCCACATTTATTGTGAAAATTTCTCCCAGTCTTAAAGGCCTACCCTGTATAATCCTTTGGAAATACACATTCAAACTTCGATACACTTTTATTCAGGTGAAATACAACAAGGTGAAACAAGCAACAGTGGACAAGCTCACCTGACATTTCCTTATATGTTTAAGTTCCCGTTCTATGCCTGATCATCATATGATTTAAACATAATTGCTTCCTAAATGTGATTGGATATATATGAATAACATATATGTGGCTGTGAATGGAGAAATGGGGCTTATGGGTTTTGCGACCAGTACAGATCCAGATCAGAATGTGCGGATGCACATTCTGATCAGGATCTGCACTGTTCGACATTCCATCAATGAAACACCTGTCATGCTTCTAACAAGCAATTTAGCTTGCTATAATCAGGCTCAGGAGTGTGTTATTTGATCAGGAGCTACACAGGCCACAAATCCCATAAGCCCCATATCTTCAGTCACGGCCACATAGGAACACTGCCTCATTACCGTATCCTATACAAACTGATCTCACATAAGTTTGGAAATCCCCCATTTTTATCGGGCACAGGAATTGGGACCTTCCAGGATGTTCAGTTTAGAAACGTTTCACTGTACGACCTACAATTATTTTTTTTTTAAATGTATACCCCTGAAGCATTATACAAGCAATTTATAAAGGCATAGAGTTTCATCGGTACACAATTCACTCTGTTGGCAGAAGAAATTTGGGTCTTTTAAAATAAAATTAAATTAGATCTATGGTTTCGAATGTCAGCCTATTCACAGGGTATTCTCTCAGAATTCGTAATTATTGTTTCAGTTTTGTAACACAATCATCTTACTGATGAAATCTTGAAATTTATTTGAAGATAAGATCGGCTAAATATCGTATTAACCATAAATAATCGGACACAATTTGCTTCGGCGGGGAAACCCCTATTAAATAGTCGTTTCCCAAAACAAATTAATATATCCAAATACATTGTTATTGTGATTAGGCCACTACTGCCACAGTAATTATAACCCTAAATATTGGCACGCTCACTGTTGTGTCTAAAACCATATAATTATGTTTTATATCCCCGATATAAATTCAACAAAAAGGCCATTCATTCCTTATAATTCCAGCATTTGAAATAAATTCATCAAGAAAATGTGTTTATTTTCCGTTTTCTTAAGAATTATTTTAACTGCGCCTCACGGTTACGGAAAGTAGTTCGGCATATGGGAGTTTACTGAGATATAAATTTTGGACAGAGACTTGCTACGGACCAATCAAATGTTAGGGAATTGTGTAAATATTTTTGTGCTGGAATTATTAGCACTGAACAGACAAATTTTTTTATGGCACAATAAACACATTGTTGATTTTATTACTTATATCTGGTACATGATGAAGTAATAAAATCAACCATATTTGCCATTTTTATCATTCGTGTACGAGATAGACCCATTACACACCAATGGAGAATATTAATTTTTATAAAGTAGTATAGCTCCTGATCATATTTTGAGAAAATTCTAAAAATATCGCCTGTTCATGATTGCAAAGCACACAAACAATTACTGGTGTACTAATACACCTGAATTACAGTGGAACCTTTCTCAACCAGACATTCTGTAACTTCCAGGTTGTCCGATTTAAGGACGTTCCACATTAAACACATTATTTTCACGGAAAAATATAATTATTTCTCATATTCATGCATGGGAGTATATGTTGTAACCACTCATTTGAACAGAAATAAGATTGTGATTTATTGGTGTTTAATGGCCTATCAACAGCTGAGGTCATTTAAGGCCGGAGCCGGACAGAAATAAGAAAATTTGTCCTTTTTTTTTACATACATGTACGTGTATTCCGCGTGTAAATGTAGTATAAATAAGAAAATTTATGACTTTTTTATATTATTTCTTTTTACCTTAAGTTATGTGTATGCCGCATGTACATGTAAAAGATAAAGCATGGTTTCACACCCTAGCTTGATTCAAATTAACTCTTTGCATGCTGGGAAACTTGTGGGCTATAAATAGTTCAAAACTAGCGGACAAAAATTCATCATATTTTCTTTTATTTCTCCTTGTAAATATCATGAATATGTCTTGGAATTTCATTAGAATTGAGTCCTGAGGACTCAATTCTAATGAAATTCCAAGACATATTTACAGAGAGAAATAAAACATAATAATCCTAATTTGTTTGGCGGATATTTTCGCCGCTAGCATGCAGAGTTAATGTACCATAACCAGCAACATTATGACATATTTCTATGAGCATTATGGACCTGTGCCTGTTTCGTGACGCCAAACCTTGACATTAATCCATCAACAACATTGACTCGCAAACATATTTGTGGCTATGACTGGAAAAATGGGGCTTATGGGTATTGCGACAAGTGTATAGACCCAGATTAGCTGCGTAGATCCTTAATGGAAGCAAGATCAGAAAATAGACTGGTCACGAACTCTATAAGCCCCATTTCTCCAGTCATGTTCACCTATACTGGCAGGTGGCAAGCTAGACTTGCGCTGGCCACTATTTCCATTAGCCCAATTTCTCCAACAACACACATAAATATAAACACAACAGCACGAGTGGAACATCAGAATGCAATAAATACATAATTATGTGGATGTGACTAGAGAAACGGGACTTATGGCATTTGTGGATATTCAAATTTCTGATAACAACTATAAATTTGCAGCATTAACCCTTACACTGCTATCTTAATTTTTTGTCGTCCACTGTTTATTTTCTATTTTCCATTTTTATCATCAAAAACATGCTTTGACAGCACTTTAGAATAACTTACAACATGTTTTGACAGCACTTCAGAATCATTTCCATTGGAAATTATTCTGAAGTGCTGTCAAAACATGTTTTTATTGAGAAATAAGGCAAGATATAAAAGCAACTTCAGATGACAATTGTTGTGTGTAGCGGCTAAGGGTTAAGAGTGTTTCATTGACATGAATGGCGAACAGTGCAGGCCCTGATCAGACTGCGTGGATGCGCAGTCAGATCTGGGGCTACACTGGTCGCATAACCCATAAGCCCCATTTCTCCAGTCACAGCCACAAATTACAGCATCATAATAACTGTGAAGCATATTTCTCCAGAATATGTTGAATCGCATCGCAATAAAACAAACCATTCCAATTCTGCACTGGTCGCATAACCCATAAGCCCCATTTCTCCAGTCACAGCTACCTATAACTGCATCATAACAGCATCGCAATAACTGCGAAGCATATTTCTCCAGAATATCTTGAGTCGCATCGCAATAAAACAAACCATTCCAATTCCAGTACCGGTATATTGATTGATTGGGGTCTTACGTCCATTCAACAGCATCATCATACATATATCTTAAATATTCAGTGGCCTGATCTGTAGGATTCACTGAACAGATATATATGAATCCCTAAAGAAATATCAGTGTGAGCAAAGAATATATATGAAAATTCCCCCACCTCCCAAATATATATTTTTTTCATTTTTAGCCTTAGAATTGCATGCACTCCTATCCACCTACCCCCACCCCACACTGCCTCCCACACGGCTGGCTTTATCAGTATAAAGCTAATTAACAATTAGAGTGCCTGTGGTATGAAACTTTTGAGGGAAAAACTCCCTATTTGCTTTATTTCTTCTCGAAAGTATATGATGTTACCACTCGTTTGCACCGTCTCAACGAGACGGTTCAAACGAATGGTAACAACATACACATATATAGAGAAATAAACAAAATAATTATAATTTTTGACAAAAATGATCGCATCCTTAGGCTGAAATGGGTTAAATCGATCAACAATCATGCAAAAACTAACAGTGCTACAAACAACATCCCAGCCTGCTCATTAGCATAAACCCTGTATCACTGTCCTCTTATACTGCCTATTCCATAGCTGGAGAATTTGGCAAGCGAATATTTACATAATATGCTAATATTTTCTCCCAAATTTAAATGAATTCAGGCAGACAAAGAGGATAATACGGAAGCCCATTAGGGCCACTTCACTTTTTTTTAATTTCCATTTATTCAAGATGTTTTCTTGAATTTTCAAGTTCTTTTCTTGAATTTTTAAGATCTTTTCTTGGATTTTCAAGAAAAGATCTTGAAAATTCAAGAAAAGAACTTGAACATTCAAGAAAAAATCTTGAAAACAAGTTGTTTTCTTGAATTTTCAAGTTCTTTTCTTGAATTTTCAAGATGTTTTCTTGAATTTTCAAGAAAACATCTTGAAAATTCAAGAAAACATCTTGATAATTCAAGAAAAGATAAAAAAAAGTGAAGTTGCCCTAATGGACTTCCATAGGATAATATTGACTATCTGGTAGCATTGTAACAAAGGTCCTTGTCGAGAATAATCAGTCAATCATGCTTACTTTCTCCACTGAATGGCGCCTCGTGACATAATGTGTCTATTTTGGGGTGTCATCCAGTGTAGCTCACTATCAAATGTTGAACTTGCAAACATGTGCAGCCCGGTACATGTATCAAGTAACAGGGGCACACATATACCGCTGCCTGAACAGTCAAAAGAACACATTAAATGCTACAAAGTACTTGCAACAAAAAAAACAACTCAAATTACAAAAACATGACCTTGAGCAGGAGGGCCACATGGGTGGGCTATAGTGTGAAAACATTGATAATGGTAAACAAACAGGAGGTTTGAGGAAAATCTGTAATATTTGCAGGTGTGAATGTTAAAGAATAACAGGGTGGAGACTGGTGGGACAATATGCAGGCAGTTAATCTAGAAAAAAATTAGATTTTGTGAAAATATATGTACGGTACTTTCAGGAAGAGATAAGGAAAATAGCGAAAAAGTGCATGAAAAGTATCAGTATATGTAAGCTTTCTGGTAATGAATCAAGATTACATGCCACCCTGGGTGCGTTCTAAGTAAATGCAAATTGGAATATAAAGCAAAAATTTCCATTGGAAAATATATACATATGTATTGCTTAGTGTTCCACAAAGGTACATGTTGTCACCACTCATTTGAACCGTCTCGCTGAGACGGTTCAAATGTGTGGTAACAACATATACTTTCGGGAAGAAATAAGGAAAATGGCGAAAAACTTTGGAAACAGTTCATAGAAATTTTCTGTAAATCTACATCCCTTTGGCAGCCATCCAAGGTTACATGACACCCTGCATTGTAAGTCCATGTATATTGGCATTTAATGCATAAATAATCAGCAAATTAGGCCTGCTCGTTAACTGCACAATTTGTTGGATCTGGTCAGCTAATTGGCTTAATTGATCAGCCGTAGAAGAAAACAGTCCATATGCCAATTACAAAGTACATGTAGATGTCCCAGATCTCCAGATAAGGTGCGTTTTGGCGTATTTTACGTACTTATTGTACATGTAGCTGAATACGCATTGATTATCAAAAGTGGGAGTACAAAATACTCACAGCAATGTGAAAATAGGCATTGATTTTAAAATTGAGTAGTGAAAATACTGTAATAAAGTTGAAAATTTACTTGGTTGAGCTGTAAAAAGCATTTGCTTTTTGCAGCTCAAATAAGTGAATGTTTCAATTTGTTTTATGTTTTGATCATTTGTTTCCTACTTAAATGTACATGCTCACACTCAGTAGGCACAAAATGTTATTTATATAGGAATTAAATACGTGTATAATTGTGGCACTATTCCAGAATTTCTAAAAATTACGAGTGCCCGCTATACAGATATAATCAGTTACCGGTAGTTAATAGTGACTCGCGGTGGTATCAGGCTATTTTCATATGCAAATGAGGCATGATATTTGTAATTATTTATTCTAATTAAATGTGTCACCTGAAAAAAATATTATTTTCGACAGATTACAAAGTAGTAGCGGTTAGTCGTATTTATTTGACTACAGATCAGTCTGTGCAGGGCCTCAGCCATAATGCTGTTCATCATTTAGTGCATGAAGTAAGCGTACTGTATGCAGCAAATTGATTACATTGTGTATGAATAGAATGGTGTTTGTGGTTTGAATGTTCAACATGGTAATTACAATGTATCTACAACTGTTGCAAATGTCTTTAACTGATGGTTATAAATTTAGTTTAAATTAAGTCAACTACATGTCGGGCCTCCAATGGAAACTATTGCTATAGATTGTATAGTACATGTATTATGTATAGGAATGAATGGCCTTTTTGTGGAATTTATCAGGGTATAAACTTGGAAAAGTCGCGGGAATACTGGACGAAGGCCAGAAGGCCTCGTCCAGTATTCCCGCGACTTTTCCAAGTTTATATCCCCGATAAATTCCACAAAAAGGCCATTCATTCCTTATAATTCCAGCATTTGAAATAAATTCATCAAGAAAATGTGTTTATTTTCCGTTTTCTTAAGAATTATTTTAACTGCACCTGACAGTTACGGAAAGTAGTTTGGCATGGAGTTTACTGGGATATAAATTCTGGACAGAGACATGCTACGGACCAATCAAATGTTAGGGAATTGTGTAAATATTTTTGTGCTGGAATTATTAACAAATAAAGTCTTATGCTTCACAAATTGTATTTCCAGTAATAGCAGAAATGCATTACCAAATTATATCCCCCCTTTATCAGTCTAAGATAGTACCAGAGCTCCAGATAAGATGTGTTTTTGTGTCAAAAACGCAATGCATTTGAAACAAGAAATGCGTCTGTCGGAAGCGGATGACACCTGCAGCATATTTGAGAAACTGTGACAAATTGGTTAACCGAAAAGTGTGACGGACGGACGGTCCAAACACTATATGCCACCCGTTTCTTCGAAACCCGGTGGCATAAAAAAATATGCTAGAGACATTATTTATATGCTTACAAAAATGCAACTAATTTCACGGATGACGCTAGGTCCACTGAACCTGTGTATCGGATACATTCATGATATTATTCTATAAGGCACACGGAGACAAATTGGGTAGGACTATTCCAGTTCTGTATATTACTCATATTTCTTATTAACAGTCACAAGTATACTAATTTAAATCATTTTCTTTTGATCTACTGGTACACGAATTGTGAAATGAGCCGTTTCATATGGATCTGCAGTGTATTGCATCAAGGAATACCCCATCATGATAAATGAATTGGTCCAAAATTAGTATAGAATACTCCATATCAGATATTTAGGGGTGAAAGGCTTAAGGCAAAAATCATAACCAATGCACGTATTACGTCCCTTAATAAGACAGCAGAAATCTGCTGACGGATCACAACCGCTACAAGCGCTGCGTTTTTTCTTCATTTCTCATGTCTCTGTTCAATTATTACTATCTCTGAAATTGGTTTCTAACTTCAATAATTGTTTATTTGCCTGGCACGGAGCCAGCTTGTCGAGTTACCGATCAGACGAATGCGGGAGCTGTATCTTGGAGAATGGAGAAACATCGAGCTGAATAAATAAACACACACAATTGGCTCTATATTCTGTCTGGCAACACATAAACTAGAAAAGCTGCACTAGAGCCTAAGCATTCCGATGTTGACAAATATTCATCACCCCCTCCCCACCACCCCACCAAGGAGAGAAAATTTGGTGAATAATAACTACCCTGAAAGATCTCGACAAATTCTTAAATTTCTACTAGTCCAGTAGCCGATTTCATCAACTTTGCAAAGTATACTTTTCTAGCAAAGTATACTTTGAGGGAGTAATCATTTATTTTTCCTGAAATGCATTATTTCATATATAACTAACAACTGCATATATTTGATGATTAAAATATGCAGAATTATTATACTGAATTTATTACATTATCACAGCCAAATTGGCTGTGATAATGTAATAAATTCAGTATAATAAAAAATACTAAATTTATCCTAAAATTGAAAATTTCTCCCTCAAAATAAAATATACTTTGCAATGTTGGTGAAATAGGCTACAGATTGGTTCTTAACTACTTAACAACCGGAAATATTCTGACACCATTTGTTTTTGGAAACCCCTATACGTATCTAAATAATTGTTATTGTAATAAACTAGGACACGTATATGCATTTCCCCCCAGAATAAATACTGTCCCAACATTTAGAGTTATTAGTTTACGATAACGGGGTTGTGAATGCCATGAATTCTCTCCCTTGCCCATTTACTTACAGGACGTACAACTGCTGAATGCGGTAACATGCACCCAAGACAGACATTTTTCAAGGTGTATGATCACGTGGTTACAACAACAAGCACTGAAACTTCTAGAAGCCCTCCCATTCAAATTATGTATTCTTTTATTTTGTCCTTATTATGTAACAGATTTCGATGAAATATGGCGCATCAAACGCATCTTGTTCAGCTGCATTTTGTGGTATCGGTACTTTGGCCCAAACTTATGTCGTTTTTGCGAAGAATCAATTTCCGTGTCTATTAACACGGAAATCGATTCTTCGCAAAAAACAACATAAGGACATGTATGTGCTGAACACCCGGGACCATCAAATGCAGCTCCTGAAGACGAGTTTGCTGCGCCATATTTCATCAAAATACGTTGCCTATTAACCCTTTCCCTGATAGAGACGACTTTTCACGCCTCTGCAGAAGATGTATTTTGAAAACATTGTGGGAAAAGGAGAAATTGCTTGTAACAAGCAATTTCTCCTTTTCCCACAATGTTTTCTACTCTATCAGATAATTTAACCATCATTTGACCCAGCATTTCATTCTTTTATTCAGATGTTTTGGATATGGATGAGTCGAAATATCGCAAAACAGGGAAAGGGTTAAGGAAAATATCAAATACCCGGTAATACTTACTTTGGAGCGGGCGCGCTTTCAACACTTTCAGCCATTGTTGTTGTTGTAACCACGTGATCATGCACCTTGATTTTGTAATGTATTTTGATTGATTGAAACGAACCGTAATATTGATCAACAAGTAAAGACAGCCCGACGCGTCTTGACAAGATAACATAAGATAGAGATGGTATTCGAAGAACGACCATTGATTTAATCAAGACTCAAATGTCGTATTGATTCGTAACTGCAACTACGGTAATGACCCTACATATTAGAACACAATATACAGTGCAACCTCTCTACAACAGCCACCCATGGTAGAGAGGTGACTGTTGTAGGGCAGTTCAGGGATTCCGCTGGGGAAAATAAAAAAATCGCCACTTCAAAAAGAAATATAAAACAATTGGCGATAAAAAATTACAATTTTCTGGAAAAAAAATATGTCCCAATTGTTAACCCGTAGACCGCTACACACAACAATTGTCGTCTGCTGGTGCTTTAAAATCTTGCCTTATTTCTCAATAAAAACATGTTTTGACAGCACTTCAGAATCATTTCCGATGGAAATGATTCTGAAGTGCTGTCAAAGCATTTGTTTTATGATAAAAATGGAAAATAGAAAATAAACAGCGGATGACAAAAAATTAAGATAGCGGTGTAAGGGTTAAGGTTAAACAGTATGGTTGTGCTGATTTATCCCAACAACAATGTATTCGGATAACAATTTGTTTTCGGCAACCCTGTGAAATAGGAGTTTCCCAAAACAAAGTGTCGAATACCTTGGGTGATTATCACATTGTCAATGGAACCGTTTTGCATGCATGTATGAGGCTTATTTTACAAAATGAAGCCAAACTGCAATGACAGTATATTTAATAGTCTACAGTTACATGTACCTCAATTTCATTTTCAAGCTCCACAGGTAATATGGCTGAGTAAATTAAATTTGAGGGAAATTGATGAACACAAGATTCCCAACTCACTTTTCGGATATTGAATACAGTAATTTAAATGAGTGACAGCCAATGATGTCTAAAAATTATGTTTAGTGGGGACTTAAGACGACAACCAAATTTACATGTAACAACGTCAATCGAGTGGTATGAATTTGTACATGTATGATCAATTTATAGAATTGCCAAATATTATGTTCTGTGCCAGTGGTCATCAATTTATTTAATGGTGTTTAATGGCCTGTCAAGAGCTATGGTTATTTTAGGCCGGGTTAACGGGGCCGAATCTTATATTTCACCTGTACGGATGAGAGGAAAATCCCAAAATCAGAACGGAATATTTACAGAAAAATATATATATTCAGCCCTGAATTAGATAGAACAGAACAACCTGGTACCAGGTGCTCACCACACCAGAATCACTTACCCCCAATTCCTAAAAGTAATAGGATTAGTACAAACCTTATTACTTTTATAATGGGTACAAACGGATTCAACTCTCAAGTAAAAAGAAAGCCAAAAATATCTACATCCCATATCCTGCGCTTTGGTGCATTTTCGAGAGAAAAAATTCAAAAGTCGTCTGGGTGGAAGGTCACCGTTTCCACCACCCATCTTTAATCAACCGTTGAATGATGCATAATTACAGTTATATTATGCAAATCATTTTGCAGATGGCAGAACGCTACAGTTTTAGATGATACAGTACTAATCGTTTAGCTGATGACAGGAATGCTACTTCAGAGACTGAATATCGTACACGCGCATGCTGATCTGGGACTCTGCTGGAAGCACACATTGTAAAGTACCTTTTGTCAACTGGGGCGCCATATATATGTAGATCAAGCCACAAATGTCCACAGAATTGCTCCAGTCCGAAGCAGGCTTTTAGCACAAATGGGCCCCACGGCAAAGAAAAGAGCCCCGAGAACATGCGCAACCAGCACAGCCGCCAGATCAGACTGCAGGGATCAGAACACACACAGATATTCAGCCAATAAAGTATGCTTACGAGAACATCAGCAAACCGTCGGACCCTCCTGATGCAAATACGAGAATGTGTATATTCGTTGATCATCAGATCAATTATCGCAAGTATCCCAAGGTCCCTTTTCGCAGTGTGGGGAGCCCCAAATGCAATTCCCGCCTTCTCCACGCTTTATTGGCCCCTACAGAGTGATTCAGTTTCCGACGTAATGAAAACATCACAGTATGCCAGTGAGCCAAGCAAGAATGCATAATAGCCGTATCATCTTATAATTCCAGCACAAAAATATGTACACATTTGATTGGCCTGTAGCAAGTCTCTGTCCAAAATTTATATCCCAGTAAATCCCCATGCCGAACTACTTTCCGTAACCGTCAGGCGCAATTAAAATAATTCTTAAGAAAAACATTTTCTTGATGAATTTATTTCAAATGCTGGAATTATAAGGAATGAATGGCCTTTTTGTGGAATTTATCGAGGATATAAACTTGGAAAAGTCGCGGGAATACTGGACGAGGCCTTCCGGCCTTCGTCCAGTATTCCTGTGACTTTTCCAAGTTTATACCCCGATAAATTCCACAAAAAGGCCATTCATTCCTATAATAAACTTGGATGAAAATGGGGCATATATCCCTATCTCACTTTGGCCTTAGGTCGAATAGAGGATATTCCATTCAGACTAAAATAATTGGTACATGTAGATGCTCGTAATGTCATAAAGTTGAAAATACACTTACCGTAGTTGAGCTGCAAAAAGCAGTGTTTGTTTTTTGCAGCCCAAATAAGTGAATGTTTAAATTTGTTATATTTTTGTTATCATTTGTTCCCTATTTAGTAATGATGAAAATCAATAATCCATTTGTAAAAGTAAAATACGCAATGATTTTCAAATCAGGGGGTACAGTACACTTTAGACACAAGCTTATCTGGAGCTCTGGATGCTGGGATATTTTTGTCAGTTTGTGAAAGATAGCAATTTTCACACAAGTAGTGAAAATAAGTTGCAAGGAAACAGTTTTATTGTAATTTAGAAGCAGCCTTTCATGAATACTTTATACACATACCTTAATAGAAGAAAAACGAGCTGAGAGGTACATGATAATGTATTTGGATACAATTTGTTTTGGCCCCTCTTTTACACTGGAAATTCAAAATAGAGAAAAATTCCAAAATAGCATCGCTCCAGATAAGCTGCGTATTTGCGTAAAATACCCAATTAAAATTGCCAAAAACCCAATTGAAATCAGAAGTAGCGAGTATCAAAAAGCAATAACAAATTTGTGGTACCTTTATCATGCTACAGAAAACAATAACCAGACCACAAATATAGCATTTTTTCCATTAAAACAGATCTTGGTATTTCATTAGAATAAGACACGTTTTCATCTCGGAGCAAACTATTCAATAATTGCTGTCTGTTGGTGTGTAAACAGTAGTGTGATTTTATTTTACCCAATTAAAATATTGAAATACCCAATTGCTTCAGATATGATGGAGTGAAAATACTCAATTACTAATTCCTTATCTGGAGCCCTGAAAATAGTAAAATAAAATTGTTCATTTTCAGTTTGCTTAATTAACTGTAGGAGGGCAAGTTTCTCGGCCATTACAAACTATATTAACGTGGCCTGTGCACATAATTTGATTATTCGTGTCTTTATACATGTAAGAGCTCGTATGCAGCAAGTTATGCTTGCTTCTAATCATTGTAAAATTAAATCAGTCAAGCTACCGATTCGCCACGGTGTTTAAACCCTTTTACCCCTAAGTAACTGGAATGGATATTGATATGATTTCAATTGCAACCAATTCCATCTTCACAAAATGATTTTCAGACTAGTCCATTTATGAAAAGGGTGTGTTTTTTTTTTGTTCTAAAAAATTATATGAAAATTACTTGCAAAAAGTGCAGATCCTGATGAGACGGCTTGTCACAACTACATATACTATGGGTTCAGTTTACAGAGCAAAGTGGACGAAATTATCTCCATATTTTGTCCGACTTCTCCCTATTTTAAGTTGAGGGAGAATTTTTTTACTATAGAAAACAGAAATTTTTGAAAACATTGTCTATTTTCTCAAATGTTTTGCGAAAACTCCATATTTTGAAGGGCTAGCTTGAACCCTGCATGTACACCATAAGCATTGCTTAACCCTTACTGCTGAATTAAATTATGTTGTCTGCTGTTGCTGTTTAGTTTTAATTGCCAGCAGTCTCCGCGAAAGTCGCCGGACCGACGGACATGTCCGGTAAAATTGCCGCCGATCCGACAATAAACCGGAAGTGTTCGACCATAAAAAATGTATGTTAAACTTCAAATCACCTTACTTTGCTAAGCCCAGTTCTAGCTAGCTTTACTTGCATCTCTGATAATACTATATACTTAAAATGTCTTACAGGTAAATATCAGACAAAATTATTTTTTTTAACACTTTTTTTTTGTGCTGGTAAATTTTTGTCCGGTCTCGTAAAAATTCAAGTTTACCAGACCGAATGTTGCGGAGACTGTTCCAGTTTCTCAACAAATACATAGTCTGGCAACACTCACCGTGGAATCATTTCCAATGGAAATGCTTGTAAATTGCTGCCAAACCATGTTTTCATTGAGAAAAAGAGAAAATATAATGCAGCAGACGACAGTCAAGTGTTATGTACTATTCTATAGATAATACGGTATACTGGTTCTTTTAACTACCAATTGTCCGATGGAACTAGATAGCCGCGACCTGCATATCGCGACCGCCGAGGCTTTCATTCGTATAGTGAAAAACTTTAACCGGACGCACATGCGTACGTACGCCAATTAAATCGCTCTGTCAGCAAGCGGGCACGACAAATATTACTTGCCCATTAGGATTTGTACTTGTCCCGGACAAATAGGTTAGTGTTTAATAATGTCGAGCCCTGCATAGTGAGAAAAATGCATAGTCATTTCGGCTAATTCTGCGTACGTCATAATAAAATATGTGGATTTTGAAATAAATAAGCTCTTTAATTGCTACACTGTGGCACATTTTTATCACATTCCGATAGTATGGTAAAAAGGTTAATCAGAAGATAGTCAAGTCAAAATGTGTAAAATCCTCAGACTCTGCTGATGGAATAGCTGTCTTATTTACTAAATTAACTTTTCAACTAAGAAACTAACCTGTCATAATGTTACTAGATAGTTCTGCCTCAAGTTTAGTACCAATTTTGCTATGCTGATCGAGTATGCTGTTCGCTATTTTTGTTTACACTATCAGATGCACAGCATTAGTAGAAAAAAACTGTGACGTTGCAAACACGCATGTGACGTCATATATATCACACATTTTACGTCAGTTATTGACGTCAGAACGTTACGACATTTTTACCTGCACCGACTTCCTTGAACTTCGTTGAATATTCAGGGAATTTTGACTGAATACTTGAATGTTAATGATATTTAAATGTTTTGGACAGCCATAGGTGCACAGAATTAGCTGACATCATTGTACACCCAGTCCATATAATTGCTCTACCACCGGAACGACTGAGCTAACCGGGCACAGATACACACTTCCGTCCCATGTTGACATAGCGAGTAATGCTTACAGGGACATATTTTTTGCATAAATAGCAGGAAAATGCTGCAATCTTGGCTAAACTTACGAGAAATAAGTGTGATTGACTGAATAAATTCCGGAAGCATTTTTTTCAACTGTAAAAGTGCGCAGTCCCTTCACTTGAGGCAGGGAAAAAATCTGACTGCAACCTGGTATCAGTTTACACTGTCATGCACTGGTCGCAAACACTAATACACATTTTGTCATGGTGTTATATTTTAATATACGGGAAATCAATTTTAAATCACAATCCCATTCACAGATGTGGTAAAAATCAATCTTGTAGAATAAAACAACAGCTCAGCTGCGACCAATTAAACTTTCCCGGAGTACCGTATTTACCCTAAATATTCAGACGCAATTTATTCTGGGAAATGTCTATAAATATATGGTTTTCCACAACAAAGAAGGTCCCAATATTGCCAGTTAGAATAGTGGTATAGTTTATAACGAGGAACTTGGATATAATTCGTTTTGGGAAACCAGTTTAAAAAAAACAAATGATGTCCAAATATTTACCGTTATTACGATACACGTTCAGAAATTTTTACAAGCAAAGACCATGAAATTTGGTCATCATACCCACCTTGGCAATGAAGGTAAATCCATACTGATCCGCAATATCTCTCGCTCTCTTCTCTCCACCTTCTATGCGAACAGCCCATTCTGCGGTGTAGTGTAAATGGTTTTCACCGAGACTCAGCGTTCTTTCCAACAAAATAAGTCCAAAAATGGAGAGGTGAATGATCAACTTGTTGCATGGCATGGTAGCCGTATTAACCTACGCATGTACACAGCCTGTCCAATAGACCAAATTCACAGAAAATTGCAAGAAATCATCAGAGAAACAGCATTATTTATTTCACCTTTACCGTGGCGTTTATCCAATTTCCTCGGATAAGATAGTCAGAAATCAAATAATTTCAAATAAACGCATCATCCATATTCCATTTCATTTGAGAAAATGCATACGAATGTGATAAACGCGCTGTCGATTGCAAGAAACCCGCTTTCTTCTCTCTTGCTTCATCAACTGGCACCAATCAACTGAGAATATCGATATGATACAGAGGGCGCTGCGAAACAGGAAGTTTACATTATAGGGGTCGTCTCAAAGTAACATAATTTATTACTCTCTTGCAAATTATTTGCACGGGTTTCGCTGTGAGAGAAAATCCATAATCAACTCCTTTCAAATAATACACCGTGAAGAGAACACCCGTAATTACGCGCCAGTTTTCTTGGAAACCACGCGCTACCATGCAAAATGTTTAATTTTTATCACAGTCAAAACAACGTTTTTGAAAATTTGGAAAGGGTCTTGACTAATCTAGAATGTTAATGTGATTGAACACATTCCAAACATGTACTCAAATAGTTCTGGTTCATAGAAACAGCTGCGTAATTTGGATTTCAAAAAGTTTACATGACGTCACATTTGACGTCACACAACGTAACGTCAAAACGCGGGAAAACACGTCATTGTATAACTATTCATACGCACATCACAATTAATTGATTATAATCTCAAAAAATAGACTAAATGTGCATATGTATCCGCCGTGGACGTGTAATAAATAGGATATTCCATCCTACATGTTTGAATAGCGGAAATAATACACTCGTGTCCGTCGGCGTCCGTGCAAGCAACTCGTTCGCTACGCTCACTCGTTGCTTACGCGGAAGCCGACGCACACTCGTGTATTATTTCCCGCTATTCAAAATGTACGATGGAATATCCTCTATGTATTCGTGTAAGAATCAGTATAAATCAGTGCATACTGTATGGTTATTTGAAATAACAGTGACCGTCTTTTGAAAGGATACAGGCTGACCCTGACTTTGGCTGATTAAACACATGTTTAATTGCTTATTGTATGACATAGTGTCAACAAATATGTATTATTTAACATATTTTTCTGGAAAACTATGTTCGCACACCTCATACGCTCGAAAAAAAATAGGTGTATGCATACGAAAAAGTGTCTGGATCGTAATGTATACCTTCAAAATGGAGCATGGGTCCTCGCGTTTGTGACTTTCAAATCGACCGTCACGTCAATATTAAGCTGATGATATAATATTTACTTCATATTAATTTATTGTAATTTATTATTGTTTCATGTCGGATAATAGACACATATTTATGGTCAAAATTTTAAATGCATTAGTATAGCAGTTTCATTATGGTTTCATTAGTAATTGCTGGCCAGCTGCCGAATACTCTGTTCCATGTATTTAACGTAAGTACTGTTTCATGAACAGTACAAAGTCACTCTCCCCATATATTTGTATTTGATGAAATTCCATCAAATATTTATTTTTTATTTACCTAGAGGGTCGAAAAACGAAACATGGCTATAGAGCTCAGCTCGTAAACGATGTAGCTAACAAAATCAAAGCCAGATTTCGAAAATAGATCCACAAATTCCAAAATTGTATTTGCTCGTATTAAAGTCAAATATGTTTTTTTTTCGTAATAAAATCAATATTTAATGGAATTTCATCAAACAAAACTAATTGGGGATGGTTACTTTTTTGTTACAGGTTCATTTTTTTAATTTATATTTTGTAGATTTAATGGGTTTAGTAGCCAAAAGTATGTCGGTAGAAAAACATGTATTGAATGTCATTCAGAATTGACTGGAACAGTGGATAAATACACTTTGATCAAGGTTTGAGTGAGCTCAGCTTATGTGCTAGGGTGACACGTTAAGCAGATTATAAATATTATAGGGATGGGCCGTGGATAGTGTAATGAATGTTCCAAATTTGAAACAAATTGGACGAGTTGTTAGAAAGACAATGGTCAAGTGACACTACTTATTGACCTACCCTCGTATATGGCATTGGATTTCAATACCTGCGGTTATGAGTTAAATCCTCGCCATAGGTGTGCAATATTTCCACCCCACTTATCTGCCGGATGAAGCTTTAAACTGTGGTCCTTAGCTGATGATAGGACGTTAAATCCAATCACTTTCGCATTTTTATCAATTTTATGCAGATAATCACTCAAACTGTTCCATATTTTACGTGTATCTACTGTACAAGTACACAGATCATGAATGTTTGAACAGATGGTCATTAGTTTGGTGTTAAATGGGTATTTTCGTGGATTTGGGTGGATTTTGTTGTTTTTTTGCATAGTTTTGTGCAACTACTAATGCTGAAACGTTACACACGACTGACATTGCCAATTATCTCAAAATATCCAAAGAACGATTTTTCAATATTTAGCCAATACAATTTCCAACATGCGTTGCTTTCAGACCGATTATATCATTAATTTTCAAGCACAAACTCCAAATTCGGGTTCTATCGATTTAGGAGACATATGTCAATCTGCTGTTACCGATAGAATACGTGAACTGCATTTATCTGTTCCTACATTTAAAACATTAAAAGACATACAATTGCGTGATTTTCTAGCGAGGCCTCTGCCACCGTGTGGCTGTTTCGTAACGCGACATTTGATTGGATAACGAAACGTGTAATTAAATTATTTCGACACGTCATTTACCCGCGATGTGTCAAAATAGTCGGATATCTTCGAACTTTATCCACTACGACATTTACCGCCACGCTATTATTGGATGAAAATGTGTTTTCTCGGCTATGTAAACACATTTCTACGCCCAAAGAGCTATGTAATCTAGCCGAGAATATTTGACGTTTTTCAGAGGATATATAAAGGTTTCACTTGCATTTGCGGTTCAGGTCAAATACATTAATCTTAACAAACAGTTTTATTTTTATGGTTAAAAAATAATGGTCACCAAATAAAAATGGGATAACTACTGATATTTTTTTCCCAAATCACCCGCATGTAAAGATACATATTTTATTTGAATTTATATCATTATTAAAGTAATTATTATAGTATAGGGCATGTCTTTGATCACAATTTCCAGCTATCAACATTTAAACTGGACACGTGCCGCCAATGGTTAGTTGGTGTCAGGATTACTATTTGAAAATGTTAGACTGAAAATGTCTACGTAGGTAATCATGATGCAAACATTTATATAATGGAGTCACATGGCCAAGCAAGTCGCCAGTAATAATAACCCTTTATTTCACCCAGATGATAACAGTATGACAACATGGGGTAACAATACATGATATATAGTATAAGTATGACACAATGGTACACATTAGTGCTCGATGAAACATGATTCATGTGACTGTATGTGGATATGTTTCATGAAAAGTGCAGACTGCAGAGGCCAATTTTACTGCACACAAGTCATGATATGCACGATACAGAGTTAATATTATACTCAGTATCTGTGTGATTGTGGTTACACTGTACGTGAATACATACGGGCATTTATATAGTGTGTATTACATGTAATGTGATTTTTGTTTGCTGCATTACTTTTCTATTAGAGCTGTGGACGAGTAGCGTTTACAGCTTTATCAATGCAAATTTAATGTAGCTACACACACATATTCAACAAAAACGTCAATATTTTCGAACAGTGTAGATCAGTATGTATGTATGGTCCTAATTTAGTTAAACCGAACAGAGAAGGGTCCCATAAAATAGCTAATGATTCCATCTCTCCCATATCACATAAAGCATATTTACAGTTTCGACGATTCACAGGGGATACTGTAATGTACTTCATATGTTTCTCGTGGGTGGTTGGTCGGGCGAAAGTGACGGCGTAAATTAACGGTAGGGGTTCCTCCTTACAGGAATCATGATTTGCCTGGTTTTGGCACTCGGGTACGTTTTTATCTTTGGCTCTTTTGTTACCTGGGAGTGTAATTGGGTTATTGCCCATTATAAACGTAGTAAGATTATTACTGATCCTATTGCTTTTGGGAGTGGGCCAAGTGATTCTGGTGTGGCGAGGACCTGTAATCAGATCAGTATTATTCTGATTTCAGGACTGAAGATATAGTTTTTTATTATAAATAATCAGTTCTGATTTTGGGACCCACCCCCCATTTGTACATGTACTTGAACATATGCGATTTAGTACTAAACCCATTGACCCGGCGTTACAAAACATTAGCTGTTGATAGGCCGTTAAACCCCAACAAACAAACATCATATGTTTCTCACTATAATTTATAATATATAAACAATTACTAATGCAATATTTATATTACCATGACTAACCTTGCGTCATCAATGTACACGTAGATGTATATGCGTGAATGGGGATACTTGAAGTGGTGTAGCCCACTCATGTCAACAATGTGGTGCAGGCTTGTCTGGGCTACGATGTCTGTATTAGGAACCGTTTCGATTATTTACGAGTCTACAGAGACCACAGATTGCCTGCCTCATACCATTCGCGTAAAATCCCTATAACTGTAGACATTTGTTGACCCATTTCATGTGAGATACCCATTCACAGATATCTAAATATACACACATGCTATCCTATTTTCTTCATTTCTCACTGAAAGTATGTTGCCACCACCCATCCGAGCCGTCCTGTCGAAACTGTTCAAATGGGTGGTCACAACATACCCTTCCGTGCAGAAAAGAGAAAAAAACAATTAATATTTTCAAGGTTGTGTATCTTCAGCATGGAGATGGTTAAACATAGTATAATGTTAGTATATGAGTTCTATATCATTCCAAATATGCAGCACCTGTGCAAAATAATACATTGGAGTGACCCGTTATCCACAAGTGTCCCTTCTCCATATATGAAGGGAAACTCAGACTGTGTATGGTTGTATGATTTTCTCGCTTGTGTAAACGCTTTACAATATAGACTGTAATGGTATTCACCCCAAATCTGAGTGGCATAATGGACATATACGTAAATGTTTATCAGTTTTGTTCCATCAACATGTTTCTGTTGGTAGATTCTGATTACGAGTTCTGAATGCCAAGATCGTTTTATATTCAGTTTCGTTTAAAATTGTCATGTATTTCTCTAATCTTATATTATCATACACAATTTGTATTGTCTTTATATTAACTGTACGTTTCCAAGTTCGGCAGTATTCTTGAAAATACTGTAATGCTTCTTGGAGATGCAATGCGGACTCATTGATAGTGGCTGTGTCGTTAGCAAATAGCAACAAACGCTTTTCATGTAAATGTATAACACAAAATTGTCGGTCGTCGAATTCTGTCCTCTAACGTTTCAGTCTTAACCAGCAATGTTATTTGGATCCATGTATTGTTCTAAGTCATTTAGGAAAAGAGAGAATACAATATATTACATGAGAAAAAATAATTGTTGTATTATTAGCATATTTTGAAGTATCTTTAGGCATTTACCGTTAATGATATAATATGCTAGGTTTGTCCACAAACGGTTTCTCCAAACCTTGTCAAAAACACTTTTGAAATCTATAAAGGCGCAGAATATTGGTTTCTTCTTGCTAAATAATATCTGTATACGTGAATACAGAGCGAACATATTGTCAGTTGTGGAAAACCCTTACAAAATACAGCCTGTCAGTAGTCTCCAATTATATGTATCGTGACATTCTGTACACTTTGTCAGTCTATTATTTATGATAGCTGTACACACAAGCGTTCGTATATACATGTATTTGTTTTATAATGCCTATTGTCCACGATGATTCAGGTACTAAGCCGGTGTCTAATATGATATTAAATAATAATTTTGTGTATATTGGAATCATTACTTCTGATATTGTTTGTATGTGTTCTTTAAGTATGTCGTCAATGCCATTTGATTTCCTATTCATAAGTTGTGCTATTGTTTTCTGTATTTCCTCTTCTGTTATAGTCCTGTTCATATCTTCGTTTGCCAGTTGTTCACTGTCGGGTTCTATATTTTCAGCAGGCCTAACTGTATCTCTTTGTGCTATCTGTTTTATATGGTTATATAAAAAAATCCAAATCACTGTATTTCGCCCTTATCTGTCTTGTTATTGTATTACCTTCCAGTATTCAGACGGATGGGGCGTTTTTAGATGTCTAAGTTTCTAAACCTGTTCATTTTTAAATGTTTTATGACATTTTTTCAATGTTGCTTTGTAAGAAATACGTGCATTATCAAGATCCTTTCACGGAACTTCTAAATATTCACACATCCATTCCTCTGATTGTCAGTTTTCATTCAGTGAAAGATCCACGACCCACCGACCAAACTTGAACCACTAATTGAATGAAAATATAAGTATTTGTATTGATCGACTACTAACATTTTTGCGGGATACTTCAATCTGATTACTTTTGACTATGCACGAGGCATTTATGACATATGGTCGAAAATCGTCTATATGTGGACTACCTGCTGGAAATTTCCTCAGAAATATGTGTAATCGGTGTAGATCCTGGTGATGACATTGTGCATACAAACCGCATACAGACAATGTGTAGTGACGTCGATAAGTATAAAAAGTAGAACATTTCCGGCTGAAAGCATAAACATCGGTACACATGGGTTTTGGAGTACTCTGAAGAAAACAAATGAGCCCGTGAGACATTAGAGGTACATGCCCACTCAGTAGGCACAACATGTTCTTTATGTCAGAGACATCATCTGTGAAATATTCTGGCAAAATAAACATGCATTCACCATTACCCTACGTATTGATTGGCATTAATTTACATATCAGATATAAATTTCCACACTGATATCAGGAGCGATAACCAAATTTCCTTAACATGTTAACAGACATTACTATTTATTGTCTGTATTTATTTTTTGATGTGCAATGATCATTAAAATATGTCTAAAATATTATTATTTTTCAGGTTAGTATAAATAATTAAAAATATCATGCCTCATTTGCATATGAAAATAGTCTGATACCTCCGCAAGTCACTATCAGTAAAATAAATATTACAAAATGATTATATCTGTATAGCCGGCACTCGTACTTTTTAGAACTGGTGGAATAGTGACACAATTATACACTTATTTAATTCCTGTAAAGAACATGTTGTGCCTACTGAGTGGACATGTACCTTTAAAAAATTCTTCCTTCCGGCTTAAAATGTCGTATTTAAAAATGGCCACCATGTAAACTTATTTTCGCCAATCGTTTATTGAGTACACACTATTTATCGACAAGTCAATGACATGGACTTCTAGTGCATATATAATGTTTTCATAACTAGGAAACATGGAAAATCATAATAATACAACTTGGTACATGCTATCTTATAGATTATTATAGATGGCTGCATTCAAAACTGCTTTAGAGTTAATAGATATGTACAGAAATGATGCGTGTAACGTGTGGATACATTCTCAACTCAAATACTCGGCGTTTGCAGACTACATAATTATGTAATATTGTCAGAAGTATTCGACATTCTCTACAGGTCACAAAAGGTAAACGATTTTAAACGTATTAAAGGACCCGGGTCTCAGATGTAGATGAAATGTGAGCAAAACAGTTGGTAAAAGAGCATTTAATGGCATACATGTATTTGTATCAGTTGTTTGTATATCTGAACATATATGACCGTATAGGAGACTCGAAAACAGAAAGTATTGTACTGTTCATGGCGATTATATAGAATTGTGCAATGTGAAAATATCTTGCATTAACGTTTTAGAAAACAGTTTCAAGCGGCTTTGTCTTTGTGTCTTATGTTCAACAAAACGATAGTCAATAGTAACTATGAATCGGATGGATAACGCAATTCTTCCAAGTTAAATTCAGCATGAAACTTCTTCGACTTGCTGTTTACAACATGAAAAGCTGACATGCAAATGCGATATTTAACCGACAATCGCATTTTTATGACAAATGACAAGTTGCGACTGTATATTACTATTTTCATTATTGAAACATGTTTTTTTGGCTGAAATAGTAGCTTTATTATCTTATATTTGGCGTTTTATAGTAGGCTATGCTTTCATTGCATTTTATGGAACGAGAATCATTACAGAATCACGATTGATAGTGGGCTTTATTATTTATTTCCTATTACAGTGTTGAAAATTTTGCCTGGCTAGTTTGTATGCTCATTAAAGGCACTTGGTCTCAAAAATGCATAGTTCTAAAGTGATGACACAGAATAGGAAAAATAGCTTAATTGCAGATTTGTGTCGAATTTATGAACCTAATAGTACATATAAGTTGCCTGTAAAAAATAGGGATTGTTAACAAATATTTTTGTTTGAAAAATCTCTAGCGTTTGCAACGCTAATTATTGTTCTTATATTATAAACCTATTTTTCAATCGACGGTTACTAAATTATTTTATTTGAATTAATTACTCTTGCAATTATAATGAGAACTTCTTTCTAAATTTGGTAAATATTTCACACACACAAAATAAATTTAGCAATTGTTTCCTTACTGGTACATGTATATATAACGAATTTGTCACCGTATGCCAAGCATGTACTTGGATTTGACACATTTTTATGGGAATATGATCAAATAATATGGTGCGATTTATTTATATACGTAATTTACTGTGCATGATCGAAAAAAACACACATCGGATATCTGTGACATTATCTGAGACACAGTCTGTCTGCACTGTACCGATCTTTTCTGATTCCCAAATCACCAATGTAAACAAATCATCCACCACTGTAACACCGAGTTTCCAAGATTTTGTGAGACAACCCCTGCAAGCGGAACGCACTGCTTGTGGCGCATGCGTATTTGCAGTTTACAAGGTGTTTACCTGTGCAAAGGTGCGATCCAGGAAATTATCAACAATTTAATCAAAAATACTGAAGATATTCCACTGAAATTCAGCATAGCATGTTGGTAGGTTGTTATAAACGTATTTCAATCAGAGTATTTGGGCTATTATGTGGCGGTGAGCCACTAGTTTTAATTCACAGCTAATTGTTTGAAGTTGGTGTCCCGCTACAACATTGACAATGTAAAACAGAATTCGAATGGGCATGGACATTTATAATAGCGAACTGTTACTATTCACCTATAAATTTTATTACGTTTGATGTTTTAACCACATTAGTTTGAACAAATGGTCATCATTTTTGTGTAATGTATAGTGTATTTGTGTATTTTGTCAGATTTCGGTTGTTTTTGTCGCGCCTGCTTGCGGACAGCACAATATAGTCGACACATTGGCGTACGTATGTGTGTTTGGGTTAAACAAAAATTTTGGTTAAAGTTTTTCGGTATGCTATCGAAGCCTCGGCAGGCGTGACATGCGCTGCTGCCATCTTGTTTAGGTGGATTTGGGTAATTTACTTGGTTTTATGTACCCACTAATACCCTAACTACGGTGGCACAGAGGGGACATGGAAATATATTTTACTTTCGCGTGCGCACGCAATAGGTTTTGCGTGCGCACGCGATAGGCTGGTCTGGAGCTACCCTGGGTGGCATTACCAAGTGATATGGTTTCCCATGTACTGTCTCATATACAGTATACATGTAGCACGGTAGTCTCTAAATAGACGGCAGTACGCCAATGAACCTAAAAAACTAAAAAACAACAACAGCGGCGCCGGAAGAGAGATGGTTCGATTATTGTCCGACGGGTGTTAGAGGTTCCGTCAACTGAGAGGTTTTGTCAACTCGGCGACCGGTTCGTCAATTAGGCAATTAATAAGAGTATAAAACTCGATATTAACCGGCACGTGCCAAACAATTGATAAGATATTTGTTGCTATTTTATTTTGTGTATTTGTATAATCACCCGCTTCTGCAGCATTTGTCAGCCATCATTTGTCAGCCATCACCAGATACACAATCAGTTGAATAGAAGACATACGTTATCATATATTGCGTCAGCAAGAACAATGTGTGTATTGAGGCATGTTGGGCCTGAAATTGGAACTCCTCAACACCCCGATTCGCGGCCGATGAATTCCGATAACCGATAGCCGGAGTTTATCGACTCGCTTCCAAGCCGAAGCCGTTGGGTTAAGGAAATGAAATTGTCAATATTGGCATTTTGCACTGAGTGGTACACAAAACAAGTTTTTGTTGTCTTCACATTGCGATTAAGATGTAAATCTCAAGACTTGAGATGTATCGATTAGGCAGTATATGTTAGTTTTGTGTACTAAATCAGTTGCCAAACATGTTTTTGTGTTTGAAAAAATCGGAAAATTGTAATACTGAGCCGTTCAGTGCCTTTAACTGATCGGTCATTTGACGGTAATAATTACTAAACGATCAAAGGTCAACTACTTGATGAAAGTGCAATAGTCAATTAGCCGAGGTGTGATAAATACCATTCAACTATAATCGCCTAATTGACGAACCGGTAACCAGTTGACGGAACCACTCGACTTTTCACTCTATTTTGCCTAATTGACGAAACCTCCAGTTGACGGAACCTCCCGAATTCTTGTCCGACTACGTACCAACTGAGCTAGGGAGGAAGATGTAATACATTTTGTGATAATCAGCCGGTATGTCCGTATGTATAAAGGTATTGTATAATCCAAGTGGAACATACATGTACCTACATAACGCCCATGTATATTTATAGCTGATACCTACATAACGCCCATGTATATTTATAGCTGATTGTTTATGTCAACAAACGATGTCAACATGGCCAACTTAGAGTTGCTAACTTTTTTTATAATTGTTTAATATTAGCAATTGTAGAAATTCTGACAAGGGAGACAACCTGCTAAACTGACGAGTACATCGTTTCATTGGCTAAGCTATCGCGTGCGCACGCAATAGCTATCGTGTGCGCACGCGAAAGTAAAAAATATTTCCATGTCTCCTCTGTGCCACCGTACCAGCGCTCGGTTTTCGATTCTTGTGACGTTTTAGCAAGTTTTTAATTTTCACAAAACCTTTAGTATTTATAAAGTAAGTTTTATTGTTTCATCACAGAAAGAAAATTGTGTCTTCAGTGGCATTTTAAATAGAGGATCTTACATGAGTGATGATACAATATGATATTTATTAAACGAGTAGACTGATTTCATAAGAAAAAAGTTTAATAAATCTCATATAAATTAACACAAATGTTAGATTCTATATATTGCATAAGCACAGCACAGGCGCGGATCCAGGATTTAGGGTTAGTGGGGCGAGTCTTCTTAATTGAAATATTTTACTGTATGTTCGTACTAGCATTGCTCGTTCATCGACCGAGGCTGCATGGTGGGTCTGGCGGTATGCCCTCGAGAATATTTTTATGCCCCACCACGATAGTGGAGGGGGCATTTAGCGTTACCCTTGTCCGTCCTTCCGTCCGTCACCAACCTTGCGACTCGTAAAACTTTTAAACCGTAATAGCTACAGACCTGAAACTTGGTATGTAGCCTCCTTATGATGAGTAGAACTAGATGCGCAAAGTTTATTTTGATTTGACCTCTGGGTCATTGATTATCTCCCCCTTTTCGACTTAGAATTTGGCAATTTTGCCTTGTAAAACTCATAAAACTTTTAAACCGTACTAGCTACAGACATGAAACTTGATATGTAGCTTCTTTATGATGAAGAGATGTGCAGATTTGTTTTTAATTGTTAATTCGACACCCAGGTCATGGATTATCTACTCGTTTGGACTTTGGAATTTTGCCTCGTTTATTATCAAAGCGATATGTGGGGCATCCTTGTTCTATGAACACATTTTCTAGTTGATATCTACATCCAATTTCCTGCGTTCGGGCGCATTTTTGAGCGAAACCCTACCTGTAGGCTATTTCACCAAAATTGCAAAGTATACTTATCTAGCAAAGTTTACTTGGAGGGAGTAATCATTTATTTTTCCCGAAATCGATTATTTCATATAGAACTAACGACTGCATATATTTGATGAGTAAAAGTATGCAGAATTATTATTCTGAATTTATTACATTATCACAGCCAAAATGGCTGTGATAATGTAATAAATTCAGAATAATAAAAAATAATAAATTTATAAAAAAATTGAAAATTTCTCCCTGAAAGTATACTTTGCTAGATAAGTATGCTTTGCAATGTTAATGAAATAGGCTACCTGTGTAGTAAAGGTACCTGACCCCAGATCAGGCTACTGAATCCGCCCTTGCAGCACAATACATCGAAACATTTGCATATTTATTGCACTAGTGTGTATGGCGTGTGTAGCTTCTGATAATATAGAGAATAGTAGGTTAGTGCCGTGAATGGGAAAAAATATCCGGCAAGGCTCAAGAATTTCTTTATTTCTCATCAGAAGTATATGTTGTGACCACTCATTTGAACCGTCTTGCCGAGATGGTTCAAATGAGTGGTCACAACATATACTTTGGTTCAGAAATAAGGCAAATAGATAGAGAATAGTAGGTTAGTGCCGTGAATGGGAAACAATATCTGGCAAGGCTCAGGAAACGGGATGGGCGAGGCTCTGCTGACTGTATTGACTGGATATCAAAAATGTTTCACGGCACCATGTTTCACGGCACATACGCACTGTGTTGACGGGATAATATGATTTATATTACATTATGAAAGTCTATTTTATGGAATAAATATGTTTCTTATCGTCAAAGACTGGATTGCTTAAATGCACAAAAACTGGGTAGACCAGTATACTTCAACTTTCAGGCCCCTTTTATACTCATTTCAGGTTATTGTAACCTTCTTGTGGCCCCATTATGAAAGTCAATCGAAATCTAATCTAGAAACAACATACAGTACTCGTAATACAATATCTACTTACAGGCCCGTACGCAGAGGGGGTGCGACGGGTGCTTACGCACCCCTTAACCCGTTCAACACCACAGGCCTGTATAGTGGTATTGGCAAAAACTGTAGATCCAGACGAGCCGGCTCGTGACGAGCCGTCTCATCAGGATCTGCACTTTTTGAAAGTAATTTTCATAATTTTGAGAACAAAAACATCTCGTGTTCATAAATGGACTGGTCTGAAAATCATTTTGTGATGATTGGAATGGTTTGCATAATTAACATATCAAAATCCATTCCAGTTATTTAGTGGTGAAATGGTTAATCTGCAGAGGTCTGTCCGTGAATGTGCAAAAAACAATGTTTAGCCCTTCGCGCCGTCGATAACGCACCCCCCTAAATTAATTCCTGTGTACGGGCCTGGTACTCATAATACAATAGCTACTTACACCAATAAACCACATCATAATTGCACCCTTACAGTCAACTGATTGATCAAGCTAGTTATTCATGAACTTGAATGGTGTTGGATTGACTGAATGGTCTGGGCTCGGATCAGTAGCCGATTTCACCAACATTGCAAAGTATGCTTTTCTAGCAAAGTATACTTTGAGGGAGTAATAATTTATTTTTCCTGAAATACATTATTTCATATAGAACTAATAACTGCATATAATGTGATGATTAAAAGTATGCAGACTTATTATACTGAATTTATTACATTATCACAGCCACAAAATGGCTGTGATAATGTAATAAATTCAGTATAATAAAAAATTTATAAATTTATCATTAAATTGAAAATGCCTCCCTCAAAGTATGCTTTGATAGATAAGTATACTTTGCAATAATTCCAGCACAAAAATATTTACACAATTCCCAAACATTTGATTGGTCCGTAGCAAGTCTCTGTCCAGAATTTATATCCCAGTAAACTCCATGCCGAACTACTTTCCATAACCGTCAGGCGCAGTTAAAATAATTCTTAAGAAAACGGAAAATAAACACATTTTCTTGATGAATTTATTTCAAATGCTGGAATTATAAGGAATGAATGGCCTTTTTGTGGAATTTATCGGGGATATAAACTTGGAAAAGTCGCAGGAATACTGGACGAGGCCTTCCGGCCTTCGTCCAGTATTCCCGTGACTTTTCCAAGTTTATACCCCGATAAATTCCACAAAAAGGCCATTCATTCCTATAATAAATTCAGTATAATAAAAAATTAATAAATTTATCATTAAATTGAAAATGTCTCCCTCAAAGTATGCGTTGATAGATACGTATACTTTGCAATGTTGGTGAAATAGGCTACAGGTGATGTGCATGCTACACCGGTTATATGGTACAAAATTACTTATTTAATAAGTCTCTGCATTTTATAGAAAATGGCTGTCACGGTCTTCAATAATGACCCTTTACGACATTTCGACCATTGAAATTTGATTTTGACTCCTGTAATTTGCAATAAAAGGGGTTAAATTTGATATATAAAACATACTAAATTATATCTTACACTTAACCCTTTCACCTCCAAGTAACTGGAATGGATTTTGATCTGTGAATTTTGCAACCAATCCAATTGTTACAAAAAGATTTGAAGACAATTTATGAAAATGTTTTTTATGCCACCGGGTTTCGAAGAAACTGGGGGGGCATATAGTGTTTGGTCCGTCCGTCTGTCCATCCGGGCACACATTAGGGTACTTATGTGGCTAGCCCCACAGGGTTATGGACTTGGTAAAGGATAGGGTTGGTTACAATTAGCCACCTAAAAAATCCTTTTATGTGGCTAAAAATCGTTTTATGTGGCTAATATTTAACATGTGATAAGCCACATAAGTATAGTACTGTAAGAACGTCCGTCCGTCCATCCGTCACACTTTTTGGTTAACCGCTTTGTCAGTTTCTCAAATATGCTGCAGGTGGCATCCGCGTTCGACAGACGCATTTCTTGTTTTTTTTGTGTTCTCAAAAATATGAAAATTACTTTTCAAAAAGTGCAGATCCTGATGAGACAGCTCGTCACGAGCCGTCTCATCTGGATGTACACTGTTTGCCAATACCACTCTACAAGCCTGTAGTGTTGAATGGGTTAAATTTAGTCTTGATCGGCCATTTTGACCCTTGAACCCTGACTGTATTTTATCACACTTGTAAACAAGGAAGGGCGCAACATAACAAAGGGTGCTGCATATTTGTGGTCAAATTATCACCTAATAATTACATTTATTTACAGACGATAGGTACGTTACACTATAGTTATGCGACAAGCGTATGCGAAATCATCAGCCTGCACATCTATACAGTCTTGCAAGGGCCAATATTATACTATTCATCATGCATTTGTCATCTGGGGATGGTTGTGGCTCAGTGATAGAATACAGGACTTCAATACTGAAGGTTGTGAGATCAAAACCCATCATAGGGCATGAAAAATACTTTCATAATATTTCCATCCCACTGGTCTGTTGGATGAGACTTTAAAGGTACATGCCCACTCAGTAGGCACAAACTATTCTTTATAGGAATTAAATTTAATATGTATTTTACTGATAGGGACGCGCGGTGGTCTCAATCTATTTTAATATGCAAATGAGGCATGATAATTTCTAATTATTTATATTAATTAAATGCGTCACCTGAAAACATAATATTTTCGACAGATTATAAAGTATCATCATTGCACATCAAAACATAAATATAGATAATAAATATTAATGTCCGTTAAGAGTTTAAGGAAACTCGGTTATTGCCCCTGATATCAGTGTGGACATTTACGTCTGATATAAAATGTAAAAAATTGCCAATCACTACGTGGGGTAATGGTGAATGAATGTTTATTTTGCCAGAAAATGTATCAGATGATGTTTTGTGCCTACTGAGTGGGTATGTACCTTTAAACTGTGGTCCCGTCCCTATATTGCTGGGACGTTGAACCCCATTCATTTCCTTTGTCATTTGCCACAAAAGTAGGACCTTACCATCTTACATGTACACATTCACATCATCAGGCATAGAACAAAATATTTTAACTTTATTGATTGAATGTTGAACATCATAGGCCCTGATCAGACTGCACAGTCTGATCTGGGGCTATGCTGATTCCAACATCGTAAAGTGAGTTTGCGAGCTAGCTGTTCACCTGAAGTGGTAATGTACAGTGTGATCTGGGGCTAGGCTGATCAGGGATTCCGCTGGGGAAAATAAAAAAATCACCACTTCAAAAAAAAAAAAAAAAAAAAAACAATCGCCAATTGTTTATTTTTATCGCCAATTGCGAAAGTGGCGATCGCCAGCAGAATCCCTGGCTGATTGTAAACATCGTAAAGTGAGTTTGCGAGCTAGCTGTCCACCTGAAGTGGTAATGCGCCTTGTGATCTGGGGCTAGGCTGATTGTAAACATTGTAAAGTGAGTTTGCTAGCTAGCTGTCCACCTGAAGTGGTAATGCCCATCAGTGGTTGATCTATTACCATGTAACAGGTTAATGGCAGCCATGCATCATACTTGTACATAATATTTCCACCTGGCAGGTGTATACATGCATGTATACTCTCATACTTCCTGCTAAATCAGAATGGTAGGTTTCTTATTTTACTTCTTATTACTTCTTATTATTCTTATTCAAATTTAAAAAAAAAATGGTATATTGTGTTCGTCACAGGTGCTCGTCTGCCTGTCAGTCCGCGTCTTGCAAGAAGAATAATAGATGGATACTTGATATTTGGTATGTAACTTCATTACATTGTGTACGTACATGTAGATGCGCAATATGATTTTGATTTGACCCCCGGGTCATGGATTATTTCCTTCTTTTGGACTTAGAATTTCTCAATTTGACCTTGTAATACGTACAACTTTTAAACCATAACATGTGGACACTTGATATTTGGTATGTGGCTTCCTTGTGGTGTGCAGTTGCGCAATGTGATTTTTTATTTGACCCCCGGGTCATGTATTATCTCCCTCTTTTGGACTTAGATTTCCGCAATTTTGTTTTGTAATAAGTAAAACCTTTAACCCTTACAATGCAGAATTAATTTGTGTCGTCTGCTGAATATTTTTTAATTTTTCTCATCAAAAACTTTTAGAATCATTTCCAATGGAAATGATTCTAAAATGCTGCCAAACCATGTTTTTACTGAGAGAAAAAGACAAAATATGAATTAACAGCAGACAGACGACTATTTTCGGTTCCCACATTCTAAAAAGGGTTAAACCATAATAGCTGGACACTTGATATTTGGTATGTGTCTGGGTCATAGATTAACTCCCCCTTTTGGGGCTTAAAATTCTACAATGTTGTCTTGCAAAAGGTAAACGTTTTAATTAAATCATAACACATGTAGCTGGAGACTTTATATCTTTGGTATGTGGCTTCCTTAAGGTGTGCAGATGCACAAAAAATGAATTTAGATTTTTTAGTCCCGGCTAATAAATTATCTCCCAATTTTGGACTTTGCTAAAGTGATGCGGTATATCAATGATGCCTGGCACAGGATCAGGATACAATCGGTCAATTCATGTCTGAACCCTTTCAACAACACAGGCCTGTATAGTGGTATTGGCAAACAGTGTAGATCCATGAGCCAGCTCGTGACGAGCCGTCTCATCAGGATCTGCACTTTTTGCAAGTAATTTTCATATTTTTGAGAACAGCACCACCTTTTCATAAATGGACTACGGTAGTCTGAAAATACTTTTGTGACTGTTGGATTGGTTGCAAATTTATCATATCAAAATCCATTCCAGTTATTTATGGGTGAAAGGGTTAAAGTTTTAGTATTGTAATGTTGAACAGGGTTCAAGCTAGCCCCTCCAAATAGGGAGAAGTTAAAAAAATTACCATTTTTTCCATAATTTCTGTTTTATATAGCGAAAAACTGCTCCTTCAACTCAAAATAGGGAGAAGTCGGACAATTTAGGGAGAGAATTTCGCCCACTTCACCCTGTCAACTGATCCCTGGTTGAATCTGGTGCTCCCTGCATACACAGGTGCACTCCCGTCTGTATATAGACTGGTCACAAATGCCAGGAAAGGGCCAAGTGACTTTGGTGTGGTATGGACCTGCCACCAGGTCAGGTTATTCTAATTTCAGGGCTGAATATATTGTTTCTCTATGTAAATATTCAGTTCTGATTTTGGAATTTTCCCCCCAATGCAGCAGGTTAAAACGGGATCGAACCCGTTTGCCCGGCCTTACATGACCTTAGCTGTTGATAGGCCGTTAAACACCAATAAACAAAACAAAACACAAATGCCATAAGCCCCAAGACTCCATTCACAGCCAAATATGTGGCTGTCACTGGAGAAATGTGGCTTATGTGTTATGCAACCGCACAGTCTGATCAGGATCTGCACTGTTCGCCATTCCATCAATGCAGTACACATCATGCTACAGGACTGGTAGATATCAAAAATATTCCGGATGGCATACCGCCGGAACCACCTAGCAGTCTCCCGAGCTCTGCTCGGTCGACGAACAAACGGTGCTAGTTCGAAAATATAGTAAATTATTTAAATTAAGAAGTCGCCCCACCCCCTAACCTGAAATCCTGGATCCGCCCCTGTGGATATTTGATCAGGAGCTGCACTGATCACACATCCCATAAGCCTCATTTCTCCATTCACAGCCAAATGTCAGGTTACAGGAATGTGCAGGATGATGATGAGCTACACTGGGTGAATGTAAGCCGCTTGTAACTGTTGGACTTTTATGTCCTTACATTTATGACCAGGGAGATAACTAGTACTGTCATTTTTTAACATAAAAGAAGAGTTATCCCAGTAGATTGTCTTGAGTGTTGAGCCATATCATGCAGATAGCATTATTTCACTCATTCATCAACACTTTACAGATTTCTTTGAACCATATATTTTGTGTGATTGGAAAAATTGGACTTCTGAAATTTGTAACCAGTCCAGCTCCAAATCTGCGACTAGAGAAATGGGCCTTATGACATTTGTGTCTGTTTTATGCTAACAAGTGGTAGTCCAGGTTCTATGAACACATTTCTAGTTGTCACATCATGCCTCTGATGTTATTTTTTTGAGACAGTTTAACCATTTCACCCCTAAGTAACTGGAATATATTTTGATATTTTAATTTTGCAACCTATCCAACTGTCACAAAATGATTTTCAGACTAGTCCATTTATGAAAAGGGGATGTTTTTGTTCTAAAAAAAACTTGCAAAAAGTGCAGATTTTGATGAGACGGCTTGTCACGATCTACACGTTTTGCCAATACCACTTTTCAGGCCTGTTGTGTTGAAAGGGTTAAATGTGCATGAAGAATAACCTTTGTAAAATATTTAAATATGTATGCAAATGTATTGAATATCTATGCTTTACATACACAATTGGTGAGGCATAAATACACAATTTATCTATATGTGTTTCTGCGATGAGTACCTCAGAACAGAATAAAATTGTTTGAAAATTTTAAACATGTGACAGCTTTCTTCGACCATAAATGACAAAAAGTGGGTGTTTTAATGAAATTACACTTGCTTTTGCTCCCTTTGTGCCAAGTGGTGGGGTGTAAATAATTAATTTATCTATCTTAGCTTGTATCTGTGATTGTACATCAAAACTGAAGAAAATTGTGTGAAACTTTAGAACATGTGAAAGTGTACTTTAACCCTTTGACACCACAGGCCTGTATAGTGGTACTGGCAAATAGTGTAGATCCAGATGAGCCGGCTCGTGGCGAGCCGTCTCATCAGGATTTGCACTTTTTGCAAGTAATTTTCGCATTTTGGAGAACAAAAATGCCCCCTTTTCATTAATGGACTAGTCTGAAAATCATTTTGTGACGATTGGATTGGTCCAGAAATTAACATATAAAAATCCATTCCAGTCACTTGGAGGTGAAAGGGTTAATCATCAATGACATTTACTATATCAAATAATAAAATTGCACCTGGTTTTGCTCACTTTATCTGTGTAAGTGAGTGAGGCATACATAATTAATTTATCTATCTACATTTCTCTGTCTGGAGCCTACATCCATACCAGAACAGAAGAAAATCGTTTGAAAAGTTTAAACATGTGAAGGCGTGCTTCGACCATAAATGATTCTTACTACACCAAATAATGAAATTAGGCAGTATTTTGCTCACTTTATGGCACCAGGTCAGGATATTCTAATTTCAGGGCTGTATATGTATTTTTCTGCAAATCTTGAGTTCTGATTTTGCGAATTTCCCTCACTATGGACAGGTTAAATACGGGATAGTCCAACCCGTTGGCCCGGCCTTTAATGCCCTTAGCTGTTGATAGGTCGTTGAGCACCAATAATCAACCAATCAATGTTCGCAAGTGGTTTGGTGTAAATAATGAATTTATCTATTTACATTTGTATCTGCGGAGAGCACATCAAAAACAGGAGAAAATTGTTTGAAAATGTTAAACATGTGAAAGCGTGTTCTGACCATAAATAACTATATTACTACACCAAATAATGAAATTAAACACGTTTTTGTTCGCAGACGGTGTAACTGTATACAGATGGTGAAATTCTATACGTGTCCCAGTGTTAAATTTATTCCCCACGAAACAGATATACCATAGTGGGAACAGTTAGTACATAATTTGTAATCGTTAGATTTGCCTACGGCAATGTTTGACAGTATCATGTAGCGGATCATGCTGTTTGTAGTATATAGTAACTGCGACAATACACGGCTTAATGCATGAGCGAACAGTGTAGACCCAGACCAGCCTGCGCCTTCGCGCAGTCTGGTCAGGGTCTACACTGTTTGCTTCTATCGTTTTGGGGAATCAGTCTGTTAAAATGTCGTAGGTTGGGCGGGTATGCAATGAATCTAGCCTTACTTTTGCTTGGATTCAGACCTGTAGTAAGGGTGCTTGACACTGGATCAGGATACTCTCTTTCAGTGCTGAAGTTTTTATTATCCCCTCGCCGATAGGCAAGAGGGGATATAGCGTTAGTCCATGTACGTATGAAATAGGGAAAATGGCGAAAAAAATCCTCAAAAGTTTCATACTCCTGTAATTGTATGTAGTCTATAATGGGTTAATTGGCTCTGTGTTTGTTTTGTCATTAGTTGAATATTTTATTGACTTGTAATTTGGAACAAATCAGATATGACCATAGACACACTGTTGGACATTATTATGTGACTGTGACTGGAGAAATGGGACTTAATAATTATGGCGTTCTCGACCAGTGTAGACCCGGATCAGTCTGCGTGGCTGCAAAGTTTGATCAGGATCTGCACATTACATGTGACGCAGATTGGACAATTGAGGATGATGTCATTCTCGACCAGTGTAGATCCAGATCAGTCTGCGTGTTAGCAAAGTCTGAGCAGGGTCTGGACATTACATGTGATGGAGATTGGTGAGGATTATGTCATTCTCGACCAGTGTAGACCCAGATCAGCCTGCACATCTGCACAGTCTGATCAAGCTCTTCACTGTTTGGCTTGTAGTCAGTAAGACATCTATCATGTTTCGAACAAACTGTATAGGTCTGTATTAGGTTGCATGTGTGTACATTGGATCCTCTCTGACACGGACTCATTGAGAGGTCTCCAGTAGCCGATTTCATCAACATTGCAAAGTATACTTAGCTAGCAAAGTATACTTTGAGGGAGAAATTTTCAATTTTAGGATAAATTTATTATTTTTTATTATACTGAATTTATTACATTATCACAGCCATTATGGCTGTGATAATGTAATAAATTCAGTATAATAATTCTGCATACTTTTAATCATCAAATATATGCAGTTGTTACTTTTATATGAAATAATGCATTTCAGGAAAAATAAATGATTACTCCCTCAAAGTATACTTTGCCCGAAAAGCATACTTTGCAATTTTGATGAAATCGGCTACAGGTTGTCTGGTTTAGAGGGCTTCCACTGTAAAACCGGCTGATGACTATTTCAAGACAAGCGTGTGTGCTTTGCGATCATGAACATGCATTTTAAATGCATTTTCAATGAAGGTAAATTGGCAAGATTTTTAACCCTTAGAATGCAGGAAACAAAAATGTTGTCTGCTGTTGTTTAATATTTTTTCTTTCTTAATAAAAATATGGCTTGACAGCACTTTAGAATCCATTGATTCTAAAGTGCTGTCAAACCATATTTTTGATGAGGAAAATGGAAAATAATCTGTGTCTGCTGTAGAGAAGTTCCACTGTACCAGAATATGTCTCCAAGGAGACAATTCTAATGAAATGCCAAGACATGTTTTTGTTTCGACGCAAACTATTCAATAATTGCTGTCTGTTGATGTGTAAACAGTCGGTGTGATTTTATTTGACCGAATTAAAAATTTTGAAATACCCAATTGCTTGAGAAATGATGGAATGACAATACTCAATTACTACTTTCTTATCTAGAGCCCTGGTTCTCAAACTTGACCTTGACTCGTGGGCAGTTGGTTGGGAGCAAACGAAAGGTACATTTAATGGTGGGTTTTGTCCTTAACGGAATCCTGATTTTGACCGTCAGAAGCACAGTTTTGGCTTTCTGGTAACTGAGAGTTGAATCCGGTTATATCCATTATAAAAGTAATAATATTAGTACTAATCTTATTACTTTTGGGGAGTGGGGCTAAGTGACTTTGGTGTAGTGAGGACCTGGCACCAGATCAGGTTATTCTAATTTCAGTGCTGAATATATTTTTTTTCTGTAAATATTCAGTTCTGATTTTTGGATCTAACAAACAATCTCAAGAGGTAATATATATATAGCCTTGTAAAATTTCTCGAGTTTGAGCATCGGGTAGGCCTACAACTCCAAACGTTTTATAAGATCGGTCCCAGAACAGCATCAGTTGACTCACAGAGGGTAATTGACCGGAATGCACGGGTGCGTCAAAATCTTTGGGTAATGGACATTATGGGTGTATATAGAAGAATATGTGAAATGCATAGAGATGATTCTCATGTGTTTGTGAAGAGAAATAAAGAAAGAAGGGTGACAATGCAGACGAAAATTGTTGTGTGTTGTTTTATACTTTTCCGTATTTCTCAATAAAATCATGGACTGACAGCACTTTAGAATCATTTCCAATGGAAATGATTTGATTCTAAAGTGCAGTCAAACCATGTTTTTATTGAGAAAGAAGGCAAACTATATTGCAACAGCTGCCAATAATTTGTCGTTCCCGCCTTTTAAGAGATAGCCTCCAGAAGACATCAATATTGTGAACAAGGCTTTCAAAACAGAACAATCGAGATACGCATTGTAAACCGCTTTTATTTACATAAGGGCCATACCTCCCCAATGTTATAGTATACTGCTTTGCTGATTTAACATGGTGTTTTGTTAAGTATGGCTAGAAAATTAGATTGTTCTGTCTAAATATTGAATAATCAGTAAAATTTACATGTCAAAAATGACATCGTGATAATTGATAGTTCTTAGAAACTCCAATTCTGTCCTACATTGGAGTGATTGGGTAAAGCCGTTGTTTTCTCACGGCCGATGGTTATTAGCGTGATAAACATTGTATTGGCACTCCAGGTATGCGAAACAGTTGACTGGTTCTGTTTCAGTCTTACCAGTCTGGTGTGAATAAACGTTGACACAGTCGACTCACAACTGTCACCGGCCTTGATAACTTTATATCCCTTCGAGCTACAATTATGCAAGCGAATATTTTGTGGATAACATTTCTGGATTTACAAACATGATTTACGTGTCTTATATTACCTATGTTTGAATTTAGTTTGGATTTTTGTTTCTGTGAACCGGACGTGGATTAAGTTTTTCAAAAACGTTTGTGGATCATAATTTGTTGTCACATAGCTGAGCAGGAATGTAGCAGGTAAACCGTGTAAGTCGTGTTATTTATCATTTATGAATTTTTACCTCTTGTATGTAGTGCTTCATAAAATCAGTGTAAATATATTGGACGTTAGTGACGGGTGGCAGAAATTATCAATAAATCGCATGTGAACAAGTTAAACCCGTGTTTACCCATGGTGGGGATTTACAACATAATTATATATCACACATTGGGCGACTAGCAATTATTAGAAACATGAGTCGATGAATGCAGGGATTGGCCTCTGAATAAGTGAATATAATAATTGTTTCATACACCTCACTGGTAATATTATTGTGGTAAAATTGCTGGTGCTATAGCAAAACACAGGATCCTAAAAAATGTTAATTTAACATTTTTACGATCCTGTGGTTTCGTATAGCACCAGCAATTTGATATTTTTGGGATCCTGTGTTTTGGTATAGCACATGCGATTGAACCACACTCCTCCCTCCTATTCCCTCATCTATACGACCTTGCTGTTCAAAGGACGTAAAACCCCAATTGATCAATCAATCCCTCTATTCCATCATTAGGCATAATTAGGTCTAAATATAAATAGACCGGCTGTTTCACTGGTATTTCTGGAATTAACACCAGTTGCACCTACACAGGGGTGTCGGAACAGGTCACTGCCGGATCAATAATTTTGACATATTTGTAATTCATGTATAAAAAAACGGAATGTTAATATTTTTCTGCAATTTTTCTCAATTCTTATCAAAAGTGTATGTTGTTACCACTCGGTTGAACCGTCTCGGCGAGACGGTTCAACTGAGTGGTAACAACATACACTTTAGGTGGATAGCGGGGGCACCCAGTAGATTCGCCAGACCATTCTTATGATGATTCCGGCGCCCCTGCTACATGTATCTACTGGTAAAATGATAATGATCAAGGCTGGGTGGTGGGGGGGGGGGGGGAGTTCAATAATCACCTGTGGATGGATTTGTTTCGACATTATTTAAGAGTTAATGCTTGACTGACTGAATGACAGTGTATACCCTGATCAGACTGTGGATGTGTCACATGATCATGAATACTGATCAACAGTGTATGCCCTGATCAGAGGCTGACTGGGAGGCACGCTAGTTCCTTGTGTCAGCTTGTGCCCCATTTTCACCTTGCAGTGTAGCTGTATGCATTTACTGGGTAATATAACACTGTTCATTATGCATTTTATTGGGGAACATGTCATATTATATTATGCATGGACCATCCTTCATTGTCGATGTTAGTTTATGGCCGTACACAAGGGAGCCATAATATGGTTAATGTCTCGCCCATGTTTTTTGAAAAATTAAGACATTTCTGGTCATAATTCCGGCGTAGGTGGTGGCGTCGGCGGCGTCAACAATTTTGGACATAGGTCAAAATGTTGCATAGATTCTGATGTTTTTTATTCAGATATTCACCAAGCTTTATCAGTACAGTCAACATGTGCTAAAAGTCAACTCTGAATAGCAATTATCTGTCTATAGCAGCCACGCTTTTGTTTTCCCAATTATTCAATCATGAATCCGTGAAGAATGACGACCTGTGAACAAAGGCCAGAATTTTCTCATCCCATGGGTTGCCTTTATTCACAGGTTTATCAGTAGCCTATTTCACCAACATTGCAAAGTATACTTACCGAGCAAAGTATACTTTGAGGGAGAAATTTTCAATTTAAAGATAAATTTATTAATTTTTAGCCAGGTTTTTTGAAAAAAAATCCAGGCTATTGGGGATTGGATTGGCGAAAGCCGGGCGGGTGCGGGCGGGCGGGCAGGCGGGCGGGCGGGCGGCGGGCGGCGTCCACAATCAATGTTAAGTTTTCGTGTTTGAGTCCATTTCTTTGTTACTGTACCACCTAGGACCACCAAACTTTCACAGCTTCATAATCAAGGGGTGCCCACCACATATTACTATCCAACATGTTACTTTTTTTTTAATTTAACTTGACCCATTTTTTCCGCGCAGTCGACTTAGCCATTTTCAATGTTAAGTTTTCGCGTTTACAATGTTAAGTTTTCGTGTTTGAGTCCATTTCTTTGTTACTGTACCACCTAGGACCACCAAACTTTCACAGCTTCATAATCAAGTGGTGCCCACCACATATCACTATCCAACATGTTACTTTTTTTTTAACTTGACCCATTTTTTCCGCGCAGTCGACTTAGCCATTTTCAATGTTAAGTTTTCGCGTTTACAATGTTAAGTTTTCGTGTTTGAGTCCATTTCTTTGGTACTGTACCACCTAGGACCACCAAACTTTCACAGCTTCATAACCAAGGGGTGCCTACCACATAAAACTATCCAACATGTGACCATTTTTTTTACCTTCACCTATTATTTCTACGTAATTGACTTAGCCATTTTCAACGTTAACTTTTTAACGTACGTCTGGTTAAATTTTTGTTTTTTGGTTAAAAGTTTTTTTGTTATACTATATCTCTGCAACTGCTTCGCCCATTACCTTGAAACTTCACATGGGTGTTTATCATCATCCATATTTTCATTCTACCCCCCAACCGTGCGGCCCCTATGCCCAATGTCAAGGTCAAATTACTTTGAATTTTTTTGTTAAAGTTTTTTCGTGTACTATATCTCTGCAACTGCTTCACCCATTACCTTCATACTTCACATGGGTGTTTATCATCATTGTCGCACCCGCTTGCAGAAAACGCGATATCGTCGGCATTTTGGCATACGTTGGAAAAAACCTGGCCTTTGTGGCTTTGCCTCGTTTCTTGTTATTATACTGAATTTATTACATTATCACAGCCAATTTGGCTGTGATAATGTAATAAATTCAGTATAATAATTCTGCAAATATATGCAGTCGTTAGTTCTATACGAAATCATGCATTTCAGGAAAAATATATGATTACTCCCTCAAAGTATACTTTGCAATGTTGGTGAAATAGGCTACTGGGGTGAATATAGTTTTTTTCTATGTAAATATTCCGTTCTGATTTTGGGATTTTCCCCCCAATGCAGCAGGTTGAATATGGGATCTAACCCGTTGGCCCAGCCTTAAATGACCTTAGCTGTTGATAGGCCGTTAAACACCGATAAATCAAATCAAATCGGGTGACAATTAACCTAATATCTTTATGGGTGAGACAATTGCCGGAAAATCGCCTTTTTCGTTGTGGGTGTCCATGTTAAAGTGGTTTCTTTAACCATTTCAACACTACAGCCCTCCATTGTGGTGTTTGCAAACAGTGTTGATCCAGATGAGCCGGCTCGTGACGAGCCGTCTCATCAGGATCTGCACTGTTTTGCATTTAATTTTCATGTTGTTTTAGGAAAAGATAATTTTATGATGATTGGATTGGTTGGAAATTAATATGTCAAAATCCATTCCAGTTACTTAGGGGTGAAAGGCTTAACATTAGGACTTGGATCATGTTCTACTTGTCATAAAGACTAATTACTTAATTGGTATTATGCATGCAGTTTGGTCATTATAAGCCTATCAAAAGGTGTAACAAAGTTTATATTTTTGTACCTATATCTTGTTTGTGTCGTGTTAGTTATACATGTAAGCCGAATCATGCACACATGCCGAAGATTGTAAACTGTAAACTTTTAACCCTTTCACCCCAAAATAACTAGAATTGTCTGTGATATGTTAATCGTCCGACCAATCTAGTTCTCGCAAAATTTTCAGACGACCGTAGTCCATTTATAACAAGGGGGGGGGGGGGTGAGTTTTTTTTCTTCTAAAAAATATGAAAATTACTTACAAAAAGTTCAGATCCTGATGATATATTACGAGCCAGCTCATCTGGATCTACACTGTTTACAAAAATGGCTATAGAGGTTTGTAGTGTTAAAAGGTTTAAATAGAGGAACTCATATGAGTGATGATTGAATATGTAATATTTATTAACCCATTTCAGTCAAGATACAATAATTATTTGTTCTGATTATTTTGTTATTTTTCCATAAAGGTATATGTCGTTACCACTCATTTGAACCGTCTCATTGAGACGGTTCAAATGAGTGCTAACAACATATACTTTCGAGATGAAATAAAGAAAATAGCATTTTTTCCCCTAAAAAGTTACATACTACTATAATTGTATTCCGTCTTCAATGGGTTAAGCAAGTTTACTAATTTCCTAAGAAACAAAACAATTCCTTTGAGGTCAGTCAACATGGTTAATACCGTGTAACTCGTTAAGTATAAGTTATTGTTCACAGAATTAAATGCGACGGGAGTGTAAAAAAATGCAATATATGAACAATAACATACTTATAATTAGCCGGGTTTATAATGCAGTCTCCCATCCGAGTATTGATTTTTCCATATCTGTCGAACAAGTAGTCAGTAAATATGTAACTTAACATGTATTGGGGTTACATCTTGCAAAAAGTCTTATAAGCGGAGCATGATGCTGACCCACGATTGGCTAAGAAAGTAGGGCGAATTATAAAACTTTTAAACCGTTTCAGGTGCATCTGTCCATCTTATTTAACGAGCCGTCTCGTCAGGATCTGCACTTTATGCAAGTAATTTTCATATTTTTGAGAGCAAAAGCATATCGTTTTCATAAATGGACTACCGATAGTCTGAAAAGCATGTTGTGACAATTGCATTGATTGCAAAAATAACATATCAACATCCATTCCAGTTACTTACGGGTGAATGGGTTAACCCTTAGACCGCTACTCACAACAATTGTCGTCTGCTGTTGCTTTTATGTCTTGCCTTATTTCTCAATAAAAACATGGTTTGACAGTACTTCAGAATCATTTCCAATGGAAATGATTCTGAAGTGCTGTCAAACCATGTTGTAAATGATTCTAAAGTGCTGTCAAACCATGTTTTTGATGATAAAAATGGAAAATGGAAAATAGAAAATAAACAGCAGACGACAAAAAAAAAATAAGACAGCGGTCTAAGGGTTAATACTGGTTTCAACATTGTGTTCTTTCTCCATTTCAGTGATGGACTTAGAGACTACTCCGCCATGCACTGGCAACAAGGGATGTAACAGGATAATCCATGGGAGATAACTCACGGTGACTGCGCGATGTCTAAAAAAGAGCATAAAGAGCACAAGTCTAAAATGAAGCTCGGCTTTTTCCGAGGCTTCAGGAAAAGCACGACTGACGTAAGTAACTACTAAAAAAGTCTGTTTCACGAAACCTGCTCAATTTTTCTGCTATGTAATTTATAAACAAGGCACAAACCATATTTTTTTTTTGATAATATTTTTTTTTTATAAAAATTTTAGAATGATCCTTTTTTTTATTTTGTGAAATTTCGACCAATATGGATTTTATTGCGAGTCATTTTCCAAAATTATTTGTTTTTTGACTCCTCCTGCAGCTCTTCCAGCTCTTTCCACCCATGTTAAATTCCATAGAAAAATAGTTTTTGTAACAAAATAAATATTTGACGAAATTTCACGAAATATTAAAGAACGCTCATTCTTAAATTTTTATAAAATTTAATATCAACAAAAAAGAAATAATGATTTACATTGTGGATATATCCGTAAAATTTGGGCAGGTTTGAACACTCACACTCGCTTTAAACAGGCCAAATGTTTTTAAAACCACGGTGAACGCAACAGCGTTCCATTCCTTAATTGAAATTGTGACATACATGTAGATGGGATTGTCACTACGTGCGTCAATTTTCGATAGATCTGTGACACAATAAGCCAGGCCCGTATGCAGGAATTTATTTAGCGGGTGCATTATCGATGGTGCAAAGGACCGGAATTGCTAAAAAAAACTTTTTACACACCCACGGACGGACCTCGGCGAATTAAGGGATGTAGTCCAGGCTCTCGTCGATACCCCCGCTTACAATCAGAGACAAAATTTATGACAACTGAAATCAATTACATGTTCCATTCCCACCAAATTTTTCACAGGTGATATAGTCTGGATAGTGACAATGCATGCGGTCATTTTTCAAAATGGCTGCCATCAAAAAGTACTTTTACTCCTATCTTGATCAGTGAGTCACCTAAAAGTATATATATGATGTATATACCTATATGTATAGGTTCACGGTACAATAGGAGCACCTTATTGCTAATGGTAGATGGTTTGGTAGAGAAAACCAACTTGCAAATCAAAATGGCCTCTAAGAAAATGATGTTTTTGTCCAAATTACGCTATTTTATACACATGGAGGCTTAATTTTGGTGCCTATGTCTTCATGTTAATGATTATTATTAGAACATCAGCAAGAAACTGTAAGGACTTGGATAGCACAGCTATATTGAATTTAAAAATGGCCGAAATATAAAATCGTGTTGGTCAATGTCTGATTCAAGTGACCTGGCAACTTGGTTTGTTGCTTTACAGTGTTAATACATTTTGTCGGAATCAAGTCAAAATTGCATTTATGAATAATATTGTGCTATAGTATCCCCTCACTAATACTACTAAAGTACTGAACCTTTTATAATACAAGATGAATAAGCAAAGGAAAATTAATAACACTGAAGTGAACAGTGTGTTGATTTTGACAACTTTTATTTTCAGCATATTTGCGAATGTGCACCAGTGATGTAACACAATCATTTTTGGGAGGGGAGGGATCATGCAATCTTTGCAATGCAATACAATGTTTACACTACAACCAGAATATCTCTTACCACTTATGGTAACAGAGGACGACGGAGCTCCGGTATGAAATTGTCAGAACGTGTGACCAACTTGAAATCCGACCATGAGATTAATATCATATGCATACATACCTGGTCGCCCAATGGACTTTAATTACCTATATTACCTGTAGCCAGTGTCGATGCATCTCTTTTGAAATTTACAGTTAATAATGCATATACATTTCATCTGGACAGCATATAAAACTACTGTTTTACATGTGGGTGACATTCATAGCCCGACGTGGCCATCCAACCTAACCTACATTAATTAGATAAAGGCATAATTGGTCAGTAGGATACATTTTGCATATGTTTTACATTGATCAGTAAGCTAAGTACAGCTTACATACAGGTGACGGGTCAATGTCTACCGACCCTACTGTACTTTTATTAACTCATGTTTCGTTTGTTAGTTTGCATTTTGCATGGGTTTAACATTGAACGGTAGGTTAGATATGTTTTACACATGGGTTACAGGGCAATCCCTACCAACACTCGCAAAACACTTCATATTAATCAGTCAGCTTTCATTTTGTATTCTCACATTTAGGACCATTTACCTGCTTGTGACAAAAGATAACACACGGAACATGGCATTTCTTGCATGAGCACCTATTGGTTTGGCATTTACCATGGCAACCACACTGGTTCAAGGTTTCTGGTGAGATGGGTCTTAGGCATTTTTGGGACAACAGACTGCCATCTTCCTTCACACAGCCATAGTCGAGTGGATCAACAATGCGACTGGCAGTGAGAAGAGTAACTGCATTCCGTATAACGAAGAAGGCTCTTCTAATATGACCCCTGATTACACTTGAGGTTGGTAGCAACTCTCAGTCTGTCAAGGTACATGTGGTAGTCTTACTGCGAGCGCAAGCACCCATTACATCCCCCCTGCGTACAGGCATCATGTAGGCCTACAACCAAGTTAAAACTGACATTTAAATGCGATAATTAGCCGACAAGCGCATGTTTATGACGTTTAAGAAAATAAAGTGTGAGAAATCTCATTAAATCATGTTGTAGCGTATAATATTTAGTGTACCGTATTAACCCTAAGTATTCGGACACACTTTGCTTTGGGAAACCCCCTATTAAATAGGGGTTTCCCAAAATAAATTATATCCAAATACATTGTTATTGTGATTAGACCACTACTGCCATGCTAACCCTAAATATTGGCATGCTCACTGTTGTGGTGGGGAACCATATATATTTTTTGTATGTTTCCCCGAATAAGCAGTGTCCAGGTATTTACTTTTTTATTTTTTTCCAGTTCCAGATATGTTTTTATTTCCCAGTATTCATGGGTTATTACGGTATAATATAGTGCCATACATTTGCAGTCACAGGATGGAGATTCAACCTATGTAAGTGTATCATGGACATGTATATATTACCTGTGTTCTGGGTTTATCTTAATACCGGTGTGATTGACTAGATTCGGATTATAATACCGGTGTGTCATGCTAGATGCTAACATTCATTAGCTGGTTCAGATATAGGGCTGTGACGGGAGAAATGCAGCTTATGGGTTTTTGCGACCAGTGTAGATCCAGATCAGCCTGTGCATCCGCACAGTCTGATCAGGATCTGCACTGCTCGCCATTCCATCAATGAAACACCCATTGTGATGCTTCTAACTAGGAATACAGATCGTTATCAGGCTACACGAGTGTGCTATTTGATCAGGAGCTACACTGGTCACAAATCCTGTAAGCCCCATGTCTCCAGTCACAGCCACATTATGTGTGCAAGGATTATACATGTATGCCTTATACGTTCTGTGAGATATATTTAGTTATTGCATCTTTGTGTTCCTTTAACTCTTTGCATGCTGGGAAACTTGTGAGCTATAAATAGTTCAAAACTAGCGGATAAGAATTCATCATATTTTCTTGTATTTCTCCCCGTAAATATCATGAATATGTCTTGGAATTTCATTAGAATTGAGTCCTGAGGACTCGATTCTAATGAAATTTCAAGACATATGTACAGAGAGAAATAAAACATATAGTCCTAATTTGTTTGGCGGATATTATCGCCGCTAGCACGCAAAGAGTTATTGTTACATGGTTTCTGTTGTTTGCATATGTGCAAACAAATAGCGTGTGCTGGTTGCATATGGCTTTAGGCAATGCTCATTCCGGGGCTGCGCGTAATGGAAGTGCCTTCATGACGTCACTACGCGGAAGTGCCTTCATGACGTCACTACTTCATGACGTTCATGACGTTCATGACATTCATGACGCGGCCCCGGAATATGAATACCGAAAATTATCTACGTGAATGGGACGATTTATAAAAGTACTGAAAATACTGAATATAATGCTCAAATTACATCAGCTCTTTGTTGGAAATGTAACAATAACGTTACCTCGGGAACTGTTTGAACCCGCGGCCTGCGGCCTTGGGATTCAAACAGTTCCCTCGGGCCACAGCAAACGTTTGCACACGGCTGGACATCATCAAACCTTATAATATTGATTGTGAAATTTACCATGTTTTCACCATGCAAAATCCCAGGTCGGAATACAATTGTGCATTCATTTCCCCAAGCTGTATTTATGAAAAAATATCACACATGCTCTAAGCCTATTTCTGTAGATACTTTGCGTTGCAAATACTAATAAAATATATTTTCCCATGACAGGGTGTGTATGTGACACAAAACCAGGCTTATGTCATTCCTTACCAGTGTACAGTGGAACCTCTCTAAACCATGTCATTCCTTACCAGTGTACAGTGGAACCTCTCTAAACCATGTCATTCCTTACCAGTGTACAGTGGAACCTCTCTAAACCATGTCATCCTTACCAGTGTACAGTTGGACCTCTCAAAAACCATGTCTACCATGTCATTCCTTACCAGTGTACAGTGGAACCCTCTCTAAACCAGTCATTCCTTACCAGTGTCAGTGGAACTCTCTAAACCATGTCATTCCTTACCAGTGTACAGTGGAACCTCTCTAAACCATGTCATTCCTTACCAGTGTACAGTGGACCCTCTCTAAACCATGTCTCTAAACCATGTCATTCCTTACCAGTGTACAGTGGAACCTCTCTAAACCATGTCATTCCTTACCAGTGTACAGTGGAACCTCTCTAAACCATGTCATTCCTTACCAGTGTACAGTGGAACCTCTCTAAACCATGTCATTCCTTACCATGTGGTACAGTGGAACCTGGAACTCTCTAAACCATGTCCATTTCCTTACCAGTGTACAGTGGAAACCTCTCTAAAACCATGTCATCTTTCCAGCAGTAACCTCTCTAAACCATGTCATTCCTTACCAGTGTACAGCGGAACCTCTCTAAACCATGTCATTCCTTACCAGTGTACAGTGGAACCTCTCTAAACCATGTCATTCCTTACCAGTGTACAGTGGAACCTCTCTAAACCGGACACCAAGAAAACATCTGTGATCTTATTTTTCATAAGTTTCTTGGTCATTTATCTCAGGTGATAATGTTTGTTCATGATCTGATAGCACACAACTGTGGCTCAGGATGATAAAATGTCTGATTTACAGTGAAACCTCTCTAAGTCAGACACCCTGGTGACCTCCGGTTTAGATAGGTTTCACTGTATTTCATTATCCACCATAACACTCATTCAGTCAGATTATAGTCCACACTGTTTGTTGTCATCTTGTTCCTGTTTTCCCCCGTTTTATGCCGTATGTGGCTGTGACTGGAGAAATGGGGCTTATGGGAATTGTGACCAGTGTAGCTCCTTATCAAATTGCAAACTCCCGTAACCTGATTACGATCTATATTGTTCGTTAGACGCAGGACAGGTGTTTCAATGGAATGGGGAACAGTGCTGATCCTGATCAGACTGTGCAGATACACAGGCTGATCTAGATCTACACTAGTTGTAAAACCCATTAGTCCCATTTCTCTAGGCACAGCCACATATTTATGGTCTTGCTGTCAAACTGACGTTAAACCACAATTTTTCAATAAATCAATTTTATGAACTATATGAAGAACAGTGAGGACACTGAGGAGACTGTGGATGTGCATGTAATATGTCTGGTTTTGTCGGATATTTGCCCATATGAAAATCTATGCTTAACCAAAGTCATGATGAGGATATGCTATTTTGTTTGTCGAAAATTTTAAATATTTGCTTAATATAGGAATGAATGGCCTTTTTGTGGAATTTATCTGGGTATAAACTTGGAAAAGTCGCTGGAATACTGGACGAAGCTGTTTTTTGTGTTGTTTTTTTACATAGGGTACATGTGTATCCGTATGTATTGCGATCGAGCGGGATCATTTGGCTCCGCCCACGACCCCCCGTGGTGCGGACGCCTGTGATTGACAGCACAAATCGTGCGGTCATCGCTAAATTTAGTAACAGAGTTAACTCCCCTCCGAATACTCTCCGAAACAAGCGACGCGTTTAACACACAAACTACATCAAGTTTTACCTTCCGACAGCCTATTTTTAAACTCACCCGACACCTGTGCGAAACAAAACTCGCACGTGTAGGTCTAACTGATGTTTAATCCTCATTCTCTCTCTCTATCGATGGATTTACAGTGGATTTTAGTGACATTCCCGAATTCGACCTGATTGACATTTGTCTATGGTGGCCAATACACGCCAACATGAGTGTCAATTCTACGTTCAGGGAAGGGGGTCAATAAGTCAGTATTTAAGGTGATAACTTACAGTCAGGGAACAAATTAATGACAGTATAACACATCCAGCGTATATTAATACCCATATTAATGCAAGTACTGAAATACGACAACAAAAAATCTAACAAGTTTGGGCTTCCATACATTGAAAATTTTGTCAGCGGTTTCCCGTCATTTGTATGTTTTAATATACTCGATCCGGGCCAACTATTTCATTCACAAAACAGAAGTAAACTTGGCGATGTACCGATAAGGCATTTTCAGGCGCGACACCGCTTCCGTGGCGGAATTATTGTAACTATTGCTCTTCAATCAATTTTCAATATATCTATAATGATCATAGATATCTGGAATCTGTATACTTGAATTGATGATGTCTTGTATATGTGTTACCGTATCTTTCTGATATTGCTATGCATAATCTGTAATGTTGTTGAATGTTTTGGTACTTACTGTAGCAGTGCATACTGTACTTCAAGTTGTGCCATATCAATAGTTTACCCTAATAACAATTAAAACGCTGAAAAATAAAATTGCCGTCTGCTCTTTAAAAACCTGTTCTTGCAGCGCAGTAGAATTGTCTCAGTATGTTTTTAAGGAGAAAATATAAAAATATTTAAAACAGCAGACGACAATTGTCGTTTCCAGCGCTGTAAAGGTACAGTCCACTCAGTAAGCCCAAAATGTCATTTATAGTAATTAAATAAGTGTGTAACTGATAGTGACGCTCGGTGGTATCAGGCTATTTGCATATGCAAATGAGGCATGATATTCTTTAATAATTTATACTAAAGAAATGCGTCACCTGAAAAAATAATATTTTCGACAGATTTTAAAGTATGATCATTGCACATCATAAAATAAATACAGAGATTAAATAGTAATGTCCGTTAACATTTTAAGCAAACACGGTTATCGCCCCTGATATCAGTGTGTAAATTTACGTCTGATATAAAATGTATAATAATGCCAATCAGTACGTGGGATAATGGCGCATGAATGTTTATTTTGCCAGGAAATGTCTCAGATGATGTCTCTGATGTAAAGAACATTTTGTACCTACTGAGTGGGCATGTACCTTTAAGGGTTAATGAAACTGCAACACCAACAATCAATCAATCAATCAATCTAGTTTAATCTTGTAGTACCCTATGTTCAGTACTTTCAGTACTTTGATTTAATTCTCTAAATTGGGGTAATTTATATCTGAGACTTAGACATTTAATTGATCAAGATTTGTTTTGTCCAGCGTCGATTAGTGAACCTGAACTTGTTGGAGGCTATGATTACGATGGCACGTGCCTGGCATGTCCACCGACAAATAATTTTCACACATTTGTATCGCGTCATACAGCGAATACCGTATTGGCATGTCCACCGACAATTTATTTTCACACATTTGTATCACGTTATGACGCGAGCACCGTCTTGTAAAAACAATACCCCGAATTAGTGGTTCACAAAGGACAATTGTCAGCCCATAATGTGTGAGTCATAGTATGTGCTCAGACTTTGCTGAGCATGCAGGAAATGGCGTTTCAGACCACTTTGATTTCAAAATTTTCTGGGGGGGCATGCTCCCGGACCCCCCTAGCAAACTCCGGCCCTTTGGGCCCTCGAAACTTCGCCCCCCCCCCCAACCCCCCCCAATAATTATCGTCTTCCTCTGCGCCTGAAGTGCCCTTTTTTCGGCTAGCACCCTGCCCCTTTTTCATCCTGGGGGAAACACTAGCTTAGAAATGTTAGTCGCGACCACCAGGTGTATTCCGAATGTAGTAGGTTAAATCGATGCCCAGCTGAGAAGACATTATGGTCCTTCAACAGGGGGAGAATCTTTATCGTCATTTACTATTGCGCAGTTGAGTCGCCATGGTAACAATTTGTGAGCAATTAAAATATTTCTTGTTCACTGCATGAGTGCACACACATCTACATTGTGTTGTACAATGTAAGTGCAAGAGGCTAAGTTTTATCTCAACGCACCACATAATTATAGACCAGGGGGCCATTTCACTAAACTTTGTACGACTGAAATGTTCCGAAGTGCAAATTTAAGGTAGTTTGGAGATTTCAATTGATGGATTTACATTATCAGCCCTTCCAGCGGTCCTATAATTCCTATAATTCCTATATTTTTCAGACTTTTTCAAAATGTCCTAAAATATCCTATATTTTGGGCAAAATTCCTATATATTTTTTGGGTAAGCAAAAGGTTGCTTTTTCTTTGGTTAAAATAGAACTTTTTTGTTAAATTTGTTGCACTAAATTCATCATGCAATTTAAAGGACATCCATAAGTATTTATTAATGTGATGTTGACATCATTTCAACAAAATTAATTTATGTAGTACCATGATGTGTGCCAATTCATTCTTAATTGTTTTTCAAAAATCCCTTTTTTAATGTAATAAGTTAAGGTAAATGACTTATTTGCACAAATAAATGATTTGTGGTGGAACGCGGCTGGCTATAAGGGGTGTTGGGAGGCCAGATATAGTGTCCTATATTTCACTTCGCCCACTTCACCTTGTAAACTGATCCCTGGGTTTACCATACATGGAAAAGTTACTTCCCTTTGAACTACCAGTACTTCCAAGGCATCATGTACATTTGCCTTGGTGGAATTTTTTGGACTGATGTTACTTAGCTTGACAGTGAACAGAAACTAAGCAACGTGACGTCAAACTGACACATTCCGCCGATTCTAATGTCAACGACACCCTAGAAGTTATTCCAAGGGTAGTTACTCGTGATTTTCCAGAAGATATAGATTTTGCATTTCGGACCTGTCATTGTCGATTTTACTATATGTTCATACATTACATTAATGTTTTTATATGCCTACTATCTCTGTAGACGTATGCTAGATTGACTCGACACATCGATCATACCCTTGTTTATCATCATTCATATTTAGTATTAGTTCACCCATGTGGTCCCCACAACAAAGTCAAGATCAAGTGAAACCATTTTTAGCGCGCCTTCCGAAGGAAGAAGTGCTTATGGCATACCCTCGGCGTCGTAGGCGTCCGTCTGTCTGTCCGTCTGTCTTCAAAAATGATAATGGCCTATATTTTCTGTTTCTTGCTTGGATTTGCTTCATATTTCACACACGCATTGCTCCAAGGGTCCTCTACTGCACTGTGGCAAATCCACGTCCATGCCGCCCCTTCTAAGCCCAGGGTCAAGGTCACATACTTTGTGCATCTCAAAACCTTAACGCTAGGACGCTCGGGTAAATGGCCTATATTTTCTGTTTCTTTGCTTGGATTTGCTTCATATTTCACACACGCATTGATCCAAGGGTCCTCTACTGCACTGTGGTAAATCCACGTCCATGCCGCCCCTTCGAAGCCCAGGCTCAAGGTCACATACTTTGTGCATCTCGAAACCTTAACGCTCGGACGCTCGGGTAAATGGCCTATATTTTCTGTTTCTTTGCTTGGATTTGCTTCATTTCACACACACATTGCTCCAAGGGTCCTCTACTGTGCTGTGGTAAATCCACGTCCGTGCCACCCCTTCTAAGCCCAGGGTCAAGGTCACATACTTTGTGCATCCACGTCCGTGCCGCCCCTTCGAAGCCCAGGCTCAAGGTCACATACTTTGTGCATCTCGAAACCTTAACGCTCGGACGCTCGGGTAAATGGCCTATATTTTCTGTTTCTTTGCTTGGATTTGCTTCATTTCGCACACACATTGCTCCAAGGGTCCTCTACTGCGCTGTGGCAAATCCACGTCCGTGCCCCCCTTCTAAGCCCAGGGTCAAGGTCACATACTTTGTGCATCTCAAAACCTTAACTCTTGGACGCTTGGGTAAATGGCCTATATTTTCTGTTTCCTTGCTTGGATTTGCTTCATATTTCACACACGCATTGCTCCAAATGTCCTCTACTGCACTGTGGCAAATCCACGTCCGTGCCGCCCCTTCTAAGCCCAGGGTCAAGGTCACATACTTTGTGCATCTCGAAACCTCAACGCTTGGACACTCGGGTAAATGGTCTATATTTTCTGTTTCCTTGCTTGGATTTGCTTCATATTTCACACACGCATTGCTCCAAGGGTCCTCTACTGCGCTGTGGCAAATCCACGTCCGTGCTGCCCATTCTAAGCCCAGGGTCAAGGTCACATACTTTGTGCATCTCAAAACCTTCACGCTCGGACACTCGGGTAAATGACCTATATTTTCTGTTTCCTTGCTTGGATTTGCTTCATATTTCACACACACATTGCTCCAAGGGTCCTCTACCTCTCCTAAGCCCAGGGTCAAGGTCAATTACTCTGTACACTCGAAACCTTAACACGCTCTGGTAAATGGCTCATAAATTTTGTTTCCCTTATTCAGCACGTTGTGTTTTCAAATGTGCCCTCGGTTCCTTTGCTGCCACCGGGCGCGCTTCGTTGTCCTCCGACAACTCTTGTTAATTTGTTAAATGAGCAACAGTAGATTACTGTGTGATTTAGATACTAATCTTGTGTTCGCCTGGGGCACGTTTCACTAAACTTCGTACGACTAAAATGTTCGTAAGTGCAAAATTATGATAGTCTGTAAATTTCACATTACATGTAATAATGTTTTCTTGTAAATACTTATTGGATGTACATTTATTGAGCATAGGCTGCATATATGCAGCCTATGCTCAATAAATGTAAATCCACCAATTGAACTGTCCAGATGAACTTAAATTTGCACTTACGCACATTTTAGTCGTACAAAGTTTAGTGAAACGTCCCCCTGATTGTTCAACCATATTTGAGTAGATGGGATAACATAGTTTGAGTAGATTTTAAACATGGAGTGATTGATTGTTGGTTAACATTGGTTTTAATGTGAGATTGAGTGATTGATTAACAGTAGCTTGTTGATATAGCGTTTTACATAGGTTATCGAACATCGACCCCCTGCAAGCAGTATACGGAATAGACATTTGTGACGCCTCTGAAGAAAGAAACGTCCACACTTATATTTGCCCATGTATGTTTGGATAACTACATGTACATCAGAAGAGAGAGCTCTTTATACCACCCGCAACAAGTTGTGGGGGGGGTATACTGGAGTCAGGTTGTCTGTCCGTCCGTAAACTTAACATTAGAGAAATATTGTTATAACTTCTATTTCCTTCATCTAAAATGCTTAATATTTCACACATGCATTCCTGTAAGGCTCTACTACCATGCTGTGCCAAATCCATGACCGTCCAACCCCCGCTGATTCCAAGGTCAAGGTCAAATACTTCGTCTCTTTACAAAACTTAACATCAGAGAAATATTGTTATAACTTCTATTTCCTTCATCCAAAATGCTTAATATTTCACACATGCTTTCCTGTAAGGCTCTACTACCATGGTGTGCCAAATCCACGACCATCCAACCCCCGCTGATCCCAAGGTCAAGGCCAAATACTTAGTCTCTTTACAAAACTTAACATAGGAGAAATGTTTAACTTCTAAATGCTTAAATATTTCACACTGCATTCTGAAGGCTACTACTTCTTTGGTTTTGTGACGTTTGAATCGGTTATACCCCTTGCAGTATTCGATATTTGTAACCTTTATTTTAGGGGAAGGGGCAAGTGACTTGTGTGGTAGAACCTGGCACCAGGTAGGTTATTCAATTTCAGGGCTGAATATTTGTTCATCAGAGAAATATTCCGTTCATTTTGGGATTTTCCCCCAATGCAGCAGGTTAAAATGGGATTGAACCTTGCCCAGCCTTACATTTCATGGCTGTTGATTGGCCTTAAACTAATACACAAACAAAAAATTTAAAAACACAAACAAACACATGCATTTCCTGTAAGGCTCTACTACCATGCTGTACCAAATCCACGACCGTCCAACGCCCGCTGATCCCAAGATCAAGGTCAAATACTTAGTCTCTTTACAAAACTTAACATCAGAGAAATATGTTATAACTTCTATTTCCTTCATCTAAAATGCTTAATATTTCACACATGCATTGGTGGGTGGCAGGTTGGAGCATGCGATGGGTAATTTAACTATCGGGGTTCATCCTTACCGGAATCCCGACTGGAGACTTGGTTTGGCCCTCACATACGTCTTTGGAAATTTGTATGTGACAGTTGAATCTGGTTATACCCCTTATATGCGAGTATTACGATATTTGTAATCCTATTTTAGGGGAAGGGGCCAAGTGACTTGATGTGGTATGAATCTGGCACGAGGTCAGGTTATTCTAATTTCAGGGCTGAATATATTTGTTCTCGATGTAAATATTCCGTTCTGATTTTGGGATTTTCCCCCCAATGCAGCAGGTTAAAATGGGATTGAACCCGTTTGCCCAGCCTTACATGACCTTGGCTGTTGATAGGCCGTTAAACACTAATACACAAACAAAAAACAAAACAAACAAACACACATGCATTTCTGAAAGGCTCTACTACCATGCTGTGCCAAATCCATGACCGTCCAACCCCCGCTGATCCCACGGTCAAGGTCAAATACTTAGTCTCTTTACAAGACTTAACATCAGAGAAATAAGTTATAACTTCTTCTTCCTTCATTGAACATTTTTAATATTTCTTTAAACTTAACATCAGAGAAATATGTTATAACTTCTATTTCTTTCATCGAAAATTCTTAATATTGCATGCATGCATTCCTCTAAGGCTCTACTATCATGCTGTGACAAATTCCCGCTGATCTCGAGGTCAAGCTCACATACTTAGTATCTTTACAAAACTTAACATCAGATAAATCTGTTATAACTTCTATTTCCTTGCTCGGATCTGCTTCACATTTCACACACGCATTGCTCCAATTGACCTCTACCACCCTGTGACAGTTCACGTTTATGCCGCTCCCGCTAAGCCCAGAGTCAAGGTCACAAGTCCTACACTTGGAAATGTTTACATATTTTAGGGGTACCTGGGCCCACGCGGGGGGTATTCCGTAAGCCTCGCTTACTGACCAATCTAGTTTTATGTAAAAACCAACCATGTTTTTGGCGGTGACTGGAATGTTTAGCCTCGGCCAATCAAACTTCCTGATCCGAGCATGAGATCGGATGATGTGGTAGAATGTTTTACAATCACGCGCCGTGTAATATAGGATATCAATGTACATGTATGTCTGAATCACGTTTGTTACAATCACATGCATACAGGGCTCCAGATAAGGAATTAGTATTAGAGTGTTGTCACTCCATCATTTCTGAAGCAATTGGGTATTTAAAAAATTTAATTTGGTAAAATAATATCACACTACTGTTTGTGGGTGGTGGTCGGGCGAATGAGACGGCGTAAATTAACAGTATGGGTTCCTCCTTATAGGAATCACGATTTGCCTGGTTTGGCCCTCGGGTACGTTTTTATCTTTGGCTCTTTAGTTACCTGGGAGTTGAATTGGGTTATTGCCCATTATAAAAGTAGTAAGATTATTACTGATCCTACTGCTTTTGGGAGGGGCCAAGTGATTCTGGTGTGGCGAGGACCTGGCATCAGATCAGGATTATTCTTATTTCAGGGCTGAATATATAGTTTTGTTATTGTAAATATTCAGTTCTGATTGTGGGATTTTCCCCCCATTTGTACATGTACTTGAACATGTACATGTTCTTGTACAGGTAATATATGGGATTTAGTACTAAACCCATTGACCCGGCCTTAAATGACCTTAGCTGTTGATAGGCCATTAAACCCCAAAAAAACAAACAAACACACTACTGTTTACACATCAACAGACCGCAATTATTTGAATAGTTTACTTCGAAATGAAAACATGTCTTGGCATTTCATTTCATAATGAAATACCAAGATGTGTTTTAATAGAAAATAAAAAAAATATGCTATATTTGTGGTCTGTTTATTGTTTTCTGCAGCATGATAAAGGTACCACACAATTTATTTTGCTTTTTGATACTCACTACTTCTGATTTCAATTGGGTTTTTGGCAATTTTAATTGGGTATTTAAGCAAATACGCAGCTTATCTGGAGCCCTGTGTGCATATACATATAGTCGGCGCAGTTAGAATATGATATTTTTGTGATATGCGACTCTTCTTTGTAAGTGATATTTGACTTAGCTGAATTTGCCTGACTGGAAACAAAAGTTGTGATGATTTTATATGCGTCCGTTTGAAAAAAATCAGACATACAAATGTATTATATATTAACGCTATATGAGTGGTGGGTGGGCACAGCATGTCTTGGGCTTACCGTAACCCTTTCAACCCTAAATAACTGGAATGGACTGTGATATGTTAATTTTCCGACCAATCCAATCATCACAACATGATTTTCAGACTAGTACATTTATAAAAAGGTGTTTCTTTGTCTGATAAATGTGAAATGATATGTTGAAAGGGATAAATGAGCACTCTTGTTCTAGTTATATATTTTTTAACAAAACATATGTTTTGGCAGCACATGGTAATCATCATGTTTTTATTGGGAAATTCGGACAATAAAAAATATACAGTAGACAAGAAAATATAAGATGTAAGTCGAGCAGCATTTTCAAGACAATGCCTAACAGTGTCTGGCTTAATGCTGGAAAAGAAAACATGATGCAAATTTTCAATTTGAATATGTGCTATTTTTCATGAAATATATTTACAGAAGCTGTGATATTTTCTGTAAATGATGTCGAAAGTTGACGAAATTTTCATAGCAAATGCGGAATATAATTCCGCATTTGCTATGAAAATTGCGTCAACTTTTGAACGTCATTTATGGAAAATATTGTAAATTTTATAAATGTTTTTCATGAGAAATCGCACATCTTCTTGGGTACAAAATCCCATGACTTTTCTTAGCCCTCTCACTATGCAGAATTAAATATTGTCGTTTGCCGGAAATGTTTTATTTTCAATATTTCTTGACAAAACTTGCTTTGACAGCACATGAGAATCGTCTCATATGCTGTCAAAACCGTTTTTTTTTTGTTAAGAAATCAGGCAAAAATGAAAAAGCAGACGACAATTTCCGTCTCCAGCGTAATGAGGGTTAATAGGAATTTTGTCCCGGCACATGTTCTTGCTAACAGCCCCCTCCCCCATCCCAATAATGTGTTGTATGTCAGATTGTTGTGTCCATGTTTGCTTATGTCTGAAGATCCTTTACCATTCTGTGACAATTGTATCACCCCTATTGACACGTATGTCAAAGTGAATGGGTTTAACGACCCAGCAACAGCTCATGAAATATAGAATTTGGACCACAGTTTAACCCTTCCTACGCTGTTGACGAAAATTGCTGTCTGCTGTTTTTCATTTTTTGCTTGAATTCTTAAACAAAAAACTGGTTTTGACTACATGAGAATCGTCTCCAGTCATAAGAATCGTCTCCACTGGAGACGATTCTCATGTGCTGTCAAAACCAGGTTTTTGTCGAGAAATATTGAAAATAAAACATTTCCAGCAGACGACAACATTTAATTCAGCGTAGTAAGGGTTAAAGTCTCATCAGACAGACCAGGGGGCCGTTTCACTAAACATCCTACAACTGTGGGTGGCAGGTGGGAGTACTTTATGGGTAATTTAACGATCGGGGTTCATCCTTACCGGAATCCCAACTGGAGACCTGGTTTGGCCCTCACATACGTCTTTGGCATTTTGTATGTGACAGTTGAATCTGGTTATACCCCTTATAAGAGTTATCCTACCGGTATTACTTTTAAATAGGGGAAGGGGCCAAGTGACTTTGGTGCGGTATGGACCTGGCACCAGGTCAGGTTATTCTAATTTCAGGGCTGAATATGTTGTATCTCGATGTAAATATTCCGTTATGATTTTGGGATTTTCCCCCCAATGCAGCAGGTTAAAACTTGATTGAACCTGTTTGCCCGGCCTTACATGACCTTAGCTGTTGATAGGCCGTTAAACACCAATAAACAAACAAACAAACATCCTACAACTAAAATGTTCGTAAGTGCAAAATTGTGATGTCTGTAAATTTCACATTAATAATGTTTTCTTGTAAACAATTATTGGATTTACATTTATTGAGCATAGGCTGTATATGCAGCCTATTCTCAATAAATGTAAATCCATCAATTGAAATTTCCAGACGATCCTAAATTTGCACTTACGAACATTTTAATCGTACAAAGTTTAGTGAAACGAGCCCCAGTGAGATGGATATACACTGCAGCTCCATTATAACGCGGTGGTTGGGGTCCAAGATTTCAAACCGCGATCGAATCCGACTGCGTTATAAAATTTCGGGACATGCACGGGTACTGGTACTGCACGGGTTACTGGTATCATTCGCATTTCTGTTACCAACTATTGCAGGAATTCCATTAGCAACGGACCCATATAAAATCATGTCATTTGAACAGAAGTTAAAGTAATTATTAATAATGCCTTTGACATACAAACTTGTATGTATTCATGTATTAAACATATGAGTTATTTATAAAATCATGCTTATTACGTTGTATAGTGCTCGCGATAGACAGACGCTTATTACAATGTATACTGCTCGCGATCAACAGACGCTTAAACGGATTAATTGATAATAAATAATGCCTATGGTCACGTGTCCTGCCTTGCCTTATTCATGCGGTTGATACGTGCATAATCTCAGGATCACGTGATCTATTGTTTACGCTGCAAGTCATATTAATGAATGAAATTTACGATTTAAGCGAGATTGCCGTGGGCTGCAGTGTAAACCATACCATCCCATACCCAGATAATGCTGAAACACCAGTCTGTTTATAGAACGTTAAATATTACACCTGGGAGTAAACAAAAAGAAAGGTGATCGAACACGCAACCATTTATTATGTGTAATTGAATTGATTAATAAATATGCCTATTAACATGATTACCTGATTAAAGGTACATGTATTACATTTGCTAACATACTAATAATAATCCTTTCATGGACTTTGAACTTCGTTGTTTGAATAAACTTGCAGAAATCACGCAACTAATTACACGATGACTACGACGTCCGACGATTTTTTTTATATTTATTTTTTTTCTCGATTTTTTAAATATTTTTTTGGGATCCACGAGAGACCCGCGTTATAATGGAGATCGCGCTATACGCGACAACATTATAATGGAGCTGCAGTGTACTATGTATGTATTTTCATGCCTAGGGTGAGGATTGAACTCACAACCTCCATTATACATATGTCAAGGTCATTGTGTTGCGGAGCGGTGTATATCATATATATCATATATATTGCTGTGGGTATTCTGTAAGCCCATATTTTCTACTCCGGGCCTCGGAAAATCCACTTGTCCACTCGTATTGGCAACTGAATTTTGGATCTGGAGTGCTAATTGAAGGAATAACATTAACCCTTTCACCCCTGAGTAACTGACATGGACTATTCCATATTCAGTTTTAGACTTCCATTATGCATAAAAGGGGGGTCATTTTGTAAAAATTAAACAAACGTCTACTAACGGTGCAGATCTTGATGAGCCGGCTCGTTATGAGCCGGCTCATCATGATATACACTGTTTGCAAATTTATATTAAAAAGAGGTCTGCAGTGTTGAGAGGGTTAATATATGTATGATTGGTTTAGTTGCATTCCAATCTGGTACATCAGAAGTGAAGAAAATTGTGTGAAACTTCTGAACATGTTAAAGTGTGCTTTAACCATTTCAACACCACAGGGCTGTATATATAGTGGTATTGGCAAACAGTGTAGATCCAGATGAGCCGGCTCGTGACGAGCCGTCTCATCAGGATCTGCAATTTTGCAAGTAATTTTCATATTTTTGACAACAAAAACACCCCCTTTTCATAAATGGACTAGTAGTGGGTGGTGGTCGGGCGAACGAGACGGCGTAAATTAACGGTAGGGTTTCCTCCTTATAGGAATCACGATTTGCCTGGTTTGGCCCTACTGCTTTTGGGAGGGGCCAAGCGAGTCTGGTGTGGCGAGGACTTGGCATCAGATCAGGATTATTCTGATTTCAGGGCTGAATATATAGTTTTGTTATTGTAAATATTCAGTTCTGATTTTGGGATTTTCCCCCCATGTGTACATGTACTTGAACATGTACATGTACTTGTACAGGTAATATATGGGATTTAGTACTAAACCCATTGACCCGGCCTTAAATGACCGTAACTGTTGATAGGCCGTTATTTAACCCCAACAAACAAACAAACAAACAATAAATGGACTAGTCGGAAAATCATTTTGTGACCATTGAATTGGTTACAAAATTAACATCCATTCCAGTTACTTAGGGGTGAAAGGTTTATTTATCAGTTTGTATACCTCAACGACAAATTCCAGCTTACATGTGTATTGTATGTGTAGTCATTGGTATGTGACTTCTGATCCCCGTCGGTGTAGGTTTAATGACACAACAAACGTTTTTTCGCTGTGATGAATAGGGCGCATACCTGTTCAATGTAAAATTATGATTTACAATTTACAAATAGGATCAATCATAGGTATTCAACAATACGAGAACTCGTATGCGATTGTAACCACTTGTTCTGTATAGCGTAGGCCGAACTGTTTCATTGTGGGTTGGAAACAAATTTTCGCTGAGGCAGCTAAAATGGAGCTCAGCTAGGTTTACGCTGAAAATAATACTTTGCAGTGTCAACCTTGGCTTAGCTGCATGTTAGCTGGTTCCAAAAGGCTTTTGGCAAGAGTGGCTTTAACCCTTAGAATGCGGGAACCGAAAATAGTCGTCTGCTGATAATTCATATTTTGTCTTTTCTCTCAGTAAAAACATGGTTTGGCAGCATTTTAGAATCATTTCCATTGGAAATGATTCTAAAGTGCTGCCAAACCAAGTCTTTGATGAGAAAAATGGTGAAATAAAAAATATTCAGCAGACGACACAAATTAATTCAGCATTGTAAGGGTTAAATTCACATGACCTACTCTTTATGTGTTTAATTGTCAAAGTAATTATAAGTCGGTCATATTGTGAAAATGTATTATTAAGTACAATAGAACATAAAAACCTTTGTGACGGAGGATATATGGTCAGGGTTTATGGTATATGTGGCTGAGAAATGGGGCTTATGAATTTTGCGACCGGTGTAGATCAGGATCTGCAATGTTCACCATTCCATTAATGAAACACCCATCATGCTTCTATAGAGGAACACAGATTGTTATCAGGCTACAAGAGTGTTGGAGCTATTTGATCAGGAGCAACACTGGTAACAAATCCCATAAGCCCCATTTCTCCAGTCACAGCCGCATGCATGTAATGTATTTTTAATGCCTTAATGAGATTGTGGTCATTGTGATAGATATACATGTAGACATGGTTCCATGCAATTAAGTTTCTTCATGTGCTGGCGTTTAACCCTTTCATGCAAAACAACAGCCCTCTATAGCGGTGTTTGCAAACAGCGTAGATCCAGATGAGACGGCTGATGACGAGCCGTCTCATCAGGATCCTCACTTTTTGCAAGTAATTTTCGTATTTTTGAGGACAAAAACACCCCCTTTTCATAAATGGACTAGTCAGAGAATGTTTTCTCTCTCTAAACATATGAAAATTACTTGCAAAAAGTGCAGATCCTGGTGAGCTGGCTCATCTCGATCTACACTGTTTTCAAAAACCACTATCGAGGTATGTAATGTTGAAAGAGTTAGACCGACACACAACGTGCACACATTCTTCATGTGCAGTATTTTGTCAAATATGTGCATATTATTCAATTGCATAATGAAACTGTGGTTAACATGTCGTGTGGATTCATTAACTTTCACCTTTGTGTGTGTTTAATGTGTTTGACAATGATCTATGGAATGTAAATCCATTAAGGCATTATGCAATATTTGTAAAACAAGATGAAATGATCAAATTGGCTTATTTCTGGCAGTGACTGGAAAAAATGGGGCTTATGGGTTTTGCGACCAGTGCAGATCCAGATCAGACTGTGCATCCGCACAGTCTGATCAGGATCTGCACTGTTCGCCATTCCATCAATGAAACACACGTAATGCATCTAACAAGCAATATAGCTCGTTACCAGGCTACGGGAGTGTTCTATTTGATAAGGAGCTACACTGGTCACACGTCCCATAAGCCCCATTTCTCCAGTCGCAGCCACATTTTACAATGGCATTATTGCCGGCCAAGGAAATGTAATTGGCTTACAGTAATTTTCTGCTTTAGAAGGTTCAGTTGTTTGGATAAGATTATGTCAAGGGGGTTTATTTGTGACACAAACTGACAAAATCTGGCTTATGGTGGCCGGTGAATATCCATATTAGCCTATGTATTTGCATAGTCTGACCAGGGTCTGCAGAATTCAGCATACAGTAATATATTTGTCTTGCTTTTACAAAGAAGTATTGCCTTATGAGGATAATTAGAACAATATTTGTTTTGTATAAAGGCTGACAATTATTTACAAAATGTGTATATCCTGATGTGACGGCTCACCACAATCTACACTGTTTACAAACTGCCATTGCTATCTGTATTGTTAAAGGTATGTTAAACCCCATTTCAGTAAATTAAACAGACCATTTACTTTCAGAAACAATATGTGATTTTTGCATAAGGTAGCAAATTCATTTATCCCTCACTTCGCGGGAGACGGAAATTGTCATCTGCTGTTTTTAATTTTTGCCTTATTTCCAGTGGAGACGATTCTCATGCGCTGTCAAAACAGGTTTTTGTCGAGAAATATCGAAAATAAAACATTTCCAGCAGACAACAAAAGTTAATTCAGCGTAGTAATGGTTAAAACATCTACAGTTTGTGTAATAATAATACAAAAAAAGAAACTTAAGACAATTACATAGCCATGTAGCCGATTTCACCAACATTGCAAAGTATACTTTTCTAGCAAAGTATACTTTGAGGGAGTAATCATTTATTTTTCCAGAAATGCATTATTTCATACAGAACTAACGACTGCATATATTTGATGATTAAAAGTATGCAGAATTATTATACTGAATTTATTACATTATCACAGCCAATGGCTGTGATAATGTAATAAATTCAGTATAATAAAAATTAATAAATTTATCCTAAAATTGAAGATTTCTCCCTCGAAGTATACTTTGCTAGATAAGTATACTTTGCAATGTTGATGAAATAGGCTACTGGGGCGTTTATTAGGATAAATATTGTACATGTACAGTGGAACCTCTCCCAAAGTGGAAATATTCCACTGTATTGTGTATATGTTATAAGGCACACTTTGCCGCGAATGACAATATCAAAATTCCTTTTTAAGTTACAATAAAAAATCACTCCCACTGAATGCAATGCATTATTTATCTTTAATCGCATGTTTTCTTAAGCGATTAGTAGGTTATTAAAAGATCAAATTCCCGAACAGATCGATTTTGCAGATCTTGATCTGAGGAAATGCGATCAGCCGTGTATTACCGTAATAAACCTATTTATTGGGACACCAATTAATTTTGTGTCAACTTTCAACATTCATTTACAAACAAATAGTGGCCTATAGCAAGCTAAATTGAAATCTCATTTCAATTTCGCTAGCTATAGGCCACTATTTGTTAACGGTTGTGTGTTATCAATGTATTCAGTGAAACTCCACTAAAACAAATTTCCAAACATCAAATGCAGTATTTTTACAAGTGACAATTTACCGAAATTATACTGTTTGGTGTTCATGCGATAAAAAATATATCATACACTGAAAATAAAACATTTTATGCTTAATTACATGTAAATAAATAAATATATACATTTTCGGATGGCATGGTTTGACATTTAATATTTGTTAGTTTACAAACAGTTAGTAAATAGTTTTTGTCGCGCCTGCTTTTTACGTTATCGTTGTCCTTGACCTTTTTTACCTTCACATTTTTGCAGAAACACTTAGCCATTTTTTTGTATCAAAACGTTTGTACAAGCTTCTTCATCATGGTATAACTTTAATATTACTGGACAGATTGCTTCAATATTTGCACACTTGATACATGTACATGTATATGTGAGAGCATTTGGAACACACTCATGCCGCCATTAACGTGACCTTGACCTTTTTTACTTTCACATTTTAGCAGAAACACTTAGCCATTTTGTTGCGTCAAAAGGTTTGTACAAGTGTCTTCATCATGGTATAACTTAACGGATTGCTTCAATATTTGGACACTTGATACATGTAAGCATTTGGAAACACAACCATGACCGTTTTGACCTTCATATGGTTGTGGAAACACTTAGCCATTTTTTTATGTCAAAAAGTTTCTACACCCTTGGGACGGCGTAAATTAACGGTAGCCGGTGTTACCTGGGAGTTGAATTGGGTTATTGCCCATTATAAAAGTAGTAAGATTATTACTGATCCTACTGCTTTTGGGAGGGGCCAAGTGATTTCAGGGCTGAATATATAGTTTTGTTATTGTAAATATTCAGTTCTGATTTTGGGATTTTCCCCCCATTTGTACATGTACATGAACAAAATGTACACCCTTGACCTTTTTCGTGTTTTAAGCATGCACTTCTCTGACGTTTTTTGTGATACTTACTTTAACACATGCCCATAATGATGTTATGGTCAAATGCCTCGGTATGCGCGACACCTCTTCCGTGGCGGAATTCTTGTGGTAAACATTCAGTGAAATCTAGTCATATTTTCACCAGTACCAACCATGTATGATTTATTTATATTTCACCCACAAATCATGGTACATTCTAATCCACTGAATTTTATCAAATAAAACTACATGTATATGCATTATGTACTGGCTTACTTTAAGTACACATGAATTGCAAAATAATATTTAACACTGTATCACCATAATTCCATATTGGAATTATGGTGATACAGTGTTAAATATTATTTTGCAATTCATGTGTACTTAAAGTAATATTGGAATTATGGTGATACAGTGTTAAATATTATTTTGCAATTCATGTGTACTTAAAGTAATATTGGAATTATGGTGATACAGTGTTAAATATTATTTTGCAATTCATGTGTACTTAAAGTAAGCTATTCCAAACAAAATGAAGACATTCCAAATGACATTCATAATGGCTCGACAATTCAACACTGTTTTGACGTTGATGTTATTATGAGAAGCGTCAGTGACACAGTAAAATGTGAAATAATGTGATAAACAGAATCTCAAACTCGTTTCCATTCGATATATGAGATTTATGAAACTCGTCAGCAATTGTATGACCTTGCCAGATGCTTGGTGCATAAATAGTGTCTGACTTGCTTCATAAATCTTGTATAAAATGGAATCTCATTTGAAATCCTCTATACGTTGGATGACCCTACTCTCGTATATGAAACAAACGTGTTTTTGTCGAGCCCGCTTGCGGAAAGCGAGATATAGTGCACAATGACATCCGGGTGTCCATGCGTGCATGCGTGCGTGCATCCGTCCATCCGTCTGTCCGTCCATCCGTCTCCATCCATCCGTCCGAGCTTACAATTGGATACATATGTGGCTATGAGAACTATAGGTTATGTAATATTCTATTGTTCTTTGATTTTATGTGGCTACAGAACAATAGGGATGAACAAAGGAAAAGGTTAGGTTAGTCACATAAGTACCCATTTGTAGGAACGTCCGTGCGTGCGTCCGTGTGTGTGTCCGTCCGTCCGTCCGAAATATGTGTTAAAGTTTTTAAATACCTTATATCTCTGCAGTCCTAAGTCACATTGACTTGAAACTTCATATGCTTATTAGTCATGATCCATATATTCATGCTGTATCCCACTTATGCGGCCCCTGTGCTCAAGGTCAAGGTCAAATGACTTAGAAGTTTGCGTTCTGAAATCTGCGTTAAAGTTTTTAAATACCTTATATCTCTGCAGTCCTAAGTCACATTGACTTGAAACTTCATATGCTTATTTAAGTCACCATCCATATATTCATTATGTGTCCCACTCATGTGGCCCCTGTGCCCCTATGTGAAGGTCAAATGACAAATGAAGTTTGCGTTAAAGTTTCTTGTCAAAATTTGCGTTAAAGTTTTCACATACCTACTATCTCTGTAACCGTCAGTCAGATTTGCTTGAAACTTTGTATGCTTATTGGGCATCAAACTTCAAATAAATACACTCTGAGACCATCAAATGCCTTGGTGGGCTCGACATGCGGGCCGCGGCCATCTGGTTGAGTGGTTGCTATGCTAGCTAAGCGCTAACTATTTGCATTCTGGGAAACTTGTGTGCAATAAATAGTTCAAAAACAGCATACGACAAGTCGTTATTTTTTTTATTTCTCCCTATAAATATGTCCATAGGATGCTATTCTAATGAAATTCCAAGACCTATAGAGAGAAGTAAAAATAAATACTTGACATTTGCTGGCTGTTATTTTCACCACTAGCATGCAAAAAATTAACGTAGTATATAATTGATTTGTCGATAGTGGGTATAGCCATTTCATTATTTTCAATTTCATTAAATGGAATAGATATTTATCTTTCTATGTCAATAATTTAGTATTAAACAGGGGCGCTGTGATCATCATAAGATTGGTCCGGCCAATCTACTGGGTGGCCCCGCTACCCACCCAAAGTGTATGTTGTTACGGTTTCGACTGAGTGGTAACAACATACACTTTTGATGCGAAATGAGAAAAAATGCAGAAAAATATTTACATTCCGTTTTTTTTTACAAATATGTCAAACTTATTTATCCGTTAGTGGCCGGACCTGTAGCCGATTTCACCAACATTGCAAAGTATACTTTACTAGCAAAGTATACTTTAAGGGAGTAATCATTTATTTGCCCGGAAATGCATTATTTCGTATAGAACTAACGACTGCATATATTGGATGATTAAAAGTATGCAGAATTATGGCTGTGATAATGTAATAAATTCAGTATAATAAAAATTAATAAATTTATCCTAAAATTGAAAATTTCTCCCTCGTATACTTTGCTAGAAAAGTATACTTTGCAATGTTGGTGAAATAGGCTACTGTTCCGACGCCCCTGTTAAATATGTTTTCTATTTAGCATTTGCTTGAAAGAAATGTGTACCTGTGATATGCTACTTTGGCAAGAAAGTACTGGTTCATGTATATATTGTGGGCTCACTTATTTATACATAACTTTTGCTGGTATAAAAGTTGTATATATACACTCTATTGTGGTAGTTTGGTTTTATATCAGTTTTGTCAGTCTTTTCTGTTGTTCGTGCTTTTTGTGCTGTCAAATATATATAACAAACAGGTGACAAATTTCAGCATTGTCGTCATTAACCCATTTCAGTCGGAGGATACGATAATTTTTGTTGAAAAAAATCTCATTATTTTGTTCATTCATCGATAAAGGTATATGTTGTTGCCACTCATTTGAACCGTCTCATCGAGACGGTTCAAATGAGTGGTAACAACATATACTTTCGAAAGGATATAAAGAAAATAGGGATATTTTTCTCTCAAGAGGTTCATACTACTAAAATCGTATCCCGTCTGTAATGGGTTAAGATGACAAGCACATTTACAAGATGCATACCTTTGATAACCAAATGTCAATCATTTTGTAGCCCATTATGCGAGGGCATGTACATTACCAACATGCCATTACAATAATTAACATGCTATCTCGTATAATAAATATGTCACATTGCTGCATGATCAAATAATTGATGAAGGAAATTATATAAATACATGTAGCATTTGACAGCATTGTCTTTTCAGACACCTTTCAACATGCTTTAGTAATATAGATGTTGTACTGTTGTAAGATCGAATAATTTATGATAGAAAATGTAAATAGGCTACCGGTAAAAATGTTTTGACAGCCGTCTTTTCATACACCTGTTAGCATTAACAATAAATATGTTTTGCTGTTGTAAAATTGAGTAATTTGTGAAACAAAATGGCTGACAGCCACATATTTTCCGACACATTTTCACGTATGCCTGCTGGCAGATTGATGTACATGTAATCAAAACAAAGGAACAGCAAATTAAAAGAAACCTCCACTTTGTATCTTGGTTGAAGTATGTGACCTTTTGACCTTGAGATGACCGGTGAAGGTCACTACCCAAATCTTGAATTGAACATGCAGTGAAATATGAAGGTATTTTTTGTGGTAAACCACAAAAAATACCTTCATATTTCACTGCATGTCCAGTCGCAGATTTGGGAAGTGACCTCTACAGGTCATCTCAAGGTCAGACTCTGACATTCCCTCCCTTGTTGATATTGCTTTCCAAATAAGTTTCCATATTTGACATTGAAAATTGACTGAATATACTGAGCACATGTGGAATTAAATTCCACAGGAGCTCTATCATAATGTATGGAAAACAGTTATTTGTTTTAGAAAAAACGTCATGTAATAATATATTACTGTTGTGAAATGTCAATGTGGTTCTATTTCAGCTGTGAACACATAAATACTATGTACCGTATTTATTTGAATAAACGCATGCAATTTGTGGGATCAAAACGTGGGAAAGATGGTCAAAATATGTTATTTTCATATACAATTTAAATGGCTTTTGTATGTGAAAATATCGTATTTCAAATATGGGAGGGGGGTTAACTATTAGAGAAGGGCATCTATTAGAATACAGACTGTATTTATGAAATATCAAGATCATTATGGACAAGCTTTAAAAATGTTAATACATGTGTTACAGTGCTTACCAACCAATTAATCAACCAATTTCAGGAATTTTGTGATAATATTTAGGGAGGTATTTAGATCCAAAGTTAGGTTAATGAAATCACTGGGAGTTACGCAAGGTCATGTTACATGTATTACACTTTTATGTAGGAATGCACATATTTCAACATTTGCGATGCAAGTTTAGTGAAATGTGAAGGGTCATTATATGTCAGTATTTGTGATGGATGTTTAATGAAATGGCCATTTCACTATATTCCAGCTTTCGGAATGGAACAAGAATGACGAGAAGCTGATGAAGGCGGTCGAGGGGTCGGAAATAGCCAAGGTTGACCATCTACTCCACAAGAAGACCCTTAACATGACCAAACTGGGGCCCAGAGGCCTATCTGTGTACGTATTACTTGGTACATTAGGATCATAGGCCACAGTCGATAGAACTCCCCACCCCCATTAGACAGATCATTCTGTACCTATTTCATCAACAGCATAGTCATACTTGTAGTATTTGTATACTTTAGTCAAAGTATACTTTGAGGGAGAAATTTTCAATTTTATGATAAATTATTAATTTTTATTATACTGAATTTATTACATTATCACAGCCATTTAATGGCTGTGATAATGTAATAAATTCAGTATAATAATTCTGCATACTTTTAATCATGAAATATATGCATTTGTTAGTTCTATATGAAATAATGCATTTCAGGAAAAATAAATGATTACTCCCTCAAAGTATACTTTGCTAGTAAAGTATACTTTGCTAGTAAAGTATACTTTGCAATGTTGATGAAATGGGCTACTGGTCCGGCATTAATCACGTATGTTTATTATAAATACATGGTAATTGATAGTATCGTGGGGGTGGAGGAGGGGCAGTTCAATCGCTGTGCATATACAATGAGTAAATCATGGGTGCCAGGTGGGAGCACGCGATGGGTAATTTAACGATCGGGGTTCATCCTTACCGGAATCCCGACTGGAGACCTGGTTTGGCCCTCACATACGTCTTTGGCATTTTGTATGTGACGGTTGAATCTGGTTATACCCCTTATATGAGTATTACGATATTCGTAATCCTATTTTAGGGGAAGGGGCCAAGTGACTTGGTGTGGCATGGACCTGGCACCAGGTCAGGTTATTCTAATTTCAGTCATGAATATATTTTATCTCGATGTAAATATTCCGTTCTGATTTTGGGATTTCCCCCCCAATGCAGCAGGTTAAAATGGGATTGAACCCGTTTGCCTGGCCTTACATGACCTTAGCTGTTGATAGGCCGTTAAACACCAATAAACAAACAAACAAACAATGAGTAAATCAAAAGATTAATCATTTTTGTCGCGCGATATAGTCAGCACATTGGCGTATGTACGCACGTGCATTCAAGGTTAAAGTTTTTCGGTATACTATCAAAGCCTTGGCGGACGCTACATGCGGGCCGTGACCATCTAGTTAATATGATAAGTAAATGGGTGACGCCCCACTTTTTCCAAATTTTACAGGGATGGGTTGTGGCTCAGGGGTAGAATACAGGATTTTAATGAAATCAAACGAGTCTTGTTAAGTTGCATTTGGTGGTCTCTGTACTTTGGCCCAAACTGGCCCAAACTTCTGTCAATTTACGAAGAATCGATTTCCGTGTTGTTGTAATACTGACATGGAAATCGATTCTTCGCAAAAACGACATAAGTATGTGCCAAATGTAGGTCATGAAGACGCATTTGCTGTGCCATATTTCATCAAAATCCGTTGCATATTAAGGAATATATCATATAATACTTTCAGACATTGTTGTTGTTGTGGTAACCACGTGACCATGCACCTTGATACTTTCATTCTATAAAATTTAATTCAGCATTGTAAGCGTTGCATGATGACTGGTAGATCCTATACTTAAGTTAACTAGTAATGAACAGTGTCGGCCCAGACAAGATTGTCACCAGTTCTTTGAAACTCACAGTCTCAACTACAGTAGAAACTCCGAATACCGACAGCCTGCGGACCGGACAAAAAGTCCGGTTTAGAGAGGTTTCCGGTTTTTAGAGGTTTTTCACTATTGTTACTCGAGGTGTGTAAATTGGTTTGTCACTAAACGTGTACTCCAATTAGCGAAGACTAATCGGCAATTTTCAATGATTATTTGACCTCATAATTACCATACATATATCAGCTGTCGTCAATTATAACCGCATCAATCGATTTAAGTCTTCAATGGAAAATAGCGGCATGTTTTTCGCTATTTAATTCAAGACCAAACACGGCCTGATTTGTAAATGTAAATATCGAGTATCCATCTTTGTTTTGACGAAAGTCGAGAGAAACAATTGTTTTCATTGGTCGGTTTTCCAATATCACGCGTCGATCACATGCTTGGAAATATTTGTAGGTTGTAAGACACAAAATTGCAATGAGTGCGCACTACGCAACCAGTACAAAACATTGTTGGTCATTAAATGACAACAAACGGCGTAACATCCTTTTAAAAATAAACAGCCCTGACCATGTGACTTGACTTGTGAACCGTGTCAAATGTGTAACGTCTCTCTTATCACACCTGTCTGACAGGAAATCCAACATGACCATTGTGTGAAATTTATCCCCTGCCACGGGCGCTTGGTGATTTTAGCAATTCTGATCCGTCTGGTATTCAGAGGTAAAATTATGCTGAAAAGTCTTCTTTTTTTTTGGAAAATCGTCCGGTTTCCTGAATTCAAAGGATCCGGTATTCAGAGGTTTTTAGTACATTGAATAAAGAAGGAATTAAATCGGGACAATGAAAATTGTCCGGTTTCGGGAGGATTCCGGTATTTAGAGGGTGCGGTATTCGGAGTTTCTACTGTACTTCCGTATGTGTTAAAAAAGGAGAAAACATAAAGCTCGACACCTTTTCAAGGCAATGCAAATGCAGATACTCTTGTTGAAGTATATCGGATAGTTTGCATATTTTTGGCTGTTTCTGGAGAAATGGGGTTTACAGGTTTTGCGACCAGTGTAGATCCAGATCAGCCTGTGCATCCGCACAGTCTGATCAGGATCTGCACTGTTCGCCATTCCATCAACACCCATCATGCTTCTTACTAGCAATATAGTTATCAGGTTACAGGAGTGCTATTTGTCTCAAGAGCTAAACTGGTCACACAACCCATAAGCCCCGTCTCTCCAGTCACAGCTACACTTGTGACAGCTGTCGGTCTGTAAACATTGAGTGTGCATGTGAAGTACAGAGTACCGTATAATGATCGGAAAGGTATCAATCACAGTACATGTATTGTGTCTTCAATACAACCTGCCCATTTGAACTTTCCTGAATATTCATGAGGACGTTGTCTATTAAAGACATATGGGTGTATCTGTTCTATTCGTTTGGTGAAAGCTGGGCGGTGGGCTGTGGGAAGCTTCCACAATGTTAAGTTTTTGTTCATTTCGCACTCACTATATGTTTGGTGCATACCAAAAACTGCAGTATACAATATGACCTTCATTTGAATGTGACCTACTTTTTCCACTTCAATGACTTCAATGACAATAATTTTTATTGTTAGATTTTCATGTTTAACCCTTTCCACCACTACTGGCCTGTATAGTGATATTGGCAAAAAGTGTAGATCCAGTAGCCGATTTCATCAACCTATCAACACTTGATCAATCAGGACCAGTAGCCCATTTCATCAACCTATCAACACTTGATCAATCAGGACCAGTAGCCGATTTCATCAACATTGCAAAGTATACTTTAGTAGCAAAGTATACTTTGAGGGAGAAATTTTCAATTTTCTGATAAATGTATTAATTTTTATTATACTGAATTTATTACATTATCACAGCCAATTTGGCTGTGATAATGTAATAAATTCAGTATAATAATTCTGCATACTTTTAATCACGAAATATATGCAGTTGTTAGTTCTATATGAAATAATGCATTTCAGGAAAAATAAATGATTACTCCCTCAAAGTATACTTTGGTAGTAAAGTATACTTTGCAATGTTGATGAAATAGGCTACAGATGCGCCGTCTTGTGATGAGCCGTCTCGTTAGGATCTGCACTTTTTGCAAGTAATTTTCATATTTTTTGAGAACAAAAACATACCCATTTCATAAATGGACTAGTCTGAAAATCATTTTGTGACAATTGGATTGGTTGCAAAATTAACATATCAAAATCCATTTCAGTTACTTAGGAGGGAAAGGGTTACGTCTGTTTCTCACTCACTGTAATAGCTACAACTACCAATTTTGAACATCATCTGCTGGTGGTGTAAACCAGAAACTGAAGTACGTCATATGACCTTTATTTGACCTTGACCTACTTTTTTCTGCATCAACTACTTAGCCATTGCCATAACCCTACTATAAACTACTCCACTTATATGAGGGGATGGGTTGTGGCCTAGGGGTTAGAACGCCTGACTTCCAATCCAGAGTTTGTGGGTTCAAACCTCGACTTGGTCATCAAAAATACTTTCCATCCCACTGGTCTGTCGGATGAGACTCTGGTCCTGTCTCTATATGACCTTAACTGTTACTGTGACGTTGAACTCATTCACCTTCCAGAGCTCCAGTTAAGGTGCATAATTTGTAGGTAGATTTCTTATTTCTCCATCAAAAATGGCAAGTTGGGAGTGCTTTAGAATCGTCTCAATGAGACGATTCTAAATCACTCCCAACTTGCCATTTTTGATGAAGAAATAACAAAATTTCACCCAAAGTTGGTCAAATTACGCACCTTAACTGGAGGTCTGACCTTCACTTACTTACTTCCACATATATGACAAATGAAGGGATCAATGGAAGACAGGGGCTAAGTCCGTTATGGACTTAACCCCTTTTTTTCCACTGACCGCTGAACTGTCCAAAAAATAACTTGTACATACACAGAGGTCGAGTTAAATGCACAATAAAACATTGGGTACAATTGACATTTGTGGAATGTCGCAGTAATAAACTGTTATACAACTGTGATACAAAGGCAGTGGGTGATAGACTGTCCATACACATTGTTGAACTGACAGTTTATGGTAATTGGCCAATTATTATTGACGTACATCGATTATGACCTGGTAGACTGGGACACCAAGTAAACTACATACAATGTACTCCAGTTATCTGTAGTCGATGTCACCAACATGTACTGCAAAGTATACTTATATAGCTATTAAGTATACTTTGAGGGAGTAATCATTTATTTTTCCCGAAATGCATTATTTCATATAGAACTAACGACTGCATATATTTGATGATTAAAAGTATACAGAATTATTATACTGAACTTATTACATTATCACAGCCAAATTGGCTGTGATAATGTAATAAATTCAGTGTAATAAAAATTAATAAATTTATGCTAAAATTGAACATTTCTCCCTCAAAGTATACTTTGCTATAAAAGTATACTTTGCAATGTTGGTGAAATCGGCTGCTGGTACCTTTAACCCTTTTACGTGCTGAAGATGCACCACGGAAAATTTGAAATATATTCCTTATTTCATGTCAGAACTATATGTCAAGAAATATGTTTTTTGTTGTGGAAAACCATATATTTATGGACAAATTAGGCTATATATATATATATAGGAGAAATGTACCTATGACAGGGATGTTTCTCAAAACCAAGTATGTATTCAAACACATTGTTATTGTGACCGACCAGTATAGCCATACAAACCATAAATATTGGGACGCCAGTTAATTATTTGTTGAGGTACCTGTAAATTAGGGCTTCCTTAGAATAAATTACGTGCCAATATGTATAGTTATTGTGTACCTTGTTTTACCTACAGGTTCCATGTGGCGTGCAGTCAGGGCAAGACACACATTGTGGATCGCTTGATCATTAACGGAGCGGAGGTGAACACCCTCTCCATACAAGGTACTATATCACACTCTATAATGTTGTATAATTCCAGCACAAAAATATTTACACAATTCCCTAACATTTGATTGGCCCGTAGCAAGTCTCTGTCCAAAATTTATGTCCCAGTAAACTCCCACGCCAAACTACTTTCCGTAATCGTGAGGCGCAGTTAAAATAATTCTTAAGAAAACGGAAAATAAACACATTTTCATGATGAATTTATTTCAAATGCTGGAATTATAAGGAATGAATGGCCTTTTTGTTGAATTTATCGGGGATATAAACTTGGAAAAGTCGCGGCAATACTGGACGAGGCCTTCCGGCCTTCGTCCAGTATTCCCGCGACTTTTCCAAGTTTATACCCCGATAAATTCCACAAAAAGGCCATTCATTCCTATACTGTGATTCTCGCGGGATTTAACAGTTCCTCCTAGACGTTCGCGAGACGTAATTGACATCACGTTTTGACGACATTTCCAGCGAAGAACAATTCATACGCTAACGACAATTTTGACAACGTTATAAGAGCAACTTTCACATTTTTTGAAGAACATGAATATACAATGTATGTAGCCAATCCAATCATCACAAAATGGTTTTCAGAATAGTCCATTTAAGAAAAGGGGTATTTTTTGTTCTCAAAAATATGAAAATTACTCCTGATGAAACGGCTCATATAGCTCGTTTGCATAAACCGCTATAACGGGCTTTCGGGTTCAAAGGGATAAACCAACTTTGAAACACTGGCCATAGGTGAAAGTTGATCAGTAAATGTTTACGATGACATGCCAATGACTTCTGGTTCTTATATGCATCCCCATACCGATAGGTAAGAACTGATATAGCAATAGTTCATGTATGTTAGTAACACCTCTTTGTTTTGCAGGTGCAGGTGAAATATTGGATTCAAATCCATTAACCCGGCCTAAAATGACCTTAAAATCAATCAATCAATCTTTTTGTCTAAAGCAGGCGCGGCTATAGTCGCCGCTTTTTCCGTTGTCGTCCTCGTCGTTGTCCGAAATGTGAAAGACTTTGTACAAGCTTCATTATCATGCTATAACTTTTATTATTACTTTACGGATTGCTTCAATATTTGGACAATTGATACATGTAAGCATTAGGAACACACTCATGCCGCCAATACACACGACCTTCACCTTTTTTACCTTCAAATTTTTGCTGAAACACTTGGCCATTTTTAGCCAGGTTTTTTGAAAAAAAATCCAGGCTATTGGATTGGGGGCGAAAGCGGGCGGGTGCGGGCGGCGGCGGTGCGGGTCGGGCGGGCGGGTGGGCGGCGGGCGGCGTCCACAATCAATGTTAAGTTTTCGTGTTTGAGTCCATTTCTTTGTTACTGTACCACCTAGGACCACCAAACTTTCACAGCTTCATAATCAAGGGGTGCCCACCACATATCACTATCCAACATGTTACTTTTTTTTTTTTTTTTAGCTTGACCCATTTTTTCCGCGCAGTCGACTTAGCCATTTTCAATGTTAAGTTTTCGCGTTTACAATGTTAAGTTTTCGTGTTTAACTCCATTTCTTTGGTACTGTACCACCTAGGACCACCAAACTTTCACAGCTTCATAATCAAGGGGTGCCCACCACATATCACTATCCAACATGTTACTTTTTGTTGAACTTGACCCATTTTTTCCGCGCAGTTGACTTAGCCATTTTCAATGTTAAGTTTTCGCGTTTACACTGTTAAGTTTTCGTGTTTAAGTCCATTTCTTTGGTACTGTACCACCTAGGACCACCAAACTTTCACAGCTTCATAACGAAGGGGTGCCTACCACATACAACTATCCAACATGTGACCATTTTTTTACCTTCACCTATTATTTCTACGTAATTGACTTAGCCATTTTTCAACGTTAACTTTTTTAACAAAAAGTACGTCTGGTTAAAGTTTTTTGGTTAAAACATTTTTGTTATACTATATCTCTGCAACTGCTTCGCCCATTACCTTGAAACTTCACATGGGTGTTTATCATCATCCATATTTTCATTCTAACCCCCAACCGTGCGGCCCCTGTGCCCAATGTCAAGGTCAAATTACTTTGAATTTCTTTGTTAAATTTTTTTTTGTGTACTATATCTCGGCAACTGCTTCTGCTTCACCCATTACCTTGATACTTCACATGGGTGTTTATCATCATTGTCACACCCGCTTGCGGAAAGCGCGATATCGTCGGCATTTTGGCATACGTCCGTCCTTCCGTCCGTACGTCTGTGTGTCCGGTTAAAGTTTTTTGGTTAAAGTTTTTCCATCTACTATATTTCACTATACATCGTACGACTAAAATGTTCGTAAGTGCAAAATCATGATCGTCTGTAAATTCCACATTAACAATGTTTTCTTGTAAACAATTATTGGATTTACATTTATTGAGCATAGGCTGCATATGCAGCCTATGCTCAATAAATGTTAACCCATCAGTTGAAATTTCCAGACGATCCTAAATTTGCACTTACGAACATTTTAGTTGTACAAAGTTTAGTGAAGCGGCCTCCAGGACTTCAATACTGAAGGTTGCGAGTTCAGAACCTTCTTTTGGCCCTAAATGATACTCTTTTGTGTTGGTGGGCCATTCAGCACCATTCCATTCCATTAAAAATCTACCCTAGGGAATGAACAAATTCTTTCATAGTATTTCCATCCCACTGTCGGATGAGACAGTAATCTGTGGTCCTGTCCCTATATGGCCGTAGCTGTTGCGGGAACGTTAACCTCCATTAATTTCATTTACTGTTACCGTTTTCCCAGGTAACACAGCACTGCAGTTGGCGGCACGGGACGGCTGGCCGGATGTGGTGGACAGACTGATTCAGGGTGGGGGCGTCATTGACCACAAGGATGGGTTGAGTCTGACCGCCCTGCACCACGCCTGCGCCCGTGGTCAGATTCAATGTGTCCAGGTGCTGCTCAAACATGGGTCTGACCCCAACACACGTGACAAGGTGGGTGCTGGATGGATTCTTGGCGTTTGTGTGAAATGGGAATTGGCGAAAAAATCATGGGACATAGTCTTCATTTGTGTCAAATGGTAACGCATGAATTGGGATGATCTGGGCAAGATTAACAACGGCGGTTGTGTAGCACCAATTTCTGATGCTGCGTATTTTATTAAATACCCAATTAAAATTGCCAAACACCCAATTGAAATCGGAAGTAACGAGTATCAAAAAGCAATACAAATTTGTGGTACCTTTGCCATGCTGCAGAAAACAATAAACAGGCCACAAATATAGCATATTTTTATTATTTTCCATGAAAACATCTTGGTATTTCATTAGAATTGTCTCCAAGGAGACAATTCTAATGAAATACCAAGACATGTTTTCATTTCGAAACTATTCAATATTTGCGGTCTGTTGTTGTGTAAACAGTAGTGTGATTTTATCTTACCCAATTCAAATTTTGAAATACCCAGTTGCTTCAGAAATAATGGAGTGACAATACTCAGTTACTAATTCCTTAATTTCATTATCAGTGCATGCGTATTCAGTTAATACATAGTGTGTTACCAGATAGTTGTAATTCTCCATTCCAGACGGGTAAACCGCCCCTGTTCTACGCAGCTTACTCTGGTGACCTTCCCATATGTAAGGAGCTTCTGGACCGCGGCGCCAACGTCAACAGGCATGACGAACAGCAGCTGTAAGTCACGTAGACAATTCTGAATATAATAGCTCACAATCGGGAAGTTTTATTTTCTAATTTCATATTGCGATATACACATATGGTGTTTGGTTTATTGTCGCACCCGCTTGCGGACTGCGCGATATAGTCGGAAGATTGGTGCATCCGTACGTACGTGCATCCTGGTTAAAGTTTTTGGTTAAAGGTTTTGTTGTCGAGCCCGCTTGCGGAAAGCGAGGCATAGTGATCACAATGATGTCCGGGTGTCCGTGCGTCTCCGTGCGTGCGTCCGTGCGTGCGTCCGTGTGTGCATCCGTCCGTCCGAAATCTGCGTTAAAGTTTTTAAAAATACCATCAAATGCCTCGGCGGGCTCGACATGCGGGCTGCTGCCATCTGTTTTGGTTAAAGTTTTGCGGTTACTATCAAAGCCTCATCAGGCTCGATATGTGGCCCGCGGCCATTTGTTTGTCATCGGGTATACATATTTTGCCTTTCTGTCAGCTTTTCTGTATGGCATATCATGCATAATTGTGTGTTTTGGTGTAAACTCTAAAGAAATAAGCCCAAAGCTACCTACAAGGTGCATGATCACGTGGTTACAACAACAACAACGGCGCCCACTCCAAAGTAAGTATTCTTTGATATTTTCCTTAATATGCAACGGATTTTCATGAAATATGGTGCAGCAAACGCGTCTTCGTGAGCTGCATTTGTTGGTCTAGTGAGTTTGGCACGGAAATCGATTCTTCGCAAAAACCACAGAAGTTTGGGCGAAAATACAGAGACCACCAAATGCAGCTTAACAAGATGCGTTTGATGCACCATATTTCATAAAATTCCGTTACGTAATAAGGACACTATAAAAGAATACGTACTTTGAATCGGTTGTTGTTGTTAGTACCACGTGATAATACACCTTGACCTAAGAACTCTTGTAAGCTACAAATCAACTATTTTAAGACCGTATAAAACTCTCAATAGGCACCGATATGCACTATTGAACTATCGTACAGTCCGCCAATAAAATAAACACACAAGCTGTTCATAACATATACAATGAATACAAAATGTTTTTGTTCTTCCATCGTGAATCCGTGATTTCACATTACGATTTCCCATTTTCACATTGATATTTCCCAATTTCATGTTGTTTTTGTTCACATTTTCACATTGCAATTTCACCAGCACCCCACTGATGGCAGCAGCCAAGTCTTGGAAAGGTCATACAGACTATTGGTGGAGGTCATACGTTGTGAATTGTTTTTATTTATTAATTAAATTTCCCATTGTTATTTCCCCAATATCACTTTTGTAGATATGTGAACTACTTCTGAAGTTGTTTCATTATGAATTTCTGTTTCTCAATACAATTTCACATTGTTATTTCCCATTTTCACATTGCTATTTGCTATTGATGGCAGCAGCCAAGAACGGCCAGACAGAGTTCTGTGAACCATTGCTGAAGGTCATACATTTGAAATTCTTATTTCTGAGTACAATTTTCCCATTGCGATTGTCATTGTCACATTGCGATTTCCCATTTCACCAGCACACCATTGATAGCAGCAGCCAAAAAGGGCCATTCGGAGGTCTGTAAACTACATTTTAAATTCCTATTTCTCAGTACAATTTTCCCATTGCCATTTGCCATTTTCACATTGCGATTTCCCATTTCACCAGCACCCCATTGATGGCAGCAGCCAAGACAGGTCATTCAGAGGTCTGTGAACTACTGCTGAAGAAGGGGGCTGATCCCGCCTTTTGTGACCTCCAGGGTAAGTTCTGGGACCGAGCTTATAGAGCACGTGCTCGAAATCAGGCAGCTTGATTTGCCGAGGCTATGCTGTGCTCAGCTTCGGCCAATCAAGCTGCCTGATTTAGAGTATTAATTTGGAGAATGTACTGAGAAAGTTTTATCAATGTGGCTCAGGAGTTTGCATATCAACCAAAGGACCTGGCACCAGATCAGGTTATTCTAATTTCTGGGCTGAATATAAGTCATGGTGATTCTACACAGTCTATATGGTGTCATATTGCCCGTCTGAATCTATACGTCACGAGCCGGCTCATCTGGATCTACACTATTTGCCGATAAAACTTTACAGCTCTGTAGTGTTGAAAGGGTTAAACCTACTGTAAAACCCTATGTCAGTGAATGCTCAATCTACTGCAGGCCATGATGCATTGTCCTACGGGCTGGATGGAGGTTTCAAAGGCCTGACGGCTGTGTTCAGCAAGGCTCCAACCCGGGCCTCGTGGGACGTCCACCAGTCTCCGCCGCCCACAAGTAATGGCATAGTCAATCCGGTGACCGGTATGTATTGACCATCGCTTATCAAGTGTATGTTTGCGATGCCCTATATGAGCTTGTACCAGAGAGTTCCAGCACTAATTCCGTCGTCTCTATATAACATTAGCTGTTGCATGGACATAAACCCATTCACTTTCACTTTCAAGCACTAATTCCACCGTTGGTATTGTGATACGGTTTAGAGTTTAGGTGTTATGGTGTATGATATTTGTGAGGATTCAATTCCACCGTTTAGACAAGGTATACCTATGATGTTTGTGAGGGTGCATCAGAAAGTTCAAGGACTAATTCCACCGTCTGTATTGTGATGTAGTCTAGAGTTTCATGTAACGGTTTAGATAAATAGAATACCAAGCTAGTGTCTTTTGATATCAAGTTTATCGGGCTCGGCTAGTCGAGCCCGATAAATTTGATATCAAGACACTTTATTTATTTTACAATGATTACAAACAAGCGTGAGAGCACTTATACAAATGCTTTCATTGGCACAGATGAAGGCGTAAGGGCGGTCATTAATGTGGGAGGAAACCCACTTGTCCGATCTGGTGACCGCCATACCATCTCGCATACTGCCCCGGCCGAGGATCGAACCCGGGGCTGCATTAGTGAGAAGCGCGCTCGTTACCGATTTCTCTAACCGGACAACTGCATATGTGGCTGCGACTGGAGGAATGGGGCTTATGGGTTTTATGACCAGTGTTGCTCCTGATCAAATAAAGCCCTCATGTAGTCTGATAACGATCAATACTGCTTGTTAGAAGCATGGCGGGTGTTTCATTGATACAACGGTGAACAGTGCTGATTCAGATCAGACTGTGTGGATGCACAGGCTGATCTGGTTCTTCGCTGGTTGCAAAACCCATAAGCCCCATTTCTCCAGTCGCAGCCACATATGACCTTGGTGATGATAGGGCGTGAAACTCTAATCAATCGCTCACCATTGTTCTTGCGTTCCAGGGAGTTCTGTAGAAGTCGCAGTGGAACCACCAGAACCCGAGCCACAACCACAGAGTCCAGAGTCCGAGGTTTGTTTGTTTGTTTGTTGGGGTTTAACGGCCTATCAACAGCTAAGGGCATTTGAAGGCCGGGTCAATGGGTTTAGTACTAAATCCAATATATTACCTGTACAAGTACATGTACATGTTCAAGTACATGTACAAATGGGGGGAAAATCCCACAATCAGAACTGAATATTTACAATAAAAAACTATGTATTCAGCCTTGAAATCAGAATATTCCTGATCTGGTGCCAGGTCCACACCACACCAGAATCACTTGGCCCCCTCCCAAAAGCAGCAGAATCAGCAATAATCTTCTTACTACTTTTATAATGGGCAATAACCCAATTCAACTCCCAGGTAACAAAAGCGCCTAAGATAAAAAAAACGTAACCGTGGGTCAAACCAGGTAAATCATGATTCCTATAAGGAGGAACCCCTACTGTTAATTTACGCCGTCTCTTTCACCCAACCAACCACCCACTTAAGAATTTACTTCTCTGCTAGCTTCTTCAATTTTGAGAGTGAGTGAGAGAGAGAAGAATGGAGAGAAGGGAGATAGAGGGAGATGTATACCACGAGCTGACACAAGTGAATCTTAAGAGAGAGAGAGAGTACATGTTTGCATAGAGTTATTTCCCTTCAGTTGAATCTGACAACTTGACTTGTTGCAAGTGAGAGCATGATCCATCCTCTATGAATACATTTCCACTTGTACTGTGGACCCTAATTGAAGGGGTCAGTTGAAGAAGGGGGCTAACTCCACAAGGGAGTTGGCCCCCTTGTACCACTGACCCCTTCAATGGTTTAATTATTCACCAGGTGGACATAGTAGCTGAATTTGTCCCTGAGTCCACGCCGGAAGTCCAGCGTAGAACAGCCGAGAGTGAGCACTCGATGGAAAACAGCGAGGTAATCCAAATACTCGCAGATTCAGAGAGCAAGGTAATCCAAATGATCTACTTCCTGTTTGTCTGCTAGAAGCTGCAGTGCCCTAATATATTGTTCAGAGAAAACTATCATTCTTAGCGTGGCCAGTTTGGAAGTCATTTTCTTTTGTTTGAGACAAATTTAATACAAAAAATATTTATGAACAGATAGCTTAAAATTAATTAATCGTCAAAGCTTCATTAATGGCAGTTCTCATTGTATATCTATAGAAATCACTAAAATAGTCTTAAATCATTACACATTCAGAAGATACAACTTATCACCTATTAAAACTTCCAAATATTTTCTACATTTCTCTTCAAAAGTATATATCGTGACCACCATTTGAACCGTCTCGTCGAGACGGTTCAAATACAAAATTTTCATGTGCCTCAAAGTGTATTCCGAATGAAATGAGTGAAATGTCTGTGTTGATTTAAGACTTAACTCTTTGCATGCTGGGAAATTTGTGGGAGGACGCAATTCTAATGAAATTCCAAGACATATTTAGAGTGAAAAAATAAAAAATAATTTTTTAGTCTGCTGCTTAATATTTAAATATAGTTTTTTTCACGACAAAAACAGTGCTGCCAAACCATGTTTTTAAGAGAAAAAGAAGACAAAATATGAAACAACAGTCGATGACAATTTTTGTTTCCTACATTCAATAACAACCAATTCATGAATGGATTTTCCTGTATTTGCTGATAGTTTTCTCTGGAGCGTAAATGTTAATACATAACCAGTGGTTAGGGTTTGTATGGCTAGAGAATGGCCATCTACATGTGTCTACTATAGCCATGACAATAAAGGGCTCATTGAGATTTTGACCAGTGTAGCTCCTGATTAGCTGGTGCACTTGTACAGCCTGATACAGAGATCTTCTGTTTTCGTTGGAGACACCAGGAACGCTTCTCCTATCAGTGGCGAACAGGGTAGACCTGATCAGTCTGCGCGCATGCACAGGCTGATCAGGGTCTACACTGGTCACAAACTCAATCGGTCCAATTTTGTATTGGCGAGACATTTATTGCTAACTCACTACCTGCATGTTTGTGAAATGTTTAACATAGAAAACTAGCTTACCCAGGTTTGACATATTCAAGATTTCTGACTTATGAGATGACATCAATCCAGGGCATTGGTTGACATGTGATGGTAGTGGTAGACTTCAATACTGGATGTCGTTGGTTCAGTCCTTTCTTTCGGCATTTCCGGCTTTCTATTTCTTTCGGATGACAATTCAGGTCTAGTACCTCCTTCTCTGAGGACGTAAAACATGTTTGCTGTATTAAAGGTACATGCCCACTCAGTAGGCACAAAATGTTCTTTATAGGAAGAATATACATGTATAATTGTGTCACTATTGCACCAGTTCTAAAAATTACGAGTGCCCATTATACAGATATAATCATTTAGTGATATTTATTTTACTGATAGTGACTCCGCGTTCGTATAAGGTTATTTTCATATTCAAGTGAGGCATGATATTTTTTTGATTATTTATACTAATTAAATGTGTCGCCTGAAAAAATAATATTTCGACAGATTGTAAAGTATGATCATTGCACATCAAAAATGAATACAGAGAATAACTAGTAACATCCGTTAACATTTTAAGGAAACACGGTTATCGCCCCTGATATCAGTGTGGAAATTTACATCTGATATAAAATTAATAATAATGCCAATCAATACGTGGGGTAATGGTGAATGAATGTTTAGTTTGCCAGAAAATGTCTCTGATGATGTCTCTGATATAAAGAACATTTTCTGCCTACTGAGTGGGCATGTACCTTTAACTCTTTGCATGCTAGCGGCCGCCAAACGAATTAGGAGTATATGTTTTATTTCTCTCTGTAAATATGTCTTGAAATTTCATTAGAATTGTGTCCTCTGGACACAATTCTAATGAAATTCCAAGACATATTCATGACATTTATAATGAGAAATAAAAGAAAATATAATGAATTGTCATCTGCTATTTTTGAACTATTTATAGCCCACAAATTTCCCAGCATGCAAAGAGTTAATCCTTGTGTTGTGCTAAGCAAATTCATCAAAGCTATGTGATGTAACCTTTCGGTTATGCATGGGCAGATTTTAATTTGTGTTATTAACAAAGAAAATATAATGAATTGTCATCTGCTATTTTTGAACTATTTATAGCCCACAAATTTCCCAGCATGCAAAGAGTTAATCCTTGTGTTGTGCTAAGCAAATTCATCAAAGCTATGTGATGTAACCTTTCGGTTATGCATGGGCAGATTTTAATTTGTGTTATTAACATATTGAATATTAACAACTAATCAACATTCTCAATTATGTGTGATTATGTACAAAATGTAGCCAATATAAGGGTAATGAAAACTGCATGAAAACTATTGCAATTTTCCGAAGCTACAATTGCATTATTTTTGCATAAATCTTAGGTAGTAGTTTATTCAAAAGCCTTTACGCCACCTGTCCCATGACACGTATACATACATAGCAACACAATATGGTAAAGATCACAGAGTGTGTAGTAGATGCCATGGTGTGATGCTACTGTTAGCAAGGGACTAGAATAAATACCAAACAGTATTTATCAGTTCTGTACGACTTGGCTGGTAAAACTAACATTAATCTATGAATTGGACCATCAATAAATCAATAAGTCAATCAATCAACCAAACAACCAACCATTCACCAACCAACCAACCAACCAACCAACCAGTGGGTGGCAGGTGCGAGCACGCGATGGGTAATTTAACGATCGGGGTTCATCCTTACCGGAATCCCGACTGGAGACCTGGTTTGGCCCTCACATACGTCTTTGGCATTTTGTATGTGACAGTTGAATCTGGTTATACCCCTTATGTGAGTATTACGATATTTGTAATCCTATTTTAGGGGAAGGGGCCAAGTGACTTGGTGTGGTATGGTGTGGTGTGGTGTGGTATGGACCTGGCACCAGGTCAGGTTATTCTAATTTCAGGGCTGAATATATTTGTTCTCGATGTAAATATTCCTAACTGATTTTGGGATTTTCCCCCCAATGCAGCAGGTTAAAATGGGATCGAACCCATTTGCCCGGCCTTACATGACCTTAGCTGTTGATAGGCCGTTAAACACTAATAAACAAAATAAACAAAACCAACCAACTGACCGACCGACCGACCGACCGGTCGATCAATCGACGAACCAAAGCAACCAACCCACCCAACCAATCAACCAACCCAACCAATCAACCAACCAACCAACCAACCAACCAACCAACCAACCAACCAACCAACCAACCAACCAACCAACCAACCAACCAACCAACCAACCAACCAACCAATCATGTCTGTACACAGAGAGTAGAGGAGGAAGACGAAGTATGCCAAGCCGCCCGAGCCGCCTCCCCACCACAGGCCATCATAGACCAGCGGACACTCGAGGCCAACAAGGTAGGGGTGTATACTGTGTTATCAGTTAACCCGCATTGACCAAATACACGCTGACTGATAACAAATTGTCATATCATGTATTGACTGGATAAATATACCATATTTATTTTGATAAGCGCCCCTAGGACTATGCAATTGGTGGGGATCAGAACATGGAGAAAGGATCAAGATATGTTATTTTCACATACAAAAGCCATTTTAAATGGCTTTTGTATGTGAAAATAACATATTTAGAATGCAAATATGAGAAGGGGCTACTATTAGAGAGGGGGCTACTATTTGAATAAATACGGTACCTAGGTCTCAGTCACCTACAAGATAGGCGGTGTACTTTATTGTTGGATTTTGTCAGCTAACTAGCCGTTCATTGACCAAATACATGCTGACTGGAAGTAAATTGGCATATCGTGTATTGACTAAGATGCTACTTTCTTTCGCTGACTTGTCACACAACCAATTATCTAAAGTAGTCATTAACTCAGGTTTGACCATGATGCATTGATACAACATTAAGTTATTAGTCGGTACATACAATGTATTTGGCCAATGCACAGCTAGGTAGCTGATAATTACTGGACTATATACACACACAGCCATGAAATAATGTGTCCTTTGAAATGGGTAGCTAGAAAGAAATTATAGCCGTGCATTTCTTGGTCAGTTAACCTTTACACTGCTGAATTAAAATTTGTTGTTTGCTGTTTGTTTTCTAGTTCCCATTTTACTCATCAAAAACATGTCTTGACAGCACTATAGAATCATTTCCAATGGAAATGAGTCTGAAGTGCTGTTAAACCATGGTGGTTTTATTGTATGGATTAAGAAGTCAAAATATAATGCAACAGCAAACGACAATTTTAGTGTCCAGCATTCTAAGGGTTACAAGTATCAAAATGTACTATAATCATATAATTTATTTTTACTTCTCCATGAAAGTATATTTTGTTACCATTCAGTAGAACCGTCTCGATGAGACGGTTCAACTGAATGCTAACAAGATATACTTATGATGAGAAATAAGAAAAATAATCAAGAGAAGAATTAGTATGTATAATCAGCATATAATGGGTATGCATGAAACCAGAATATTGTCAATGATTTTGACTGGGTTTGTGAATATGTACACCATATCCTGTTTATGTATGAACCCATTTCATGCTGAGGATACGCCATTTTGTTTGCGGAAAATCCTAAATATTTTCTTTCTGTGCGCTCGGAAATATATGTTGTGACCACCATTGGAACCGTCTCGTTGAGATGGTTCAAATGAGTGGTCACAACATATACTTTCGTTGAGAAATAAGAAAAATAAAATATTTAAAAAATTTCCTACCCTAGAGGTGTATTCCGTTTGTAATGGGTTAAAACATTTATTCTCGAAACCAAGTTTTTGTAAGCTCGCCTGTAACTGATGATGAACCAGCTTGATTTTTGAAAAAGTTTTTATAATCACATTTTATAATCCCGGTTAAAAATAGGTATTATGTGCTGAGGCTGAGTTAAGATGGAGCCATTGAGGAATTGCTAAGCATGCTTTGCTTTGTTGTGTAATATATGCATGGAAAGCATGCCGGTGTTACTGGTGCATTATGGGTAACGGCCCAAATTTAAAATTTCAAACTCAGATTTCAACATCAAAATGTTCGAATGCGAGTTTGAGACTTTAAATGCGGTTCATACCGTTAGACCTAGTGCATGGGAAAATGTATAGTGATCAGGATGTACACGTTTTGCATTGTGCCACATTTCTGAATGTGGATCTTGCAAGTGATGTAGACCCTGATTCTAATGCGTATATTTGCATGTTCAGGGGCGCAGCTATATTAACCCTTTTCATGGTGAGGATGCGCCATTATGGTTACGAAAAATCTTAAATATTTTCCTTCAATGTACTCAGAAGTATATGTCGCGACCACCATTTGAACCGTCTCGATGAGACGGTTCAAATGAGTGGTCACAACATATACTTTCATTGAGAAATGACAAAAATAAAAATGAAATATTTAATAAATTTCATACCTGTAAAGGGGTATTCTGAAAGGACTGGGTTAATATTGGGAGCCTACACAGTATACTGCTGGGATAATGATCTCATAAGCAACTGTTAAGGAGAATTTGCACCAATAGCCTATTTCACCAACATTGCAAAGTGTACTTATCTAGCAAAGTATACTTTGAGGGAGAAATTTTCAATTTAAGGATAAATTTATAAATTTTTATTATACTGAATTTATTACATTATCACAGCCATTTTGGCTGTGATAATGTAATAAATTCAGTATAATAATTCTGCATACTTTTAATCATCAAATATATGCAGTGGTTAGTTCTATATGAAATAATGCATTTTTGGGAAAAATAAATGATTACTCCCTCAAAGTATACTTTGCTAGATAAGTATACTTTGCAATGTTGGTGAAATAGGCTACTGATCAGTATATCCAGTGTGGAGATAAATGTGACCAAAAATGGCGGCAATTTCAAAATGTTTTCCAATAAACAAAGGTAAATCATATTTTGTTGGTTACATTTGATCTAATATGGTCTTCCGAATGTACATAGCAGATCTTGGCAAATATTTGTAACTCGCCGCAATTAGTTTGGCCACATGATTCTCCACACTGATCTTGCATTTTGAACCGGATTCCATAAACCAATCAGTCAATCAGCATAATTATCCCCTCGCCGATAGGCATGAGAGGATATAGTGTTAGTCCATGTACGTACGTTAGTAACACCTTTCATTTTTCAATAACTTATGAACCGCTTCATCGATTTTGATAATATTTGGCCACAATGTGTGGCTAGGGATGGTGCTTTGTTTTGCATGTGACCCACGGCCGACCGCCCAAGGATAATGAGGACTTATGTTCACCTTGTTTATAAGGCTTTGTAAGGTGAATGTGTTAAAAAAAAAATTGTTTTGTTTTTCCATGTCTGCCAGTGAGGGGATTAGCTTCATAGTAACGATGCCCTTGTTATTTATATATCTCGCTATATTTAGTAGACAGAGTTTGACCATTACACATATTATTGCATACCCACCCACAATTATATTTGTCTTGAAAGGCTCGCAGACAGTTGGTAAGTAATCACCGATTGGCTGTTATTTTCTTGTTGTTGTTGCTTTCATGTTCCTTTAAATCACTCCAGGTAACAAGTGGGCTATTTGGCTAGTAGATTTCTTATTCTGAAAGTCACATTTTTTATTTATTTGCAAATTGTGTCTTAAATTTACTTCTCAGATATTCAAAATGTGCTTCTTTGCTTAATGGACTGCAAATAAGATTTGATCAAATAAAATGTTGTGTTTTAATTCATATGAATTAAAACACATTTTATTTGATCAAATCTCAAGGTGTTCATTTTTTTTATCCTACATCACATCGTAGACGAAGGGAGATAATTTGGTAATTTATTATTATTATTATGTATTTCCACTATCACTGTACAATGATGCACTGTTTGTGAAACATAACACTGATAAATACTAATCAATCTATAGTGTATGTTCAAATTTATAGTCCATTCAAAACACCAGTTGAATTAATTTGAATATAATTAAGTTGGTCACCATCAATTGCTAAAAATCTAGTGTTCACGACTATTTTTAAGTATAATACACATATATTTTTTTCCAAACCCCACTTTTTTCTCAAATTACACAATGTCGCATACGTACGATTGGGTTGAGAAATGAAATGCAGTAAAAGCTACAAGTAAATTATGTATTCTACTTGTTATTTATATTATAGGGTTAACTGTATTGTAATTTTCAAATTTGCGGTGTATATCAGAAAATGATAGGTCGGAAAATCTGTTTAATGGCGACGCTCTAGCGGAGCCATTAAACATGTTTTCCGACCTATCATTTTCTGATATACGCGGCAAATTTCAAAATTACAATGCGGTTAACCTATTTCTAATGTACTCCTTTACTACTGGCGTAGGAATACATATTGAAGTAATTTGCGACCGTTCATCAACAATGATATACCTGTAATGTATGACCATCAGCCAATCAGATTGCGTGATATTTATAGAGTGCATTAGAATTGTTCATCACTTTCTAAGACCAGTACTTTTAAGTGGCGCTCAAATTGGGTTCTTTTGTGAATACCGTAAATAAGAAAATATTGCCCAAATAGTTGCTTATTTGGATGCCTACAAATTACATTATATTCGCTTGCGGCCCCTGCACTTACACTATCAGGTAATATCATTAATTAGCCGTGTGTTGAATCAACTTTTTTTTTTTATTTATAACCAGCTCATTATTTTTTTTCCAATATTGGTTTAAAAAAGTATGAAATTTATGCTGTAAATGATGTCAAAATACTGAGACACAAACTTCGGAGCTCATGCGGAATTGTCGGACGTTTATGTCAATTTTGGCAGCCATTTACGGAATATAGGACAGATTTTCAAAATCAATATTGACGAAAGACATTGATACAAAAATGGAGATAACTCTTTCTTGAGTTTGTCTCCAATAATATATGCTGAGATTTGAGATTTGGATATTAACCCTTAGACCGCTACGCTCAACAATTGTCGTCTGCTGTTGCTTTTATATCTTGCCTTATTTCTCAATAAAAACATGGTTTGACAGCGCTTCAGAATCATTTCCAATGGAAATGATTCTGAAGTGCTGTCAAAGCATGTTGTAAATTATTCTAAAGTGCTGTCAAGGCATGTTTTTTATTATGATAAAAATGGAAAATAGAAAATGAACAGCAGACAACAAAAATATTAAGATAGTGGTCTACGGGTTAAAGAAACGATCTCTTGATGTCACAAATGATACAAGCAAGTCGACATTTCTTCGAAACAAGTCACAATTATTGGTTATTTCCCACGCACGTACATTACCTGATAAACAAAATACCATATACTTATGTATTTTGACATCAACTTTATCAAGCTGTACTCTGAAAGTATATGAATTCCTCGGCAATCCTCAGAATTCTGTTGCATTTCCTAGCCTTGCCTGATAATCTTGATATGAAAAAAACACTAGTCTGGTATTCTCTGTGTATCGCATGCTGAATGTATCATGCTGGCGCTTCAGGTTCATATTACGTGCAACCCAGTGATTTACCCAAAATTCTGGAGGGATTTCTTTGAAGGAAATGTTTCCTCAGAGACGTTTGCGAGATGTCATTTCCAGCAAAGAAGCAATTCATAAGCTAATGTTGAAATTGTCAATTTTCGCAGTGTACAAAGTTGGTCTAACAGCAAATTTTTTCGAAGAGAATGTAATATACAAATTATTCCACTACCATTTTGAAATACAGGATTTATTTCCCTTGGCATCTGTTACTCCGACAAAGAAACTCGTGCTCAATATGGCAGTTGAATAAACTCTATTTAATTACGGCGAAATGGGTCCATAGTCTAGAGTGGTACACAAGGTTGGGGGTTAAATCCACGACCCAGGGCCAGGAAAATATACTTCCACAGTATTCCATTACGCTGGTCCGACTTTTGGATGAGACTTGGGATGTTAACCCTTAGACTGTAATCTTATTTATTTTGTCGTCTGCTGTTTATTTTCTATTTTTCCATTTTTATCATCAAAAACATGCCTTGACAGCACTTTAGAATAATTTACAACATGCTTTGACAGCACTTCAGAATCATTTCTGTTGGAAATGATTCTGAAGTGCTGTCAAACCATGTTTTTACTGAGAAATAAGACAAGATATAAAAGCAACAGCAGACAACAATTGTTGTGAGTAGCGGTCTAAGGGTTAATTAACTAGTTAATTTATTGTGTCACTTAATTACATTCTCATGGTAAACTGACATGTGTTTGAAATGTTTTGTGTGTGTGTGTCCAGAATGTTGCACAAACCTCAATATCAATGCCAATAATTACTTATATATACATGTATTTATGTATATGTGTATGAAATGTACATGCATTTTGAGAATAAAATTTAATAACAAAAAAAACAACAGATTCTGCGCAATATATCGTGAACAAATATTTACAATTTTACCATATTTTCCGTAAATGACATGGAAAGATTACAAACTTTTTATAGCAAATGCTGAATATTTCGATGTCATTTACAGAAACTATCATAGTTTCTTTAAATAGATTTGATGAAAAAATCACACATTATTAGATACACATTAAAAAAAATAATGTACAAAGTCTACTATAATTTGCTTTGTAGTTCAACAAATAAAGGACCAAAACACAAATGGGACTTTTCCAACGTCTTACAATCACACTGTTCTGTTTGTGTTGATTTTGCATGCGTTTTTGAATTCCTAAATTCACATGTATTCATTTAACAAAGCATGCCGCCATTCACACAAACCCAATTTGTGACTGGAGAAGTAGAGCTTATGGTCTTCGTAACCAGTGTAGACCCAGGTCATACTGATCAAGGACTGCACTGTCCACCATTCAGTAAAATGACTCCATGAAACTGATGGTATGCTTTCGACAAGATACGTGATCTCATTTCGACAGGTTTCTTGGTAACGCATCATCGATAATAATGCATGTTCATGATTGCAAAAGACACAAGTATGTCCCAGAATGGTCATATGCCTGATTTACAGAGGAACATCTCTAAACCGGACACCCTGGGGACCTCCCAGGGTGTCCGGTTGAGAGAGGTTTCACTGTACATCCGTATCAGGCTACGGGACAGACTGGTCACAAATGCCATAAGCCCCATTTCTGTTGTCACATCCACATTTATGCATGATTGTGCTGTTGTTTGTTCTTTACACAGATATGTAATACATGTGCATGGCGAACATCACTTGTGTCTCACAGGTTCGTCATGGTAACTCTTTACACACAGTGCATTGTCAATATTGGTTCTAGCCTGTGACCCATCACGTTCATGCCGCTTCGCGCTAATCCCAGAGTCAAGGTCACAAGCCCACCACTTGGAAATTTGTACATATTTTTAGGTGGGTACCTGGGCCCACGCGGGGGGTATATTCTGTAAGCCTCGCTTACTGACCAATCTAGTTTCTTACTGAATAGCAACAAAAAATGAGTTTTGAAAACAGAGTAGACTCTGATCTGCACATCTGTGCAGTCTGATCCGAGTCTACACTGATTGCAATAACATTAATAAGTGTGAAAATATGAATCTGGCAAACAATGTAGACCCATATCTGACTGTGTAGATATGTAGGATGATTTGGGTGAATACTAGTCGAAATCACTATATTGACTCCTTTTCACAACATGTCATGCTACATTCGCTATTTTTACAAACAATAAAGTCCTAAACTGCACAATTTGGACCGGATTTCTATAGATAAATTCAAAGGGAGATAACTAGCTACGATCTCCCATTGTCCTACACAATGTGCCTAATTCCAGTTATTCTCACCGGCTTATGTTGTTGGGTTTGGCACTCTGTGTTTTCTTTTCAGAAATTATTTTTGCATGTTAATTTATTAGAGCTTGCTTTATTATATATATTATATATTGCTTGAAGTAAATTATCCCTTTCGATGCTGAATTAAATATTTTTGTCTGTTGGTTATCCCCTCGCCAATAGGCAAGAGGGGATATAGCGTTAGTCCATGTACATGTACGTGTGTATGTGCATCTGTACGTGCATGCGTTAGTAACCTTTCATTTTTCAATAACTTAAGAACCGCTTCACCGATTTTGATAATATTTGGCAACAATGTGTGTCTAGGGATGGTGCTTTGTTTTGCATACGACCATGTCCGACCGTCCAAGGTCAAGGTCACTGAGGACTTATGTTGACCTTGTTTGTGAGGCAAATGTGTAAGTTTCTTTTTTTATTATCAAGGCTGTGAGAGAGGTGATTAGCTTAGTTATAACGATGCCCTAGTTAACATTTGCATTCCGGGCCCGGTTGCTCAAAACCTCTGTTAGCTTAACAGCAATGCTAAGGATTTAACAGTCGGGGCCCGGTTGCTCAAAGCTTCTGTTAGCTTAACAGACTGTTAAATCCTTAGCATTGCTAAGGATTTAACAGTCTGTTAAGCTAACAGAAGCTTTGAGCAACCGGGCCCTGTTAAGCTAACAGAAGCTTTGAGCAACCGGGCCCTGTTAAGCTAACAGAAGCTTTGAGCAACCAGGCCCTGGCTATTATCAGTATAAATATATTAGTAGGCAAATGCATTTCTGTATTGTGGTAGAACTGAAATGCTAATTGAATAGCTTACCATTAACACTTACAGATGATGTGTGACCCCTTCAATTTTCTAGTTTACAATGTAGGGTACATGGTGGATGGGTGCACTGTAGTGATTTTCTGCATCCTTTTTTGTCGAGCCCGCTTGCGGAAAGCGAGACATAGTGATCACAATGACGTCCGGGTGTCTGTGCGTCCGAAATTTTCGTTAAAGTTTTTAAAAATACCATCAAATGCCTTGGCGGGCTCGACATGCGGGCCGCGGCCATCTGGTATTTATTTGTGTAGCTCTCTAAAATCAAAATTGAACATTTGTCATTTTTGGAGTGTTAATCTAATAGAATCTAAGAAAATAGTCCTTTGGAATAGCTAGTTAAAGACATGAAAATGAGAATTGGCATAAAGATGACATTTTGTGGAAGAAGCTAACTGATTTGATAGTCAAACCTGGGCCATTCAGTTGTAAATAGTTTAATCGTGTTGTCCCTAAATATCTGATATTGATAGTGCCATGCTCATTTCTGGACTATTCCATAAGCGGTAAATACTTTCAAACATTACAGATTCTGATGAGAGGCTCATTGTAAGCCGGCACATTTGGATCATCAGCATTGGCAAATGGTGGCTTTATCGTCTGTGGGGTTTATGGTTAAGTTTCCTTTATCACCTGCTGATTTAAACATAAGTCAGAGTTCAATAAGTGGTCCTAAATATTTGGCACAGTTATATATATCTTTCAATTAATCAATCAATCATCAATCAATCAACGAACCAACCATCCAACCAACGACACCGCCTAACCACCAACCAACCGGCCGACAACCATAAAACCAAAAACCCAACCAAATAAAACCCTCCGTCCAGCCAGCCAACCAACCAACCAACCAACCAACCAACCAACCAACCAACCAACCAACCAACCAACCAACCAACCAACCAACCCCAACCAACCAACCAACCAACCAACCAACCAACCAACCAACCAAACAAAACCAACCAACCAACCCAACCAAACCAAACCAACCATACCAACCAACCAAAGGCCAACCACCAACCAAATCAATCCAAACCAACGAAATCACCAAAAAAACCGGCCGAAACAACCAAATAAAATCCCCTCGTCCAGCCAGCCAACCAACAACCAACCAACCAACCAACCAACCAACCAACCCAACCAACCAACCAACCAACCAACCAACCACCAACCAACCAAAACCAACCAACCAACCCAACCAACCAACCAACCAACCAACCAACCAACCAACCAACCAACCAACCAACCAACCAACCAACCAAACCAAACCAACCCACCCACCCACCAAATCCATCAATCCATCCACCAGGAGCTGGAGGAGGAGAATGAGCACATCACGGCCGACTTGCGCCAGATGACGTCCCAGCACCGCAAACTGCAGGAGGCGTACGACGCCCTGAAACAACAACTCGCCGCCCCCGCCACCCCACACCCAGTAAGTTTCAGTTTATAGAGTAACAAAGTAAAATACCAAAACATATGTATGAGACACGCCATGCGATTGTGTATCTATTTTGTACATGTGCGATATCTCATGAAATCGCATGGCGTGTCTCATATGGGTCATTGGCTGATAGAAAAGCCCTTAGCATGTGTGTGATCTTTGGCAGCCAGCATAGTCCCAGATCAGATTGCGATCCTCGCAGTCTGTAGCCTATTTCACCAACATTGCAAAGTATACTTTTCTAGCAAAGTATACTTTGATGGAGTAATCATTTATTTTTCCTGAAATGCATTATTTCATATGGAACTTCCGTAACAAATGCATATATTTCATGATTAAAAGTACGCAGAATAATTATACTGAATTTATTACATTATCACAGCCAAATTGGCTGTGATAATGTAATAAATTCAGTATAATAAAGATTAATAAAGTTATCTTAAAATTGAAAATTTCTCCCTCAAAGTATACTTTGTTGGAAAAGTATACTTTGCAATGTTTGTGAAATCGGCTACTGATCTTGGACTATGCTAGATGCCAACATATGCCCTTATCAGATAGTGCAGAATCGCAAGCTGGGACTGGTGATTTACTTCACCTTAAGCTCCTTTTCCTAAGACAAAGGCCCATATATTTCACATTTTCCCCCCATTTTTATTGTGGCGCAAGTTGAGGGTCTCATGTACATGTATAATTACTATTGTCTCTAAGTATGTCCTGCTTCTTAAATCGAGATCAGATTTAGCTGAAACTTTCTATACTTACTAATCCTCCTTCCAACAACCGTATTATGATATTGTTTGCCCCACCACCACTGTGGGGGAGGTATTCAGTTTTACCCTTGTTCATCCATCCCATCTGTATAGCTGTCCATTCATAACGCATCCATCTATCCTACATAAACATTGCAATTCGTAATTGTTTTTAAAATCATAATCCGTTAGGGCTTGAAATTTAATGTGTGGCTTCCGTGTATATATACATATATATATATATAGTATGGTGAGTAGATGCTGAATTCAACTCCTTTCATGAATTATCTATCTCTTTCAAGTTTCAAACATCTGACAAAGAAAGCTTCTTTTTTTATCAAAGCAGTAGGTGGCTCATCCATCATGTTCACTTAGAAAATCATGTTTTGATCAACCTAGACGCATATTTATCAAATTTGCATTTAATTCCATGGCAACTTATAATTCTAGGACCAAGAGGAAGTACAAGAACTAGAGGAAGAGGTAAGAATGTCATCTTGACCTTATCATTGACTGCTCACATTGACCTCTCTTTGACCTTTATTATGCTTGCTATCATTTAGGAAACCTATAATGGTAAACTTCTACATGGTAGCTTCATGAGTTTCCACTTGACATTATAGGAATGAATGGCCTTTTTGTGGAATTTATCGGGGTATAAACTTGGAAAAGTTGCGGGAATACTGGACGAAGGCCGGAAGGCCTCGTCCAGTATTCCCGAGACTTTTCTAAGTTTATATCCCCGATAAATTCCACAAAAAGTCCATTCATTCCTTATAATTCCAGCATATTTACATAAATTCATTAAGAAAATGTGTTTATTTTCCGTTTTCTTAAAGAATTATTTTAACTGCGCCTGACGGTTACGGAAAGTAGTTCGGCATGAGAGTTTACTGGGATATAAACTTTGGACAGAGACTTGCTACGGGCCAATCAAATGTTAGGGAATTGTGTAAATATTTTTGTGCTGGAATTATATTGTGTATGTTTAGTTAACACTTTCAACACCACAGGCCTGTTTAGTGGTATTGGCAAAAAGTGTAGAGCCAGATGAGCCGGCCCGTGACGAGCTGTCTCATCAGGAGCTACACTTTTTGTAAGTAATTTTTATATTTTTGAGAACAAAAACACCCCCTTATCATAAATAGATTAGTCTTAAAATCATTTTGTGACAATTGGATTGGTCGGAAAATTAACATATCAAAATCCATTCCAGTTACTTAGGGGTAAAAGGATACATGTATGAATACATGTATATAAATGGTCATGAATTCTTATATGGTATACAGTTCATGTCTTCAGTTCATATCCTCGGAAGAAGATTAAGCTTGAGTGGTACATGCAATTAACCGTATCGTTTGCTCTATGTTCACAACCAATGACAGCATTGCAGTTTGAATAGTTTTGTCCGAATTAATCTTGTAATTAATCTTCATTAAATGTGCACACTACATACACAAAAGACAGTTGGCAGCTTTCGATGCGATGTGTCGCTTGCCTTGTGTATCATGTGTGCACACTGGCATCAATGTCAAATTGCCAATCACATTCTATTATCATTATTGGTAGCCACATTTATGGGCGGAGCTACAATCAATCAAACATGTAAATGGGCAAGTAAATGGGCAAGCAAATAAAAAAGTTCACATATTTATACACCCACTAGCCAAATAATAAAGTATCTACCGATTGTTTGAAATTAGTATCATAGGAATTCAATATGCAGTGGAACCTCTCTAAACCGGACACCCTGGGAGGTCCCCAGGGTGTCCGGCTTAGAGAGGCTTCACTGTAAATCAGGTACAGTTGAACCTGTGCTAAAGACCACGTCCGAATAGCAATCACCTGGCTGTAAAGGCCACACTTTTGTTGTGCCAATGGCACAATTACTATATAAATGACCCTGCCAATAAAGACCACCTGTGAGCAAAGGCCAGATTTTTCACTTCCCATGGCTGACACAGGTTTGACTGTATATGATCATTCTGAGCCATAGTTGTGTGCTATGCGATCACAAACAGACATTATCACCTGAGATAAATGACCAAGAAACTTATCAAAAATAAGTTCATACGTGTTTTCTTTGTGTCCGGTTTAGAGGGGTTCCACTGTATGAACTATTACGTACTGTTACACTGGGCTGACAACTATTATTATTACTTGCAGCTTCTGAACCTGAAGACAGAGCTGTCAGTGGAACATGAGAAGAACGAGAAACTTGCCAAACGAGTCGACAAACTGAAACGCCACTCCGACATACAGGTAAATATATTAGTGTAAATCACCATGATGAAAGCATACAGAATTGGCGATATATGTAGCCAGTCCAGATCGGCCTTTGCAAGTATACATTGATATAATTCCAGCACAAAAATATTTACAAAATTCCGTAACATTTGATTGGCCCGTAGCAAGTCTCTGTCCAAAATTTATATCCCAGTAAACTCCCACGCCGAAGTACTTTTCGAAACCGTGAGGCGCAGTTAAAATAATTCTTAAACGGAAAATAAACACATTTTTTTTGATGAATTTATTTAAAATGCTGGAATTATAAGGAATGAATGGCCTTTTTGTGGAATTTATCGGGGATATGAACTTGGAAAAGTCGCGGGAATACTGGACGAGGCCTTCCGGCCTTCGTCCAGTATTCCCGCGACTTTTCCAAGTTTATACCCCGATAAATTCCACAAAAGGGCCATTCATTCCTATAGTGAATTACCATGATGAGACTGGACATATTGGGTGAGTGACAGGTTTATCCCCATATCAGGCTGTTTGCTGCAGTGGAACCTCTATAAACTGGATACCCTGGGAGATCCCCAGGGTGTCCGGTTTAGATATGCTCCACTGTAATCCGGCTATATGAGCGTACAAGACATGCTGCTGTTAATTGCTAACATGAAGAGTCATTAGCGGTCGATATAATTACAGTGAAACCCATCAAAATTAAAGCTCTACAGACCAACTCTATAAATAGGTTACCAAACTTGGAAAACCATAAGTAACCCCTTAGAACTACTTCTGGGGCGTTGTGACCATTATATAAATGAATGGCCTTTTTGTGGAATTTATCGGGGTATAAACTTGGAAAAGTCGCGGGAATACTGGACGAAGGCCGGAAGGCCTCGTCCAGTATTCCCGCGACTTTTCCAAGTTTATATCCCCGATAAATTCCACAAAAAGGCCATTCATTCCTTATAATTCCAGCATTTGAAATAAATTCATCAAGAAAATGTGTTTATTTTCCGTTTTCTTAAGAATTATTTTAGCTGCGCCTGACGGTTACGGAAAGTAGTTTGGCGTGGGAGTTTACTGGGATATACATTTTGGACAGAGACTTGCTACGGACCAATCAAATGTGAGGGAATTGTGTAAATATTTTTGTGCTGGAATTATTTAGAATTGGTGCAGTTTATTGATTTTATTTCACTGGTTAGTTTAAAGTTTAAACTAAGAAACATAACATCAAACCAACAAAGTCCGCCAATTCAAACATCAGTGATGCACCAGAAGTAGTCCTAATGGAAGTTACTCGTGATTTTCCAAGATCGATAGCCTATTTATTATAAGCCTGGTCTATAAAAATATCCAAGCTAGCTTTGATAATAGAGTCACCCAGGCCCGTAGCCCATAGTCGGACGACCCCCCCGCCCAGCCTCGAGGAGCACTTTTTTATCCTCGAGGTCCACTTTTTAGACCCCCCTAGATACCTCGGGCACCTTGGACCTTCGAAACGACCCCCCCTTCCAACAGTTCTGGCTACGGGCCTGTCACCAGAACCATTATCAGCAGTAGAATCGGTGGAGTTTGTCGGTTTTATGTCACGTTGCTTGGTTTAACCCTTTCACCCCTAAGTAACTGAATGGGCTGCGATATGTTAATTTTGCAACCAATCCAATCATCGCAAAATGATTTTCAGACTATTCCATTTATAAAAAGGGGGTATTTGTTGTTCTCAAAAATATGAAAATTACTTTCAAACAGTGAAGATCCTGATGAGACGGCTCGTTACGAGCCGGCTCATCTGGATCTGCACTGTTTGCATAAACCGATATAGCGGGCTTTCGGGTTCAAAGGGTTAAAGCAATGTGACAATAAACCGATAAATTCCACCAATACTGACATCAAAAATGCCCTAAACTTACTGTACTCAGGATTTTCTAAGTTTGGTAAACTATTTATATAACTTGACTTGACTCTACAAACCAGCCCGAGAAGGAAGGACCAGGCGAGGACAGTTGGAACGACAGCGATGACGACGAACTATTTACGTCGCCACCGAAGCCGGTCGTGATTGACCACAAACCCCAGACACTACTGCTCTTGCAGAACCAGGTGTCTCAGCTTCGGCAGGATAACAAACACCTGCGGGAGCGATTACAGGTACAATATATTGCTAAGAACATAATGTCCATAGACTCTATTTATCAGTTAATTCGCTATGAATTTATCAAATAATAAACACCTGTGGGAGCTATTACAGGTACAATATATTGCTAAAAACATAATATATATAGCTTATATTTATCAGGTAACTTACTGCAAATTGACTGAATAATAAACATGTGGTGAAACAATATATTACTAAAACATAATACATATATCGGTAGCTATTACTTATATTTATAAGGTAATTGCCTCGCATTGACCGAATAATAAACACCGGAGGGAGTGATTACAGGTGTAAATTCATGTAGCCTATATTTATTTATCAGGGCCCGGTTGCTCAAAGCTTCTGTTAGCTTAACAGACTGTTAAATCCTTAACAATGCTAAGGATTTAACAGTCTGTTAAGCTAACAGAAGCTTTGAGCAACCAGGCCCTGGTAATTTGCTATTTATTGACTGAATAATAAACACCGGAGCGAATGATTGCCATAATACAGTTGAACCACTCTAAATCGGACACCTTGTGGACCTCCCAGGGTGTCCGGTTTAGATAGGTTCCACTGTAAATGTAGCTATAGCTTTAATACCAAATAATAAAAACCTGGGGGAGGGATTACAGGTACGATATATTCCTAAAAACATAATACATTTAGCCTATATTTATCAGGTAATTTGCTATGTATTGACAGAATAATAAACACCCGAGTCGATGATTGCCGTAATGTAGTTGAACAATAGAGGTACAGTGCTGGAGACATCAGCCAATCAGAAGAATGTTTCATCGTAATTAGCCAGTGAGAATTTGTTATTTGAGGAACAGCCAATATCAGTTTGCTTATACTGTAATCAGCCAATGACAATTTGTTTCAAGAGAAGTAAGAATTTGTTGTCAGAGATATTGACCACTCAGAATTTGTTCTTAGAGTAATTAGCCAATAAGAAATTTTTACTGAATATAGCAACCAATTAGAATTTGTTTTCTTACCAACAGCCAAAAAGAAATTGTTGCCGAGTATAGCAACCAATTAGAATTTGTTTTCAGAGATATCGACCAATTAGAATTTGTTTTCAGAGTAACCAGCCAATAAGAATTTGTTGATGGATATAGCAACCAATTAGAATTTGTTGTCAGAGATATCAACCAATTAGAATTTATTCTGAGTAACCAGCCAATAAGAAATTGTTGCCAAATATAGCAACCAATTAGAATTTGTTTTCAGAGTAATCAGCCAATGAATAGTTTGTTTGGTCGGCGAGTAAGTATTGTGAGCTTAATATTCATAATGGCAGGAGTAAGCACGCATCTGGCTGTTGGCAATCAGTGTAGACTAAGCTAAGTATATGTGACTGCGACTGGAGAAATGGTTTTGCAACCAGTGTTGATCCAGATCAGCCTGTGCATGCGCACAGTCTGATCAGGATCTGTACTTTTCACCATTCCATCAATGAAACGCCTTTTCTGTTTCTATCAAGCAATATACATTGCTATCAGGCTACAGGAGTGTGCTATTTGATCAGGATTATCATTTCTCCAGTCACTGCCGCATATAAATCTATGTACGCATATACATCCGTGCATCAGGACCAGTCTAAAGCCATACTTGCCGATGCAGTGTTATGCCCAGTGCTAGCTAGCATGAGGGACATTTTCCCACCTTCAAATTGTGATGTCCTTTACAATATATAAATATCCCCTTTACTAAGGGAAATTACTTCTAGAAAAGGAACCAGAAATTGTACTATTGGATATAAAACCTTGATGTCTATTTTGATTGCTAACAGCCAGTTGTATGTTACGTCCTGTGTTTGGCTCAATTGCGTTCTAGCTTCTTGTAGGCATAGACTGGCTCTGTAGGTCGTCTTTTTCCTCTTTATTGCGCAAGTTTTGTTCAGATTTATTTTGTAGTTTCTGTTAACCTTTAATCAGTGTATGAGCTTGTGCCATGTTTTGTGAATATTGCATTTGGCTAATATTTTTCTCCAGCCATTGAGTGTTTCTTTTCAGAACAAATGGACATCTTGTTACATGTTTAGCTATCTGTTACATTCTGAGGATACAAACAAATATTTTACTGTTATAAACTTTTCTTTGTTTCTCATCATATTATGTCATGACCATCTGGACTATCCCATCAAATTATTGGTCACAGCATAAACTTTCGTTGAGAAACAGGCAAAATAGAAAAGAAAAGAAAATATTTCAAATTTCCAATCCTGTAAAATCGTATTCAGAATGTAATTGATTCAGAGCTCAAGATAAGCTGTGTATTTGCTTAAATACCCAATTAAAATTGCCAAAACCCAATTGAAATCAGAAGTAGCGAGCATCAAAAAACAATAACTAATTTGTGGTACCTTTGTCATGCTACAGAAAACAATAAACAGACCACAAATATAGCATACTTTTCTTATTTTCCATAAAAACACATCTTTGTATTTTATTAGAATGTCTCCAAGGAGACAATTCTAATGAAATGCCAGGACATGTTTTCATTTCGAAGCAAACTATTCAATAATTGCTGTCTGTTAATGTGTAGACAGTAGTGTGATTTTATTTTTCCCAATTAAAATTTTGAAATACCCAATTGCTTCAGATATGATGTAGTGAAAATACTCAATTACTAATTCCTTATCTGGAGGGCTGGGATTGATTATGAGGATCAATGTAATCGTGTAATTCGCAAATCAATTCTGTCAATCAGTCAATCTATCTTTCTGTCTACAATGTCTCAAGCAACCAATCAATCAACAAGTTGCTTGGCCAATCACGAGGCCATTAGAGATGGGAAACAATTATAGTACATTTTGTACAAAACTTTTGAGAAAAAAATCTCTATTTCCTTTATTTTATCTCAAAAGTATTATGTTGTTACCACTCTTTTGAACCGTCTCAATGAGACGGTTCAAATGAGTTGTAACAACATGTACCTGTATGGAGAAATAAACAAAATAATGAGATATATTCAACAAAAATGATATTACCCGTGGACTGAAATGGGTGAAACCAACAGTGCTGTGGTTATCTCTCTTTTAGAGAACATAGTCCAGATTTATATTCATAATCAGGCAGTTGATTGGTCGAGGCTGAGCCTAGCTCAATCTTGACCAATCAAACTGTCTGATTTTGACCACAAGAATGGTATATTTACTGAGAAAGAGTAAGCACGGTCATACGTGATTGGCCAGGAAATCAATGCCCTGCATGGTGTGACAATCAACGTCGTTGGCTTCGCTAGGTGTCAGTCATAGCTGGGTGACATATGAGCTGTCTTCTCATCAACGTGGCTGTCACTGGAGAAATGGGGCTTATGGGTTTTGCGGCCAGAGTAGATCCAGATCAGCCTGTGCATCCGCACAGTCTGATCAGGATCTGCACTGTTCGCCAGTCCATCACCGAAACATCTGTCGTGCTTCTAACAATCAATACATATCGTTATCAGGCGACAGGAGTGTGCTATTTGACCTGGAGCTACACTGGTGACACATCACATAAGCCACATTTCTCCAGTCACAGCCACAAATATGATTGTACTGTGATTATACTTGTTCTTTCTTCATAACACACCATTTTCAACAACAACAGCATAACATCCTTATTTTAACATCATGTCAACAGAAATATCGCAGTACAAAAAGAAAAAGAAAAAAAGCTGACCGACCCTATTTTTTTCAGCCCGTAAGACACACCTATTTGTTTAGTCTTTATTTATAAACTCTTGCCATATACCCGGATTTTACTACTCGCAACCAATGGAAATGCTCAGAATGGTGTACATATATTGGAGTTGGAACTATATTGCAGCAAGGTTCCATCCAGTACATGTTCCGAGAATTCAGCTCATACTCCTGTACTGTCATATAAATGTGGTTGCAATATATATACATACTTGTAAGTAGTGCATGCGTCAGTCTTTGTGAACATGTTATATACGGTATATGCATTGCACATGGTCTCCGGTAAATTAACTCTTTGCATGCTAGCGTTGAAAATATTTTTTTTGTATTTCTCTCTGTAAATATGTTTTGGAATTTCATTAGAATTGAGTCCTATGGACTCAATTCTAATGAAATTCCAAGACATATTCATGATTTACTGGGAGAAATGAAAGAAATTAATGAATTTTCGTCTCCTATTTTTGTTTATAGCCCACAAATTTCCCAGCATGCAAAGAGTGAAGAGGCTTATTGTGAAGCTTGATATTCAACTATTTTCCAAAGAATATACGTTCTCGTTTCTTTAGAATGAGCCGAAGTAAGAGTAATGCATTAAAATTTAGTTTAGTTGAAATTGCCCAGCCCACATGAATCTTGTAATTATTGTATTATATAGATACTTTTCTGCCCATTAGCTCGTCTCTTTGCTCCATTATGCTCCCATCTAGTTTAACTGTAGATTTGTATCGTATTTCTGAACCTAATTGTACAGAAAAGGTTTTTTGAATTGTTAAAAAAAAATATTTTTCAGTTTCTAAACATGTTTTACAATTAATCCTTACCAAATTATTTTAATTCAATTAATTACATTTAATAGCGTCTATAATAGAAACTTATTTCTAATGTTGGTATAGTATAGTATTTCACAACAGAAAATAAAGAAATTTCAAAATGTGTCCTTACTGATACAGGTATTACGAAAATGCCAATTTATTTATGCCAAGCCGTATTATCTCTCCTGGGGCCCGTTGCACTAAACTTCTTACGACTAAAATGTTCGTAAGTGCAAACTTATGATAGTCTGTAAATTTCACATTAACAATGTTTTCTTGTAAACAATTATTGGATTTACATTTATTGAGCATAGGCTGCATATGCAGCCTATGCTCAATAAATGTAAATCCATAAATTGAAATTTACAGACGATCTTAAATTTGAACTTACGAACATTTTAGTCGTAAGAAGTTTAGTGAAACGGGCCCCTGCTTCTCACAGTTTCTTGTAGCACTTACCTGAATATAACGCAAGTTTTTTGGGAATGTGATCAAATCAAATGGTGCGATTGATTATTTTTGTCATTTACTGTGCGTGAAGCAAAAAACCACATATTGGATATCTGACCCATCATCTGAGAAACGGTCACTTTAAGTCTTCATATACATCTGTTATATTAATGTGCTATATTTCTGTAATTCCTTGACAAGTTAATTGAAAAATAAAACTGGTATTATAGCTTTCTTGTGATCACCACCTGAGTTGCACCTGGTCTGGAAGCTCTAAGACGAGCACCGTAGTGCCTACTAGACAATCAAACGGCGCCCCAAGGCGACCCAGCGTGGGTCCATCCATCCAAACTGAGTGTATATCACTACAGGGCTCCAGATAAGGAATTAGTATTAATTGAGTATTGTCACTCCCATCATTTCTGAAGCAATTGGGTATTTCAAAATTTTAATTGTGTAAAATAGAATCACACGACTGTTTACACATCAGCAGACCGCACTTATTGAATAGTTTGCTTCTAAATGAAAACACATCTTGGTATTTCATTAGAATTGTCTCCTTGGAGACAATTCTAATGAAATACCAAGATGTGTTTTCATGGAAAAATAAGAAAATATGCTATATTTGTGGTATGTTTATTGTTTTCTGTAGCATGATAAAGATACCACAAATTTTTCATTGCTTTTTGATACTCACTACGTCTGATTTCAATTGGGTTTTTGGCAATTTTAATTGGGTATTTATGCAAATATGTACCATATCTGGAGCTCTGTCATGAGCTAGCAATCTGTACACTGATTAGCCAGCCCCAACAGACAGCCTTATATATCAAATTCATGGTATTTACCAGTGCAGGCTAGTTTGATCTGGTCCTCGTTGAGATCTGCTTTCAAAATATTATGCACTCGATAGTACTCGATAGATCAGGCTGTAATGTAGATTCTATTTATTTCATAAGCAGATTACCATACATTGAAGTGTTTGCATACTTATTATAGTTACTACACTGTATTATTACACTATGGAAGCCCATTTTACGCAATAAAAGCCAGCTATGCATGCATAATTTGATGATTCATGCGTGTTGTTCGTTGCCAACATGTATTGTTGCTGTGAGCCGTTACATGCTAACTTGTATAACATTGTTGCCAGCGTTGTGCTGTTTTGTTTGTACTGCAGTGTAGAGCCGACTATTGGTCATCGACGACTATCATTCACGTGTATGATTAACTCTTTGCATGCTGGGAAACTTGTTGGCTATAAATAGTTCAAAACTAGCGGACAAGAATTCATCATATTTTCTTGTATTTCTCCCCGTAAATATCATGAATATGTCTTGGAATTTCATTAGAATTGAGTCCTGCCGACTCAATTCTAATGAAATTTCAAGACATATTTACAGAGAGAAATAAAACAATACACTTAATTCGTTTGGCGGATATTTCCGCCGCTAGCACACAAAGAGTTAAGCCGGTTTTCCCAGCTTAATCATACACATGCACAATAGTCAACGATTAATGTTCACCGATGGTGAAACTTCTTCAAAATGTCCTAAGTTGGTCAGCAGCTCCACAGTAAAGTTCAAATAATGTAATACATGTAACCCTAAATATTTGGAAACCATTTGTTTTGGGAAACCCCTATAAAATAGGGGTTTCCCAAAACAAATTGCATCCAAATATACTGGTATTGCGCTAAACCAGTACAACCATGTTAACCCTAAACATAATGACACTCTTTGTTGTGGAAAACCAGATATTTATATGTGTCTCCTAGAATGAATTGTGTCTGAATATATAGGGTTATTGCGATAGCTGATGAACAATAGTCGGCTCTAGCATCAACGACTATTGTCGACGACTAATGTTCACTGATGTTCACAATGTCCTAACTTCTTCAGTGGCCCCACAGTAAAGTGGAAATAGCTACAGAAATGGCTTAAGTTATTTTTCCAGGCTTATCATACACATGAACGATAGTCGTCGGTGAACAATAGTCTGCTTTACACCGCAGGTAATTGACAAGTTGCTTTGTTTTGTAATACCTGAATGTACTTAAAGCAATAAAACCATCAGCTGTTTCATTTATTGTGGTATGTCTCAAGAACTCCTTGCAAACTTTAAACAGACCAATTTGCTTACTTCAAGAAACACGCCAGCTGATGGATTTATTACTTATATTTACCTTGCATTTTCTGATAGTTTCAAAACTATAAATAACCATTATGTGATGTAAAAATGAAGTTTCCTCTTTTATGTCTATAGTCTGTCCATCTGATTTACGTTAAAGTTTTTGGTTACTTGGGGCCCGTTTCACTAAACTTCGTACGACAAAAATGTTCGTAAGTGCACATTAACACTGTTTTCTTGTAAACAATTATTGGATCTACATTTATTGAGCATAGGCTGCATATGCAGCCTATGCTCAATAAATGTAAATCCATCAATTTAAATTTCCAGACGGTTCTAAATTTGCACTTACGAACATTTTAGTCGTATGAAGTTTAGTGAAACGGGCCCCAGTTATCTCTGCAACCATAAGTCCAATTCACTTGAAACTTCGTGTACTTGCTTCTCACCATCCATATTTCATTCCCATGTGGGCGACATGCCAAAGGTCAAGGCTAAATTACTTAGAAATTTGTGTTAATGTATTCAGCTAACATATATTTCTGCAACCCTAGGTACAATTGACTTGAAGCTTCATGCCCAAGGTCAAGGCTAAATTACTTACAAATTTGTGTTAAAGTTTTGGCAAATTTGTGTTGTCATCCATATTTTCGTTCTATAGCCTACATGTGCGACCCCTGCATTCAAGGTCAAGGTCACATGCATTAAATTTTTATATGAGCGACATCCTCCATTAGTGTTACTGATTTCTTGTTACATACTAATTCTATACTTAGTTGTATTTGACAATCAATTATATAATTTTCAGCTACTCTATTTCAAATCTGTCCCAGGTAAATATGTTATACCATATAATGCATGTATGAATGTACATTGAATTTGAGCCACGTTTTCAGTTTCAGTTTTATGTCACATTAGTTTACATTATGTTGCCACAGTTTTCCATAGCTGTTCTTTGACCTTAGCTGTTCATAGGCCGTTAAACCCCAACAAACAAACAAACATAGCTGTTCTTTGCTCCAGTCCAGTCTGTCTAGACAATAGGGAAGTTATGACAATCTGTAGCCGATTTCACCAATATTGCTGAGTGTACTCAGCAATATTGGTGAAATCGGCTACAGATGTCGATGAAATCGGCTACAGATGTCGATGAAATCGGCTACAGATGTCGATGAAATCGGCTACATATATCTACCTATAAAGTACACTTTGCGGGAGTAATTATTTATCTGCATTGAAATTCATTATTTCATATAGAACTAATGACTGTTTATGTTTTATGATTAAAAGTATGCAGCTTTCATATGCTTCATTTCTTGCATTACCACAACCACTGGTTTGATCGGAAAATATTTTATTACATTAAATTAAAAATTTATGAATTTATGCATAAATCGAAAATTGTTCCCCCAAAGTGTACTTAGCGATTTTGGTGAAACCGGCTACAGACCATTCCTCGGCTTGTGGATATAATCCACTCTGTGTATATACTGTTCTCATGCTCAAAATTGTGAAGTTTGATTGGCCGAGGCTGAGCTGTGCTCAGTCTCGGCCAATCAAACTGCATGATTTTGTGTACCAATTTGACAACAAGCTCAAAAAGTCATATTAGCATGGACTTGTGTTAAATCTTTCGTCATTCCATTATCAAGCTATAAATTAGGAACTGTGATTGGCCGAGGCTGAGCTGGCTCCGTCTCGGCCAATCAAACTGTATGATTTTCATTACCAATTTGGAGAACATGCTCAGATAAACGCCCCCGGGGCTATGCAATTCGTGGGGATCAAAACGTGGAAAGTTGGATCAAAATGTGTTATTTTCACATACAAGAGCCATTTAAAACAATGTTTTAAATGGCTTTTGTATGTGAAAATAACATATTTAGAAAGCAAATATGGGAGGGGGCTACTATTAGAGAGGGTGCTACAATTAGAATAAATACGGTACTCAATTGAAACGATAAATACGGTGTCATCGATTGAAACGATATCTGTACCATCGATTCAAGATTGCTGATACGATATCGATACATACTTTGAAGTATCGATATTGTCGCCCGAGTTTGCATAATTTTAAAATGTTATGTTTACAGCCCATGCATAGACAGATCTTGTGTAAGTGGTGTTGGTATGACAGTACCATCTACTATTCTGTTACAAGTTTACATGGCATTTTTGTTTGACCCGCGTTTGGCTCACATTTACACTATGATTGGTAGAACACAAGTGTTTTGTGGTTTCTGTACATTTCCCCGTGTGTTCATGTTTTGCGTTTTTGTCTCCGTGAGTTTATTGTTCAAAACACATTTGTTTTTGTTTCAGTGCATATACTCAGTTTTCATTCCATTGGCTAAAATTTTCATTGGATACGAAAACCAGAAAACATAAAACGGTTTGAAGTCGGTAAAAAAAGGGAAGGAAATGTGAATACATGGATTTGATTGGCTAATAGGAATACAGAAAATGTGTTTGGACATGTTTGGACCACGCTTGGCCCACATTTGGCCCCCATTTGGACCATGTTTGCCCCACTTGGCCCACATTTGGAACACGCTTGGACCATGTTTGGCCCACGCTTGACCCACATTTGGACCACGTTTGGACCACATTAAATTCTGGTTTCCATGTGGAACGGAAACACAGATGCTGCTGTAATATATAGAAACATGTCAAAATGATTACACTGTGAGGAAAATATATAATCTCCACGTTTGTTTACAATGATACCATGTTTATTGTGAACCACAGATGATTGATTCGTAATTTATAGAACCGCACTTAAAGAAATAGTGACTAACTGACCACTGTACACCTTCATGTATTTTAGACACACCTGCATTGACACGCTACCGCCTGCGCTAATCTTTCCAATATTTGTCATTTCTTTATTCCAAATACTTGAATATTGTACTTGGAGCCAAGCAGCTTGATTGGCTGAGCCTGACCTGTGCTACAGCTCAGGCTCAGACAATCAAATTGCTTGATTGCGCTTTGTCCATGCCAGTAGATGCTCCGAAACGTTGAAACTCTGGGCAAGCTTAACGCAGGGGTTGTGCAGCTAGCTGCACTGGGCACACGTATACAGTTTTAACCCATTCCTTTCAGAATACACCTGTACGGTATGAAATTTACTAAATGTTTTTATTATACCCCCCGCAACGAGTTGTGGGGGGGGGTATACTGGAGTCAGGTTGTCCGTCCGTCCGTCCGTAAACTTAACATCAGAGAAATATTGTTATAACTTCTATTTCCTTAAATCTAAAATGCTTAATATTTCACATATGCATTCCTGTAAGGCTCTGCTACCATGCTGTGCCAAATCCACGACCGTCCAACCCCCGCTGATCCCAAGGTCAGGGTCAAATACTTAGTCTCTTTACAAAACTTAACATCAGAGAAATATTGTTATAACTTCTATTTCCTTCATCCAAAATGCTTAATATTTTACACATGCATTCCTGTAAGGCTCTACTACCATGCTGTGCCAAATCCACGACCGTCCAACCCCCGCTGATCCCAAGGTCAAGGTCAAATACATGGTCTCTTTACAAAACTTAACATCAGAGAAATCGGTTATAACTTCTATTTCCTTGCTCGGATCTGCTTCACATTCACGTTCGTGCCGCCCCCGCTAAGCCCAGAGTCAAGGTAAGCCAATACTTGGAAAACTTTACATATTCAGGGGTACCTGGGCCCACGCGGGGGTATTCCGTAAGCCTCGATTACTGACCAATCTAGTTTTTGTTATTTCTCAATGAAACTATATGTTGTGACCACTCAATTGAACCGTCACGACGAGACGGTTCAAATGGTGGTCGCGACATATACTTCTGAGCGCATAGAAGGAAAATATTTAGGATTTTCCACAAACATAATGGCGTATCCTCAGCATGAAAAGGGTTAAATAGCACATTTCATTATTACTGGCTAGTTTATTTATTGCAAACTTAGGTTCTCTATACAATGGCATATACTTGTTATATTTCTCACATCTGTTAGCTATTGTCAATATACAACGTGCATGTTCACTTGTTGACAAACAGTGTATGTTTTAACCCTTAGACCGCTACTCACAACAATTGTCGTCTGCCGTTGCTTTTATACCTTGCCTTATTTCTCAATGAATACATGTTTTGACAGCATTTCAGAATCATTTCCAATGGAAATGATTCTGAAATGCTGTCAAAGCATGTTGTAAATTATTCTAAAGTGCTGTCAAAGCATGTTTTTGATAATAAAAATGGAAAATAAACAGCAGACGACAAAAGAAATAAGATAGCGGTCTAAGAGTTAATAACATTATAATGTTATGAAAACCTGTTTCTGTGAGTATGTTATGAATATGTGATATCATGTTATTGAAACGTGTTAAACATGACTTGATTTATGTGATATTTTGTTGTAACATGTTACATTATTTCAATATATAACAATAGAATAATGGCACATGTATTGTAGTCATAAGATATTGTGTCACATCACTATTGTTACAGATGACTGTTTTAATACAACATGTTTATAACAGCATTATATTTTATTATCACAAACCCATATTTATTTTAACCATTGTGTATGATGGGTAATTTAACGATCGGGATTCATCCTTATCGGAATGCCTACCGGAGACCTGGTTTGGCCCTCCCGTACGTCGTTGGCATTCTTGTATGTGACAGTTGAATCTGGTTATACCCATTATGTGAGTGTTACAGTTATTCGTAATCCTACTTTAGGGGAAGGGGCCAAGTGACTTGGTGTGGTATGGACCTGGCACCAGGTCAGGTTATTCTAATTTCAAGGCTGAATATATTTTTTCTCGATGTAAATATTCCGTTCTGATTTTAGGATTTTCCCCCCAATGCAGCAGGTTAAATACGGGATTGAACCTGTTTGCCCGGCCTTACATGACCTTAGCTGTTGATAGGCCGTTAAACACCAATACACAAACAAACAAATTGAACTGACCTTACCTGTTGATAGGCCATTAAACACCAACAAATTAGCCCACAAAGAGTTAATAGTTCTGGACACATTCTTTGTTTACTAGCACTACGTTAGTATTTTAATAGAATAGAACAATAACTGTTTTTTTCTTTACTCCCTCCTATCACGGTATGTTAGTTTATTTTGTTCTCACTTCTTGATGCTTTTTCGTATATTTAATGTATTTAAAGACCATGGTCCGTTACTTCAACCTGTGTTTCTGGTTATTCACAGTTAGATGTTTTAGAAATTTTATCGTGGTATTACGGTACAAGACTGTATTTATTATTATAAACTAACTACTATCGTCACTTACTTTTATAATTCCATCTGCATATGACCTTGCTGTTGAACAGACCTAAAACTGTATTAAATCAATCAATCAATCAATCAATAAATCAACCAATCATTCATTCAATTAATCAATAAATTAATTAATCAATCAATCAATCAATCATTAATTCCATTAACCAATCAATCAACAAATCATTCATTCAATCAATCAACCAATCAGTCATTCAATCAATCAATAATCATTCAATCATTCAAATTAACCACTCAATCAACCACTCAATCAACCACTCAATCAACAAATCAATCAATCAATCAATCAATCAATCAATCTTGTAAAATTGCTATTGTATGTGATCTCTCGTAACGAAAATATTTTTTTAACTTTTTTTTCAAAATATGTGCACATTGAATGTTAGTTCTGGATGATTCGTGTGTGTGCATATCTTTACGGTGAATACATCCTTACGGGTATTAACGGTAAACTCTTTCACCCCTATGTAACTAGAATGTATTTTGATCCATCAATTTTGCAACCAATCCAACCGTCAGACTAGTCCATTTATGAAAAGTGGGTGCTTTTGTCCTCAAAACTCTGAAAATTACTTGCAAAAAGTGCAGATCCTGATGAGACGGCTCGTCACGAGCCGGCTCATCTGGATCTACACGTTTTGCCTATACCACTATACAGGCCTGTGGTGTTTAAAGGGTAGGTAAACTTGCACATTGGAATAACACATTTCGGGCCCAGTGATCTGGTGCGCTACATGCAAGGGCGCCTGGCATATAATCAGGATGTTGTGAGTTCGGCGATTGGCTCATGTTATCATTATTGTCACTTCAGGATACTGCGGGCAGTGTTTCGTCGATTACAGGCGGTGAGGAGAATACAGACATAGAACGTTTGAAAAAGCGGCTTGAAGAGATGCAGGCTGAAAACACACACCTTCAACATCAGGTAGGTAAACGGCGTGTCCTACAGTGGCAGGGATTCCGCTGGCGATCGCCACTTTCGCAATTGGTGATAAAAATAAACAGTTGGCGATAAAAAATTACAATTTTAGATTTTTTTGTTTGTTAAAATTTTGATTGTTTTTTTGTTTTTTTGAAGTGGCGATTTTTTTTCCCCCCAGCGGAATCCCTGCAGTGGAGCCGTTCTACACTGAACACCCTGGGGACCCCCATGTGTTTAATAATTATAAATTATACTATGAAGCTGTGGAGGTTATTTTGTAGTCTTATCTTTTGTCCGCCCATCACGCAGTGGGAATTTTTTTTATAACTTCTGTTTTCTTCGTGTTTTCAGGAATGGGATATGGCGCAGGGGTAGAATACAGGCAGAGCTCCAGATAAGCTTTGTGTCTAAAGCGTACTGTACCCCCTGATTTCAAAATCATTGAGTATTTTACTTTTACAAATAGGTTATTGATTTTCTTCATTACTAAATAGGGAACAAATGATAAAAAATGTAACAAATTTAAATTGCTTTTTGCAGCTCAACTAAGTGAATTTTCAACTTTAATCAATGCGTATTCAGCTAAAATAATTGCGTAAAATACGCCTATACGCACCTTATCTGGAGCTCCGTACAGGACTTCAATACTGAAGGTTGCAAGTTCAAAACCTACCCTAGGGCATGAAAAATACTTTCCTAGTACATGTACATATGGGCCACGCCATACGAAAACCGGGCTTAATGACAACGTCATGAAAAGCAGTAAACGACGTCGGAAAAACGACGTTTCAAATTGTCTAGCGTCGCCGTAAAAGTTCACAGTTTGCCCTCCCATTTAGGTTTACTGGTGTCAGTTAACATTAAGTTAACAGAAAACGGAAAATGATAACTTACTGAAACTTTCACTAATATGAGACACGATACCTTGTACCTCGGTACATATATTATGACATCATGACTTGACGTCACGTACTTGTGACGTCATTGAACGTGAATACATGTTTGAAGTTATGGCCATGGTGTCGTGACAAAATATTATAGCAAGAATACTTGCACGAGTTCCTCACAGCATCAATGACTTAGAAATGCTTCAGGCGCTGTACATTGTCGCCTAACTGTCGTTCTTTGACATTTTTACTCTTTTTCGTCGGTTGTCCTTATGAATTCAAAATGGTGAACGCATAATTTAACTGGCTACATATCAGCAACGTCTTCGCTTACACTGCACTTTGATTCGTAAATAATCTTAAATATGAACAACCTAGTGTATGCCAACGATATTACCATCTATTATCTTAGTAAATTGAGACTTTTGAACAATTCTATCCAGTACTTAGTGAATGATATGCCATTTAATGCCACTCATTTTATCATAAATGGAGGTAGACACGCAGCTATATAATGACATAAATATCCGGGGTTTGTATTGAATTTGACAAATTAATTGGAAATGTGATGGTCATAAACTTGCTTTTCGCTCGATTTGTAGTATCAAATCATCAGTTTATCACTTGACTGCATAATAATGTATATCAGGCGATGGTAATGCGATCCTCAAGAAAGACACACGGCGACAATTATAAGGTATCACGCTACCAAATCTGCCCGGTATCGTGTTTTGTCACAAAGTTAATGTTATAAGCGGCCTACTGCCTACTTTAAAAAATGTCATCGCATACGAAATGTTAAATGATGTCGCTATTATTCCCCAAAATTATTTCAGACAGCAGCAAATAACAGGGAAACGCCTCACTCTGCCTTATTTGAAAATTATTCATACGAAATTACGTTACTAATGGGCCGCAATCCAAAACATGACGTTACATTAGCAACTGCAACACGAGCCATACACATTATGTTCATACTTTGTCTTGGCCTAATGGGAGACACTTGGCCAGGCTACGAGATATCCAAATTTGGTTGACATGTGATAAAAGATGACAAATCTAAAGGACTTGTCCGGGTATTTGATCAACACCCCTTGTATACGCCGTTGATAAAAACGTCGTAATTTGGACGTCATTGATCTAAAACGTCATATAAGTTTTTACCACGCGTCATAAAAATACTTCAAAAATGAAACATAATATGAGATACATTGATAATCTTGGCGGCATATGGCTGTTAAAAGATGTACAATTCAGAATACGTGAAAAAGTAAAAACTGAAAATGTTGTCATTAAGCCCGGTTTTCGCACGGCGCGGCTCATATATTTCCATGCCACTGATCTGTCGCATGAGACTTTAAAGTGTTGTTTCTATATGTAAATATTCCGTTCTGATTTTGGGATTTTCCCCCCAATACAGCAGGTTTCAAACGGGATCGAACCCGTATGCCCGGCGTCAAATGACCTTAGCTGTTGATAGGCCATTAAACACCAATAAACAAACAAACAACACTGTAAGTTAGATCTACCATATGAGAGGTGTCTGGTTTAGAGAGGTTTCACTGTAATTCAGGGGGTCGTTTCACTAAACTTCGTACAACTAAAATGTTTGTAAGTGAAAAATTATGATAGTCTGTACATTAACAATATGTTCTTGTAAACAATTATTGGATTTACTTTTATTGAGCATAGGCGGCATATGCTCAATAAATGTAAATCCATCAATTGAAATTTACAGACTATTCTAAATATGCACTTACGAACATTTTAGTCGTACAAAGTTTAGTGAAACGCCCCCCAGTAGCCTATTTCATCAACATTGCAAAGTATACTTTAGTAGCAAAGTATACTTTGAGGGAGAAATTTTCAATTTTATGATACATTTATTAATTTTTATTATACTGAATTTATTACATTATCACAGCCATTTAATGGCTGTGATAATGTAATAAATTCAGTATAATAATTCTGCATACTTTAAATCATGAAATATATGCATTTGTTAGTTCTATATGAAATAATGCATTTCAGGAAAAATAAATGATTACTCCCTCAAAGTATACTTTGCTAGTAAAGTATACTTTGCAATGTTGATGAAATCGGCTACAGGTCTGGGGTTAGGCTGTTCGTCATTCTGTTGCTGAAATTTCCTTTCAATTGTCAGCTAACATGAAACGGATCATAATCTACTGTCTGTTTAGTCGTACAAAGTTTAGTGAAACGCCCCCCAGGTATATGGGAAAGAATGGGTATAATATAGTCGTTTTATACCTAGTGGTATAATATAGTCGTTTTATACCTAGTGGTATAATATAGTCGTTTTATACCTAGTGGTATAATATAGTCGTTTTATTATGCTTATGATGAAGTATTTTCTTAATAATTCCAGCTCCAAGAAAATGGTGTCGTCCCCGAAGATAAACGACAAAACATCATGGTTTTGGAACAGGAAAATACGCAATTAAATTCCGAGATGAAACAGCTACGGACTGAAATTAATCTCTTAAAACTCTCTAGTGTCAATAATAACAAGTTGGAGATGCGGCCTAATGCAGGTCAAGATGACACCGATGACAGCGGTATAGGGACCAGTGACTTGAATAAAAGTTTTGATAGTGCAATTAATTCTAGTAAACTAGGTAGCAGTGAAAAATTGCCATTAAATATTGCCATTAGCAATGAGAACGAATCATTACGGACAGAGAATTCGTTATTAACGGAGGAGCTAGAATCATTGAGAGACACGTACAACAAGTTGGTGTTGGCGGGAGATAATCTACAGGATATGTATGACCAGTTGGTGATGGATAAAGAGCAGGTGCATGAAGAGCTTGAACAAGTTGTCAAAGACAAACAAGCCTTGGTGAAGGAAAATGAGTACTTGTTGTCGGATGGAAATGCAATGCATGATGATATTGAAAAACTTGTGCAGGAGATGGAGAAATTACATGAAAAGAACCAAGCAGTTCAGAAGGAAAAGGAGGAAATAGAGAAGAAGTTGAATGCCTTAAATGTTGCTGGAAAGGCTAGTGATATTGCAAGGATTATTGAAGAGAGAGATAAGTTGCAGACTCGGGTGAATGATATTGAGAATATGTCATCGAGGTTGAAGCATGACCACGATATAGTGCTAGAGGAGGTGCAAAGTCTACAGGCTCAAGTCGGACAAGTGGATTTCGAACGTGATCAGATTCAGCAAGAGTTTGATTCCCTACAGGACGAGTTTGAAAATGTACAACAGCAACAGGACGGCTTACAACAGGACTACACACAACTTGAACAGGACTATGCTGATCTTTTAGCTGATAAAGAGAAACTTGAACGTGAATTCTTTGATGTTCAAACTGCCAATGTAGTTCATGTGGAACAACAGAATCCGGGGTTAGAGACGGAACGAGACACTTTAAAGGATGCCAATGGAGTGTTAATGATGGAGAAGGAACAAATTGAAATGACCATTAAAGAACTTTCGCGGTCAAATGCCTTACTGGAGGAAGAACTAGGTAGTTTGAAAGATGCGTTAAAATTGAATGAAAAGGACAATAAGGAGATTTCGAGTTCTGAATCAGTCCAAGTGTCAAGACTAACCAATTCCACTTCCTCTTTACTGGTTAAGGAGTCAACGGATAAAATGATAGACAGCGCAGTGGAGAATAATCGCCAGATACGGTCACTACAGATCCAGATCTCACGACTACAGCAGCAGCTTGCAGTAGGTTTATTAGCTCTAGTTGCTTTACTAACCCATTAAATGCTGAGGTGAAACAGTTTTTTGCACTAAAAATAAACTTAACTATGCATAGAAATATATGTTGTTACCACTCATTAGAACCATCTCGTCGAGACAGTTCTAATGAGTGGTCACAACAACCTACATATATTTTGTTGAGAAGTAACAAAAATAGCAAAAGTTATTTCAAATTGTTTAATTTTCTTAATTATGCACAGAAGTACTCTGACATTAGAACCGTCATGTTGAGACGTTTTTAATGTGTGGTCACAACATATACTTTTGATGTTAAGAAACCGACAGAGAAAGTCAGAGAAATAGAAGCTGCCATCCCTGCTACACATTATTCACCTCTTGTGTGTGTGTGTTAATCACTCGGGGCAAAGTGCAATGGTGTGGTGTTATGATGTATTTTAAACAGTTTTCTGTATTTTCCAGGCAAGATTTTAACCGTGATAATGTGGATTTTGAATAAGGTATATAAGTGGTGGGGTGGGGTTTTCGTAGCCATGTATCCAACCATTAGCATTGACCGCACTTCACATCTTTGGTTAACCCTTCCTACGCTGTTGACGGAAATTGCCGTCTGCTGTTTTCGTTTTTGCTTTAATCCTTAAGAAAAAACTGGTATTGACAGCACATGAGAATCGTCTCCACTGGAGACGATTCTTATGTGCTGTCAAAACCAGGTTTTTGTCGAGAAATATTGACAATACGGTAAAACATTTCCCGCAGACGACAACATTTAATTCAGCATAGTAAGGGTTAACTTGCACATGAAATGTGTCTGTGACTGGAGAAATTGGGCTTATTGCATTTGTGACCAGTGTAGATCCGCATTAAATGTAAAATTCCTGTGGTCTGATAACAAAATATATTGCTTGCTAGAAGCATGCTGGGTGTTTCATTGATGGAGTGGCGAACAGTGCAGACCCAGATCAGACTGTGCGGATGCACAGGCTGATCTGGGGCTACACTGGCCGCATAAACCGTAAGCCCCATTTCTCCAGTCACAGCCACAAATGTCCACTGTGTCATGTGTGTCGTGTGTTAGAATGGGATTTCATCACTTAGCTGATAGATCTTTTAGTAGCAGTTTGAAACATTCTGACCGTACACCGTACTCAGACTAATTCTGTATTGAAGTAAGATGCATTGATTTATATTCAATGTAGACCCTGATTAGCGCGGGTGTGTTATCTCTTTTAACTCTATAAGCGTTATCTATCCAATATTTGCACAATGTAGATTCATATGACCCAAACGCATACGGATTAAACAAAAAACCACTTCCTTATTGTATTAGCATGAAATAGTAACTATCAAATATTTATGGGCAGTAAGGTTAGTAAATTTTAACAAATGACTTCTTACACTTAAGTGATTAAGTGTCATTGTGCAAACTTTGATAAATTTCCTCATCAGTCAGCTTACCAGGCAATCAATCAATCGACCAATCAATCAATCAATCAATCAAGTAACCAACAATTCAACCAACCAACCAACCAACCAACCAATCAACCAACCTTACCAACCAGCCAGCCAGCCAAGTTGCCAACCAACCAACCAACCAACCAACCAACCAACCAACCAACCAACCAACCAACCAACCAACCAACCAACCAACCAACCAACCAACCAACCAACCAACCAACCAACCAATCAACCAATCAATCAACCAATCAACCTCCAATAACCAACCAAACATCCAATTCACCAATCAATCAATCAATCAATCAATATTCCCATCTGTTACAGGAGTCTGACCACCATTACCGGGATGTAATCAACACATACAGGACCCACCTCCTCAGTGCTGTACAGGTATGTGGCTAAAACGCTGGCCATCTGCCATCTGCACTCGCTCCAAAACCCATAAACCCCATTTCTCCATGGACGGCCAGAAATGTGCTTTCTGAGCATTCACTCTGTTCCCATGCTTACAATTATGACGCTTGGCTTGGTTTGTCCAGGCAAAGGGATGGAATGTGGCCTAGAGGCAGGGCTCCAGATAAGGAATTTGTAATTGAGTATTGTCACTCCATCATTTCTGAAGCAATTGGGTATTTCAAAATTTTACTTGGGTAAAATAAAATCACACTACTGTTTACACATCAACAGACAGCACTTATTGAATAGTTATACCCCCATGTTGGGGGTATATAGGAGTCAGCTTGTCGGTCGGTCGGGACTCAGGTGGCTCGGTCGGTCGGATCGGTCGGTCGGTCGGTCGGTCGGTCGGTCTGTGGGTCTGTCGGTCTGTCGGTCTGTCGATCTGTCGGTCGGTCAGTTGGAAATTCCCTTCCTCTCTATATCTTCTACACCGATGCATGGATTATCAAATAGCTTGGCACAAATGTTTCTCATGATGAGAAGGTGTGTCGCGATCAATAACCACGCACCTACGTCCAAGGTCAAGGTCACAGTTGAAGGTCAAAGGTCAAACCTATCGAAATTCCCTTCCGCTCTATCTTCTACACCGATGCATGGATTATCAAATGGCTTGGCACAAATGTTTCTCATGATGAGAAGGTGTGTCGCGATCAATAACCACGCACCTACGTCCAAGGTCAAGGTCACAGTTGAAGGTCAAAGGTCAAACCTATCGAAATTCCCTTCCGCTCTATATCTTCTACACCGATGCATGGATTATCAAATGGCTTGGCACAAATGTTTCTCATGATGAGAAGGTGTTGTCGCGATCAATAAGCACGCACCTACGTCCAAGGTCAAGGTCACAGTTGAAGGTCAAAGGTCAAACCTATTGAAATTCCCTTCCGCTCTATATCTTCTACACCGATGCATGTATTATCAAATGGCTTAGCACAAATGTTTCTCAATATGAGAAGGTGTGTCGCGATCAATAACCACACACCTACATCCAAGGTCAAGGTCACAGTTGAAGGTCAAAGGTCAAACCTATTGAAATTCCCTTCCGCTCTATATCTTCTACACCGATGCATGGATCATCAAATGGCTTGGCACAAATGTTTCTCATGATGAGAAGGTGTCGCGATCAATAACCACGCACCTACGTCCAAGGTCAAGGTCACAGTTGAAGGTCAAAGGTCAAGCCTATTGAAATTCCCTTCCGCTCTATATCTTCTACACCGATGCATGGATTATCACACTATGCCCAGGGTCAAGGTCACAGACTTGATGCGTTTGAAACCTTAACGCTCTGCTAAATGGCTTATAATAAAAAATGCCTCGTTTTCTTTGGCTGCCAGTGGGGGTATTCGTGTGCCGATAGGCCAAATTTCTAGTTTGCTTTGAAATGAAAACATGTCTTGGCATTTCATTAAGAATTGTGTCCTTGGAGACAATTCTAATGAAATTACCAAGATGTGTTTTCATGAAAAATAAGAAAAATATGTTATAGTTATGGTCAGTTTATTGTTTTCTGCAGCATGATAAAGGTAACACAAATTTTTAATTGCTTTTTGATACTCGCTACTTCTGATTTTAATTGGGTTTTTGGCAATTTTAATTGGGTATTTAAGCAAATACGCAGCTTATCTGGAGCTCTGTAGAGGTTAGAGCAGTGGACTTCAATACCTGTAGCCTATTTCACCAACATTGCAAAGTATACTTTTCTAGCAAAGTATACTTTGAGGGAGTAATCATTTATTTTTCCTGAAATGCATTATTTCATATAGAACTAACCACTGCATATATTTGATAATTAAAAGTATGCAGAATTATTATACTGAATTTATTACATTATCACAGCCAAATGGCTGTGATAATGTAATAAATTCAGTATAATAAAAATTAATAAATTTATCATAAAATTGAAAATTTCTCCCTCAAAGTATACTTTGCTAGGAAAGTATACTTTGCAATGTTGATGAAATAGGCTACAGAGGTTGCGGGTTTAATTCCTGCCCTGGGTATTACAAATACTGTTGTAGTATTTTCATCCCACTGGTCTCAGATGAGACCATGACTATATCTGTTTCTGGAATGTTAAAACTCATTCACTCACTTTTGTCGAGGCAATCATCAGGGGCCCGTTTCACTAAACTTCGTAAGACAAAAATGTTTGTACGACGATTTCTATGAATTCACATAACATCTTTAAGTTATTGTGGTTAATTAACCCTTAGACCGCCACACACGCAACAATTGTTGTCTGCTGTTGCTGTTATATCTTGCCTTATTTCTCAATAAAAACATGGTTTGACAGCACTTCAGAATCATTTCCAATGGAAATGATTCTGAAGTGCTGTTAAAGCATGTTGTAAATTATTCTAAAGTGCTGTCAAAGCATGTTTTGATGATAAAAATGGAAAATAGAAAATACACAGCAGACGACAACAAAATTAAGATAGCTGTCTAAGGGTTAATGCTACCATTTTCAACCTGCATGTAAATGTCATTAAATCTGAACGAATCCACCAAATACTTCCCCAAATCGCATACTAATGACAACTTTACTATACGTTCTAGTTTTGCACTTACAAACTTTTTAGTCGTACAATATTTAGTGATTCGGCCTCCAGGGCCTTTGCTTAATCATGTTTTGATGATGTACCACGTTTTTACGCTCAAAATTAGGAAATTAGATTGCGCAAGATCTCAGCTGTGTGCTTAATATGTTTTGAAATTAGTAGTAATTCTCTAAATCAGTATTCTTTTCAATTCAATTCAATTCACTGCCAACTGACAAAAGGGACCGTATGATATTTGTGACAAGTATTTCAAAGAAAAATACAAATTGTAGCTTTCAGTAAAAAGTCTACATTTGTCAACAACATGCAATATAAAATATAAATGTTATACCTCCATTACAGGGCCACATGGATCCAGATGTCCGACAGGCGTTATACAACATCATCGAGCTTCGTAGCATGGAGCAGTACTGCTGACAATGAATACCCCACCCACCCCGCACATAAATCACTAATATCGCCCTGGGGGCCGTTTCACTAAACTTCGTAAGACTAAAATGTTCGTAAGTGCACAATTATGATAAATAAATGTAAATCCATCAATTGAAATTTCCAGACGATCCTAAATTTGCGCTTACGAACATTTTAGTCGTACAAAGTTTAGTGAAACAGGCCCCTGATGTTGAAAGTCGGCTAGAATTCCAGAACAAATGTGACTGGCGTTATTTGGTATAACATTATTTAACCATGGATCAGTACTGCTGATAACGAATAGCCCCGCCTGTATTTCAGTAATATCTATCGTACTGATGTTGAAAATTGCAACAATGTTCAAATGTGACTATATTCATCCATAAAAAATACCGCAATGCCTCTCGAATGCCGCTATGGCCCTGTATAGCATTGATGTGCAGATTCATGTTACATATTTTAGGTATATATCACTTCTCAATATGATCCAGGCCATTATTGTCAAGCCCGCTTGCGGAAACCGAGACAGTGATCACTGACGTCCGTGCGTGCGTGCGTCCGTGCGTCCGTGCGTGCGTCCGTCCGTCCAAAATCTGCTTTAAAGTTTTTAAATACCTTATATCTCTGCAGTCCAAAGTCACATTGACTTGAAACTTCATAAACTTATTAGCCATCATCCATATATTCATGCTGTGTCTCACTCATGCGGCCCCTGTGCCCCAAGGTCAAGGTAAAATGACTTAATAGAAGTTTGCTTTAAAGTTTCTGTCAAAATTTGCGTTAAAAGTTTTCACATACCTACTATCTGTGTAACCGTAAGTCAGATTTGCTTGAAACTGTGTATGCTTATTGGGCATCATCCATATATTCATTCTGTATCCCACTCATGCAGCCCCTGTGCCCCAAGGTCAAATGACTTAGAAGTTTGCGGTATTATAAAACATATTATTATTTACATACCTTATATCTCCACAATTGTTACTCCAATTTACTTCCAATACTTCCTTTTCATCATCAATATTTTCATTCCAAAGCCTGCCCATGTGGTCCACATGCCCAAGGTCAAGGTCAAATGATTGAAATTTGTGTTATGAAAGTTTTTACATACCTTATATCTCCACAACACTTACTCCAATTTACTTCCAACATCCAATACTTCCTATTCATCATCCATATTTTCATTCTGTAGCCTGCCCATGTGGTCCACATGCCCAAGGTCAAGGTCAAATAACTTTGAAATTTGTGTTAACGTTTTTACATACCTTATATCTCCACAACATTTACTTCAAACTTCAAATAATTCTTTATTATCATCCATATTTTCATTCTATAGCCCACCCATGCAGCCCACATGCCCAAGATCAAGGTCAAATGACTTTAAAATTTGCCTTAAACCTTTTACATACCTTGTATCTCCACTACCCTTAATTCAAACTTCAAATAAATACACTCTTGAGACCATCAAATGCCTCGGCGGGCTCGACATGCGGGCCACGGCCATCTGTAGCCTATTTCACCAACATTGCAAAGTATACTTATCTAGCAAAGTATACTTTGAGGGAGTAATCATTGATTTTTCCGAATGCATTATTTCATACAGAACTAACGATTGCATATATTTGATGATTAAAACTATGCATAATTATTATACTGAATTTATTACATTATCACAGCCAAAATTGGCTGTGATAATGTAATAAATTCAGTATAATAAAAATTAATAAATTTATCCTAAAATTGAAAATTTCTCCCTCAAAGTATACTTTGCTAGGAAAGTATACTTTGCAATGTTGGTGAAATAGGCTACTGATTGATAGTAGCGAATGCATAATGCAGTCACTACTATCAAAAATGTCCCGGATCATTTATACAAACAACATGCCTCGTATGTTTTATTTGTGGCATGCAATTGCTAAAGAATGTCCAATTGCTAAAGAATGTCCAATTGCAAGACAATTGCCACCAAATCAAGCATTTGGACTCCAAATGCTTGATTTGGTGGCAATTGTCTTGCTTAGCACGACACAGTAGCGCATCTGACACAAACTGTGTCTTGGTATTCTATTCTGTACTTCAAGGTCACTCATTTTATTTCGCTTACAGTTTTAGTTTCTTTCATATTGACATAGATTTATATTATATTTTTGGCCAGTATTTCCAAATAAAATATTAATCTGTATCCTGAATCATTTACATTATGCTCAATTTTCATCTCGTAACAAGCAAATTAAGGAGGTCCAATCAGTCAGTTCCTCACCCATCTTGTTTTTCTTTCTGTCATTTTTTAAACGGCCGTTTGACAAACGGGACATATTCAGGGGCGGCGGAAGCGGGGGGGGGGGGGGGGGGGGGGGGGGGGGGGGGGGGAGGGGGGCTTAGCCCCCCAATAATTCTGTAAAGTTTGGATTTTTTATTCTAATATATTTGTGTAATCATGAGTACTGGGAACTTTGCTGAGAACTTTGCTGAGAATGCAGGAAATGGCGTTTCACACCACTTGGATTTCAAAAAATTTCAGGGGGGCATGCCCCCGGACCCCCCTAGCGCTATCAGGCCCTTCGGGCCCTCAACATTGCGCCCCCCCCCCCAATAATGTTCGGCTTCCGCCGCCTATGATATTATATATTCCGGCACAGCTTGTCCATGCGATAACTCCAGTTCTACTTCACAGGTATGACACCAAAAAAAAAGCCTATTAAAAAAATACCATTACCCCACCCACCTGGTATCGTACTGTACATCACGTTAATATAATAGAAGATGGTACTGTACGAGACCCAGTGGTTGGGGTAATGGCTTTTTTTGTAATGGTCATTTTCTTTGTGTCACAGGTCCGAGTATTCCACCTGTGTTCTACTTGACAGATCCTAACCAAAATAGCTATACATGTACATGTTTATCGTAGCAACAGAAATAGCCCTATTTTTTTCAGGAGAGTTATCTTTATTTTCTGACCCTGCCTCGATGTGTGTTTATTGTGACTTGGCATTCTTGTTGCTTTTTTTTTTTGGCAAAAAATTCCCCTGTGACTTGACTTGAGCAGTATGTCCATCTGACTGGTTCTTATTCAAGGTGCATGATCACGTGGTTACAACAACAACAACGTCGCCCACTCCAAAGTAAGTATTATTTGATAATTTCCTTAATATGCAACGGATTTTGATGAAATATGGCGCAGCAAACGCGTCTTCATGAGATGCATTTGGCGGTCCAGGGAGTTTGGCACAGACTTATGTCGTTTTTGCAAAGAATCGATTTCCGTGGATTCTTCGCAAAAACGACAGAAGTTTAGGCGAAACTACAGAGACCACGAAATGCAGCTGAACAAGACGCGTTTGATGCGCCATATTTCATCAAAATCCGTTACGTAATAAGGACAATATAAAAGAATACGTACTTTCAATCGGATGGATTCTGAAAGTTTCAGTTCAGTTGTTGTTGTCACCATTGACTGGAAAATGAATTAAAAAGCCTTTTAGTAGCATGTAGCAACCAATCATCGGCATATCCATGGGACGGTGTTATACATTCCAATATATGTATATCTTATGTGTTCAGCATATTGTTATTAACGTGACCGTGTACTTATGGACTCGCAGCTGAGGGAATGTACCTTACAACATTGGCGACCAGGGGGCCGCTTCACTAAACTTCGTACGATTAAAATGTTCGTAAGAGCAGATTTAGAATAGTCTGTAAATTTCAATCGATGGATTTACATTTATTGAGCATAGGCTGCATATACAGCCTATGCTCAATAAATGTAAATCCAATAATTGTTTACAAGAACACATTGTTAATGTGAAATTTACAGACTATCATAATTTTTACACTTACAAATATTTTAGACGTACACATTTTAGTGAAACGGCCCCTTGCGTAGTACCAGATCAGACTGCGCATCCGCGCAGTCTGATCAGGGACTACACTGGTCACCATTTAGTCACTGACATACTTAGCCATACTGTCGTCAGCAATAGGATTATATCCTAAATCCAATGCGGAAATCGCCTTGTGAATCGGTTCCTGTAAATGGTATAAGGTACATTTTATTCAGCCAGCGGCTCATATACATTCATTCTTGATATTTTACCTGTGTTAATACCATGGTGTATATCTATTTTAATGCTTCAATATCTTGCCTATGGCATTCGTTTCTGTACAGTATCAAAATTATAAGAGTTTTATATTTATACTTTATTTTATTCTCGGTAAAAATTTTTTTTCAAGAGATGCAAAGCCTGTTTACATCCGTTAGCTAAATGGAAGCGACCTTTACAATGGGCATTTTGCATTGCCTTTCAATGTTCATGAAAATTTCATTCTTCTCATATTTTTTATGTTTAGCAAAACGTTTTGCTGGGCAACGAAAACTCCATTGATATTAATTGGCCAACTTGCAATGAAGCATTCGCATGTGGAGCTTTTCTTTGCCATTCAATGTTACTAACTAGAACACAATCATTTTGTGTTTATCATATTTTACATGTAAATATTTATGTATATCTGTTATAACTACGCAATATCTGTATTACCGATAAGAGGTGATATTGTTTTCTATCATCCGTGTAATTAATTAGGAACAAGTTCTTGGAATTAGAACGCTTGCCATGTTTTTGATGAACATTCCTGCCTAGACACTTTTGGCATATAATATTACTCGCCACGACAAAAAAGGCGTCATTGTCTTTGTGAACAGAGTAGACCCTGATCAGACTGCGCACATGCGCAGTCTGATCAGGGACTACTCTGTTCTCCGTTTTGTCGGAGAATAAAATATTTTCAATGATACACGTGTGTACGGTGACAAGGCACAACATTGGTTGGTCGATCAATTAACCCATATTTGACATGGACGGGCATATTTTGTAAAATGTGCTGACTTTCTTTATGCATATTACATACATGTACAAAATGTGCCATCTATGAAATTCCTATGTTCACTGATTCAACAGGTGAAATATGGGATTTGACCCCGTTAACCCGGCCGAAAATGACCTTAGCTGTTGTCAGGTTGTTAAGCACCATTAAATTAAACTTGCAAATGAAGTTGGCAAGAAGTGTACCAATATGAATTCCATATGAATTCCATATGAAAATAATATGAATTTCATATGCAAATAGAACACATTTCATATGTAGGCCTTCCCATGTTTAATGCCTTTGAATCAATATGATTTTCAAATGAATTTAATATGTGGCTGTGACTGAAGAAATGTGGCTTTTGGGTTTTGCAATCGGTGTAGATCCAGATCAGCCTGTGCATCCGCACAGTCTGGTCAGGATCTGCACTGCTCGCCATTCCATCAATGAAATGCACCACACAAGCAGTGTCGATCATTATTCGGTTTGAGAATTGCGCTAATTGATCAAGAGATAAACTGGTCACAAATTCCGTAAGCCCCATTTCTGCAGTCAGTCACAGCCACGTATGTGGCACATTTTGCAGTGTACAGGAATGACCATACTCAGAGATTGCATGTAACTTGGTCAGGTAGCTAAGAAAAGAGACTAACCATAATATAACTGACCTGTAGCCTATTTCACCAACATTGCAAAGTATACCTTTCTAGCAAAGTATACTTTGAGGGAGTAATCATTTATTTTTCCCGAATTGCATTATGTCGTATAGAACCAACGACTGCATGTATTTGATGATTAAAAGTATGCAGAATTATTATACTGAATTTTTTACATTATCACAGCCGAAATGGCTGTGATAATGTAATAAATTCATTATAATAAAAAATAATAAATTTATCCTAAAATTGAAAATATCTCCCTCAAAGCATACTTTGCTAGATAAGTATACTTTGCAATGTTGGTGAAATAAGCTACAGGGCGTGCGCTGGTCACCATTCTGTTAATGAGACAAACAGGTAGAAAACTTGGATGTGACATAAAAATGCCTATTAAAATAAATCCCATTACCCCACCCACCTGGATTTGTACTGTCATTACATGTATAAACATAATGTACAGTACAAATCCAAGTGGGTGGGGTAATGTGATTTTTTGTTGTTATGCCTCGGTCATGACTAACAGCTTTGATTAATCAGTGATTGTTTAAGCACAGATGATACCTGTGTAATTACTGTGATTCACTTTGTTGTGTGATAATACATATATATCACACAAGAAAGTAAATCCCAATATACATGCATAGAAATACATGTTTGACTGAAGAAACTGTGTCCGTATTTTTGGGTAAATACGATATTTGTCTTCACACACCTGTAGCATTTTAGCTGTTCCATATAGATATCATACATTTTAGGATACTATTCATCAGTATGCTTTTATTGTGCATATAATGTAAATGTATCTCATTAATTGTATTGTGCTTTTATCGTGCAGTCTTCCATAAAAATGTACATGAAAGTGTCGATGCCACCAGTTGAATGGATATATGGCTAAATGGTTAAGGGGTCGATGTTTAAGCATAAATAGAACATCACGTGGCTTAGAATACATATTACATTGAGCGCGAGTCTTTTTACAAAATGTAAAAAGATAAAAACTTACTGTTTCATGGACATTGATTGTACAACAAGATATGAAGACCATTTATTTGGTATTATTTTGGGAAAGCCTTGGTTGTGAATTGTGTATCTGGGTGTTATCACATAACTGCAATCTAACCAACGTTTGAAAAGCATGGTATAATACTTAAAAATAAGTAGCGTTATTACAGCAGTTATTTTTCGGTGTTGTAAGCATTTTTTCAGCATTCCCAATTTTTTCACAGGCCCCAGTTTCTTTAAAAAGTAAATGTACCTTTTACTAAATACCCGTATATCCCTATATGTACTTGTGTGATGTTTGTTTGCACCTTGTATGACATATTTTATATACTATTATATACAAATGTACTACATTCCAGCGATTCTCATGCATTCTCTCATTGTTGATAGTTGTTTTACATAAAGAACTGGTGGCTTTATATGTGGCTGTGACTGGATAAATGGGGCTTATGGGTTTTGCGACCAGTGTAGATCCAGATCAGCCTGTGCATCCGCACAGTCTGATCAGGATCTGCACTGTTCGCCATTGCATCAATGAAATACCCTCATGCTTCTAACGAGAAATATAGATTGTTATCAGTCTATCGAAGTCCAATTCTACCAAACTTGAACATGCATATATTGACAATATCTCACGCGAGTTCTTAACTCTTTGCATGCTGGGAAACTTGTGGGCTGTAAATAGTTCAAAACTAGCGGACAAAAAATCATCATATTTTCTTGTATTTCTCCCCGTAAATATCATGAATATGTCTTGGAATTTCATTAGAATTGAGTCCTGAGGACTCGATTCTAATGAAATTTCAAGACATATTTACAGAGAGAAATAAAACATACACTCCTAATTCGTTTGGCGGATATTTTCGCCGCTAGCACGCAAAGAGTTAAATTACGTATGTTACATGACCGGTTGCAGAGTTATTGCCCTTTGATTTTTCTGATTGGCTGAGGTTGTCTTGATGATAAATCTTATGTTTGCAGCGGGCAGCATCCGTCGCTTTTGCCGACTTTTTAGTCGGCTAGTTGACAAAATTTATTACATGTAATGCTAAGCAGTGTATCTTACACAGTCAATTAATAAATGCCTAATATGATGTACTGGTACAGGTAATATAAGGGATTTAGTACTAAACCCATTGACCCGGCCTTAAATGACCTTAGCTGTTGATAGGCTGTTAAACCCCAACAAACAAACAAAAAATGCCTAATATGGTGATGTAACTAAATGTCATTTAATGGAATAACAAACACTGCAGCTCCTCATCATACATACTTTGCACATGATGATCAGGGACTACTCTGTATACATAATTTAGGTACTTTTTGTCTAGCCCTTGTATGTGGAAAGTGAGACATGGCGGTGACAATTACGGCATCTGCAGCGTCGTTGTAGGTGTCAACAATTCTGTGTGAATGTTGAATATTTCCTTGTCATTACCAAATTTCATCAATAGCTACCTATAGATGGCTATACACACACCTTGATGATCCTGACATCCGTGAGTGAGACACTCGCCGGCGATGGCCTTGTTTCATTATTGGCACATGATGTTTCACCAATATGCACATTGTCCCGAGTCGATCTTATTGTGGTGTCAAGGTTATATTATTATACGTATAGATCTCTATAGAGATGCCATATTATTATAGCAACATTAATTAGCCCTTACACCGCTATCTTAATTTTTTGTCGTCTCCTGTTTATTTTCTGTTTTGCCTTTTTATCATCAAAAACATGCTTTGACAGCACTTTAGAGTAATTTACAACATGCTTTTGACAGCACTTCAGAATCATTTCAATTGGAAATGATTCTGAAGTGCTTTAAAATCATGTTTTTATTGAAAAATAAGGCAAGATATAAAAGCAACAGGCGACAATTATTGTGTGTAGCGGTCTAAGGGTTGGTTTATAATAGACAGCGATCTGGATAGCAACAACGATACAATGAATATGATTTCTAGTTGCGAAGGTAACTCTTGCAATCTACTCCCGTACCGTCCATAGCTAGCTACGGATGTTACGGGAGTAACTGCAAGAGTTACCGTTCGCAACTTGGGGGTTGTCATGTTTTCCAGCTCTTGGAAAGGCAATTTCCTGTGTTGTACGGCATTTAAATTCAGACTCCAACTGGTGGTAAACTGTGATCTATGTAAGCGCCGTGGCTGAACAGGGGGGTTGCAACCCCGGACCGCCCCTCCAGGTCCGCCCCTGCCATTATAAGAGTAGTAGGATTATTGATAATCCTATTACTTATTGGACGTGGGTCTCAGTAGTTCTGGTGTGGTGAAGACCTGGCACCATTTCAGGTTATTCTACTTTCAGGACTGAATATATCTTTTCTGTAAATATCCAGTTCTGATAAAGAGATCCCGTCCCCCACCATCCATACAGATGAAATATGGGATTCGACCCCATTAATCCGGTCTATTAGCTGTCGACAGGCCGTTAAACACCATTAAATAAATTACCAAAAATAACATTATTACTTTCATTCATTCACCATTCCAAGTGACTTTTGTGGTATGGCCCTGGCACAGGTCAGGTTATTCTAATTTCGGGGCACAATATATATTTCCATGTAAATATTCCGTTCTGACTTTGGGATTTTCCCCCCAATGCAGCAGGTTAAATGTGGGATCGAACCCGTTTGTCGAGCCTTAAATGACCTTAACTGTTGGTAGGCCATTAAACACCAATAATCAAATCAACTTCATAATGTTGTATTGCAGCTATTAAATGTATTATGGGGGCTGGTTGTGACTGACGTATCATATTTGTAACCATAGTAACTGTTTGACACGTGGTTTTACCATTATTAATTGGAGGAAGAGAAATTACACCATATTTGTTGAAATTTATTTTCATGATTCTCATGAAAGAATCATCCATCATCTGTGGTTGTCACTAGAGAAATGGGGCTTATGTTTTTTTGCGACCAGTGTAGATCCAGATCAGCCTGTGCATCCGCACAGTCTGATCAGGATCTGCACTGTTCGCGATTCCACCAATGAATTGTATGTGACAGTTGAATCTGGTTATACCCCTTATGTGAGTATTACGATTATTCGTAATCCTGTTTTTAGGGAAGGGGCCAAGTGGTGGGGTATGGACCTGACACCAGGTCGGGTTATTCAAATTTCAGGGCTGAATATATTTTTCTCAATATAAATATTCTGTTCTGATTTTGGGATTTTCCCCCCAATACAGCAGGTTAAAACGGGATTGAACCCGTTTGCCCGGTCTTATATGACCATAGCTGTTGATAGGCCGTTAAACACCAATAAACAAACATCCACCAATGAAACACCTGTCATGCTTCTAACAAGCAAAATAGATCATTATGAGGCTACAGGAGTATGCTATTTGATCAGGAGCTACACTGGTCAAAAATCCCATAAGCCCCATTTCTCCAGTCACAGCCACATTTGTGTTACACAGAAGCCATTATTACATTGCTAATATATATTTTGGAGGAAAATGCCAATGAAAGTATGTTTTATACCTCAGATTCTATGGGTTGATGAATAATAAACATGTAAGAAATCACTTGATGTTGGTGTCATTGTACGTGACATACCCCATGTTAATATTAACCCTTAGACCGCTATCTTATTTTTGTTGTTGTCTGCTGTTTATTTTCTATTTTCCATTTTTACCATCAAAAACATTCTTTAACAGCACTTTAGAATAATTTACAACATGCTTTGACAGCACTTCAGAAGGAAAGATATAAAAGCAACAGCAGACGACAATTGTTGTAAGTAGCAGTCTAAGGGTTAACAGTTTTCTCCTGATAACTTGGGAGATGGCCACAACAAGTTGTGCTTTCAGTCAAATCAGATGACGAATAGGAAAGGTTTTATACAGGCATTTTTGCTTTTTCCTCAATCCTCCGAAATGGTGAGTTTACCATAATGTGGCAACTCAACAACAGGGGCCCGTTTCACTAAACTTTGTACGACTAACATGTTCGTAAGTGCAACTTTAGGATCGTCTGGAAATTTCAATTGATGGATTTACATTTATTGAGCATAGGCTGCATATGCAGCCTGTGCTCAATAAATGTGAATCCAATAATTGTTTACAAGAAAACATTGTTAATATGGAATTTACAGACTATCATAATTTTGCACTTACAAAAATTTTAGTCGTACGAAGTTTAGTGAAACGGACCCCTGTACCGTAACCAGGATGACGCAGATGAGGCAATCACTCTTCAGTCATTTTGCAGAATTTAAGAATTAAACAAATCCCTGGCGTGGTGACTGGAGAATGCTCCCTGACCCCCATATCGGGACTTGGGGGCCCGTTTCACTCAACTTCGTACGACTAAAATGTTCGTAAGTGCAAATTTAGGATCGTCTGGAAATTTCAATTGATACATTTACATTTATTGAGCATAGGCTGCATATGCAGCCTATGCTCAATAAATGCAAATCCAATAATTATTTACAAGAAAACATTGTTAATGTGCAATTTGCAGACTATCATAATTATGCACTTACGGACCATCCTTATTAGGATTTAGCACAGTAATCCATCGTTATCTGGATCCACACATTAACGCTGAATTCGTATTTACCAGGATTTGACACCAGGATGAATCCCTTATTATCATGATTTAACGCATCAACCAATGAATTCCTCCGCATGATGACTTGACACCTCGATGATGAATCCGTACTTACGGTATCATAGTTTGACACTGCACATCGAATTCATCCTTACCAGAATCTGGGGGCCCGTTTCACTAAACTTCGTACGACTAAAATGTTCGTAAGTGCAAACTTATGATAGTCTGTAACAACGTTTATTTGTAAACAATTATTGGATTTACGTTTATTGAACCTATGTTCAATAAATGTAAATCCATCAATTGAAATTTCCAGCCGATCCTAAATTTGCACTTACGAACATTTTAGTCTTACGAAGTTTAATGAAACGGGGCCCCTGACACATAAACGATGACTATATCCTTGAAGATCCATTCACATCTCAAATGTGAATTCACCCTGAGCACAATTTGACACATTGAATTCATCCACCGCATGGTTTGACACACCACAATGGTGAATCCGTATATAACGATATTTGACATTTAGCCCTTACTACGCTGAATTAAATGTCGTCTGCTGGAAATGTTTTATTTTCAATATTTCTCGACAAAAACCTGGTTTTGACAGCACATGAGAATCGTCTCCAGTGGAGACGATTCTCATGTGCTGTCGAAACCAGTTTTTTGTTAAGAATTAAAGCAAAAGTGAAAAACAGCAGACGGCAATTTTCGTCAACAGTGTAGGAAGGGTTAAAGGAGTCTCGAGAATGATTCACACACCCACTATGAATCCATTATCTGGCATTATTCTACAACTCGAAGCTTATTTGAAAACTGAACGACGAATCCATGATATCCTTGTCACCGATGAATCACTACCGACCTGGATTTGACATCTCAAAGATGAATCCATCCTTATCGGAATATACATCAACGATAAATCAACGTATTGCCATGATTGACACTTCAACGGTGAATTCGCCCTTGAAATAATTCCATGATTCATAGGATTCACACCTCAACGGCGAATCCACCCTTACCTGGTTTCACACCTCCTTACCGGGATTCACACCTGGTGCCAAGGTTATGTAACCCGAATTTTCCATATCTGTAACACAGGGCTTGTAAGTGCTAGACAGTTTGTTTATTAGTGTTTAACGGCCTATCACCAGCTAAGGTCATGTAAGGCCGGGCAAACGGTTTCGATGCCATTTTAACCTGTTGCATTGGGGGGAAAACCCCAAAATCAGAACGGAATATTTATATTGAGAAAAATATATTCATCCCTGAAATTTGAATAACCCGACCTGGTGTCAGGTCCATACCCCACCACTTGGCCCCTTCCCTAAAAACAGGATTACGAATAATCGTAATACTCACATAAGGGGTATAACCAGATTCAACTGTCACATACGATTAATTGGTGGAATGACGAACAGTGCAGATCCTGATCAGACTGTGCAGATGCACAGGCTGATCTGGATCTACACTGGTCGCAAAGAAACATAAGCCCCATTTCTCTAATGACACCCACAGATGAGAACAAATGTATTCAGCCTGAAATTAGACCTGACCTGGTGCCAGGTCCATACCACACCAAAGTCACTTGACCCCTTCCCCTAAAATAGGATTACGAATATCGTAATACTCACATTAGGGGTATAACCAGATTCAACTGTCACGTACAAAATGCCAAAGACGTATGTGAGGGCCAAACCAGGTCTCCACTCGGGATTCCGGTAAGGATGAACCCCGATCGTTAAATTACCCGTCGCCTGCTCCCACCTGCCACCCACGTGCTAGACAGAGCATTCGGGTTAAATGATCTGATGTGTTTAGAGAATGTGGCACAATTCAAGATCTCCGGATTTTCTTCTGACAATTTCCTCCATTCTGCGAGCCATTCAATCAAGTGTCTCAAGCACTGCCACATGCTTCTAGGAGGTCCTTACACCTAATTAATCTCTAAGCGCCATCTGTTATAAGGAGTTCCTTGTATCCAATTAATCTCTGTTGCTGATCTCCAAACGTCACTTGTATAAAATGAATGGAACCAAAGTTGGTCATACACAACCGCCTGCGTTAACCCTTACTACGCTGAATTAAATGTTGTCGTCTGCTGGAAATGTTTTATTTTCAATATTTCTTGACAAAAACCTGGTTTTGACAGCACATGTGAATCGTCTCCAATGGAGACGATTCTCATGTGCTGTCAAAACCAGTGTTTTGTTAAGAATTAATGCAAAAATGAAAAACAGCAGACGGCAATTTCCGTCAAAAGCGTAGGAAGGGTTAATCTTGCACAATTTAGCAACGTTTGTGAACTTCTATTGGCCATGACAACTCACATATCAAGCAATGCAATGAATCGAATCAAAGATGACCGCAGATAACCGCCTTCGTTAATCTTGTTCAATCAACGTTTCTGAACAATATTGGCAATGCCAACACGCAGTCAAGCAGTTTGATTTGATTGTCTGAACCTGAGCTGTAGAACAGCTCAGACTCAGCCAATCAATCTGCTTGCTTTCAAGCACAATTTTCAAGTACGTTGAAATAAATAAATTCACAAATATTGGCAAGATTAGCACTGACTGTAGTGTATATACGACCAGGGGCCCGTTTCACTGAACTGCGTACGAATAAAATGTTCGTAAGTGCAAACTTATGTTAGTCTGTAAATTTCACATTAACCATGTTTTTTTGTAAACGATTATTAGATTTACATTCATTGAGCATAGGCTGCATATACAGCCTATGCTCAATAAATGTAAATCCATCGATTGAAATTTTCAGACGATCTTAAATTTACTCATTTGCAGTGTTAATCTTTCGAATGGGACTTGTATGTTAGCGGTTTCCTGGGTGTTTAGATCACTTTCACCTTCATTTGTTTGTGGCCATCTTGTTATACACCCGTCTATGATTCCGTTAGTAACTAATCACAGTGGGTGCAGTACCATGGGCGGATTCAGCGGGGGCGGACCCGGCGCGCCACCCCCCCCCCCAAACTTCGCCGTTACAAGGCACGTTCATGCCAAGTGCCATGTATTCCTTGCATTTTTCGGTCGTTTTCTTATTGTTTCAAAATTTAAACGTTTTCAATCAAAAATCATGTCTAAACATACTGTGACAGTGTCAATATTTTTGCTCCAAAATGCGCCAGAACGCAGGAAATGCGATGTAGATTTCAAAAACTGTCCGGGGGGGGGGGGGGGGGGGGGGGGGGGGGGGGGGTGGGGGGGGGGGGGGGGGAATGCATAGCTCGTTCGATAATATAGTCAAGTATTGCAAAATAGTTACGCCCCCCCCCCTAACCCGAAATCCTGGATCCGCGCTGAGTACGTCAGCTGCTTTTTAGTCCGGTTTCAATCTATAGTTTCTCGCGAAATAACCCAGAGACGGCTACAGCTATAGCAATTTTAAAATATCAGCCAACCAACCAACAAACCAATATATTTATCAACGAAGCCAGCCAGCCAGCCCGCCCGCCCGCATGAAAATCGAGTTGCGATAGTTCGACCCAATTTACCCGTGAATACCGAGTTTCAGTAGTTCGACACAATATGCTCGTGAATACCGAGTTGCAGTAGTTCGACACAATTTGCCCGGGAATACCGAGTTTCAGTAGTACCGAGTTTCAGTAGTTCGACACAATTTGCCCGTGAATACCGAGTTTCAGTAGTTCGATACAATTTGCCCGTGAATACCGAGTTGCAGTAGTTCGATACAATTTGCCCGTGAATACCGAGTTGCAGTAGTTCGATACAATTTGCCCGCGAATACCGAGTTGCAATAGTTCAATACAATTTTCCCGTGAATACCGAGGAATACCGAGTTTCAGTAGTTCGACACAATTTGCCCGTGAATACCGAGTTTCAGTAGTTCGACACAATTTGCACGTGAACACCGATTTGCCGTAGTTCGACACAATTTGCCCGTGAAAATTGTCGATGTTTGAACGGGATCGAATATCGATGACTGTTAAGGTACGGACAATCACTAACTCGTGGATTCCCCGCTAAGTATGATTCCTTCAAAACGGGGAATTCACTTTACATGGCTAAGTTGACATATTGGCACGTCCATCGACTGAATGATCCATCGCCTGTAAACACGGAACTGTCGCAACATGACAGGCAGGGTTGATACCACGGCACCGGGCAAATTAATACAATTGATCGGCGAATGGGAGAAGAACCTCATTCATAGTATTCATAGTACATATAGCCATAATTACCACACGACACATGTTTGCGCTATATACACGTTCGTTACATGCTAAAATCACTCCGTTATTCTTAACCATTATGCGAAAGACGTAAATTGTCGTCTGCTGTTGTTTTATATTTTGAGTTCTTTTTCAATAGAACATGGTTTGACAGCACTTGCGAATCATTTCCGTTGGAAATTATTCTAAAATGCTGTCAAACCATATTGTTGATGCCTAATTTGTTATCGATTTCCCCCCAATGCAGCATGTTAAAACGGGATCGAACCCGTTTGCCTTACATTACCTTAGCTGTTGATAGGCCGTTAAACACCAATAAATAAACAAACTTTAACCTTTGTTAGCTTCACATTTTGGCCGAAACACTTGTTTGCGTCGTGGGTGGCAGGTGGGAGCATGTGATGGGTAATTTAACGATCAGGGTTCTTCCTTACTGGAATTCCGATTGGAGACCTGGTTTGGCCCTCACATACGACTTTGGCATTTTGTTTGTGACAGTTGAATCTGGTTATATCCATTATGTGAGTATTACGATTATTCGTAATCCTATTTTAGGGGAAGGGGTCAAGTGAATTTGGTGTGGTATGGACCTGGCACCAGGTCAGGTTAATCTATTTTCAGGGATGAATATATTTTTTCTCGATGTAAATATTCTGTTCTGATTTTGGATCCCCCCTTCCAATGCAACAGGTTAAAATGGGATCGAACCCGTTTGCCCGGCCTTTCATGACCTTAGCTGTTGATATGCCGTTAAACACCAATAAACAAACAAACAAACTTGTTTGCGTCAAAAAGATTGTACAAGCTTCTTCATCATGATATAACTTTAATATTATGTCACGGTTTGTATGTAACTCACGATGGGCAGAAGGTGTGTATTCGTGCCCGGTTAGTTCAGTCGGTTAGAGCGATGATATGGTAAAGCAGAGGTCCCTGGTTCGAGTCTGGGCCGAGTGGATATGATTCGAATGTGCCAACAAGGCGTATTTTAATTGAGTTGAAACTGTAAGATTAAATTAAAACAGCAAATGGCAAACTGTAATTTTGCACTGGAATGCTGAAAGGTCTCGCTGTTCACTGGGCGAGAGGGGGAGGGAGCCTGGGAATGATAATGACGGATGCTTAAACGGACGTAAATCTCCATTCAATCAACCAAAACCTGGAGTAAGTCCGTGCACAATTGTGCCATTTTAGCTAAAAGATCCAAACTAGTGCGTCTAAAATTATTCGGAAAACGGCATTTTGCATTTAGTTATGGTGTACAACAGAATGGTTGCGTTATTTCGGACATTTTACTGTGATCTGTCCTTCCAGATGCTAAAATAGGACATGGAAGAAACACAAAACGGATTAACGTTTTCTACGTTACGTTAGCACATTCAAACGTGACCAATGAAATGCAAGCATTACTGTCCAATCAAACAGAACGTAACGCCAAAACGTGATCCAATCAACTGCGCCTGACTGCTGTGACGTCGCATAACGTCGTTACTAGCGACGACGAATTTCTTCATTGTACGTCGTACATCCAACGAAGCAGCACGTAGTTTGAAAATGGGCTTACGAAAAATCATTAACGCCGTTTGCGCGCGACTTCACACGTTGATCATGATTCATCAATTCATCACTTCTGACCACTTCACATGGGACGGCAGCATGAGCGACAAAAGTGGCACCAGGCAGGAAAAGAGGGGCGGACACAGCAAAATGGCCTCGGCAAACGCACCCCGCTCGGAAATGGGTGATATGGTAGGTTTATTCAACTTGGTTGCAGGCACAGTAATGCGTCTATCAATGTGTCGCCCAGCATATATAGTGGTGATGCAAATCCATGTATATAGATACATTAAAATGGACTGTCTAATTCCCGATTCTAATAATTATATTTCTGTCTAATTTCGGGGGATTGGAAGGAGGTTGGAGTTACATTCTCCTGCTAGGGCTGATGAAACGGGATGACTTGAACGTTTAATATTCCGAACCCTGTATGTTGTGCTAAATCCCGCATCAGGGTTTTCTCGTCTAATTCCCCGCGTACCGCCCCTGGAAGACATTTATGTGAGCACAAATTCCCAGGAAACGCATACAGTATATACAGTAAAACCTCTGAACATGGGACCCCATTGTTTTTAGCTTCATTCTCATTTAGTTCATTGTCGTATCTGTTCATGATTGAAAATGACACAACTTATTCATCGAATGCTTAATTACAGTGGAGCCTCTATAAAACGGACACCCGGTCAATCACATTCAGGCGATTAAGCTTCTCTCCACCCTCACTGTTAGACGGTGGTTCCAACTGGTCTAACTATACTACTTGATTAAGCAATGTGACTGCTCGATCGCAGTTAGTATCTCCTAATTAGGAGATAAAACATTTTTAGCATTGACACTGTCGTGTTCGTTCGTGTGTGCACTTACACGCTGATCCCACTGTAATTAGGAGATAGTAAGTCCGAATTAAGAGATATTAACTCCTACTCCTAATTAGGAGATAGTAATTAAGTACTACTTAGGAGATAGTAATTAAGTACTAATTAGGAGATAGTAAGTCCTAATTAGGAGATACTAAGTCCTAATTAGGAGATAAAATAGTTTAGCATTGGCACCAGGACGCTTCCATATTTCCATTCCACACAGTGACGTGTTGTACTACTTTCTACGACAGGGTGGCGCGAGTATGGCAGCAGTTCCAACAAAGATTCACAACAAAACGGTGTCCAGGCGAACACAGGTAAAATACAACTTATTAACGGACCTGTGCAAACGCTCCTATTTGTGTGCTGTGTCGATGTTAGATATTAAATAATCGATTAGATGTGCGTCTGAAAGAATTGAAAGAGAAAGAAAAACTTATTATTACCTGATCTAGGCTCGTTCGTATTTGTGGCTGTGACTGGAGAAATGTGGCTTAAGAGATATGTCACCAGTGTAGCTTCTGATCAAGTAGTCCACTCCACGCAGTAGCCTGATAACGATCTGTATTGCTTGTTAGAAAGATAACTAGTGCTTAATGGAATGGGGAACAGTGCAGATCCTGATCAGACTGTGCGGTCCAACCACAGACACAACTGCCTCCTAATACATATACAACGTGTCGATGCCTTCAAACAATAAAGGGCATATATGTTGTACACGCTAATTTGTTGCCCATGCAAAACAACAAGTACAAGGCAATGTTCAATGATTATCGAACAAAGCAACATGTCCCCTTTTTGCCAGTTGTTAGCTACCTGATTATAATATGCCATTCACTTGACCTTGACTTACATTTCCTTGTTGTTTCCTTAGAGAACTAAACCACATATGTGGCTGTGACTGGAGAAATGAGACATATGGGTTTAGCAACCAGTGTATTTATGATCCTAGCGAACAGTGCAGATCCTAATCGGACTGTGCGGATGCACAGTCTGATCAGGATATGCACTGTTCGCTATTCCATCAATGAAACACCCATAATGCTTCTAACAAGCAATATAGGTCGTTATCAGGCTACATGAGAGTGCTATGTCGATCAGGAGCTACACTGGTCAAGAATCCCATAAACCACATTTCTCCTGTCACAGCCACACATACAAGTTCATATACGTTACACTTTGTTTGACCTTTTATCAGTTATTTCTCTTGTGGAGTCCGACGAGTTTTATGTTTTCAGGTCCGATGCCATGAAACAGTATGTGATGTCACGTGACCACATGGACATGTACGTGTATTATATTTGCAGGTCCGGGCTTGGGCGGACACGAAGCCGTATGTGGCGTCATACGACCACATGAACGTGTTATCTATTTCTAGGTCCGAGTCCGGAAGGACACGAAGCCGTATGTGGCGTCACGTTACCACATGGGCATGTACGTGTTTTAAATTTGCAGGTCCGAGTTCGAGTTAGGAAGGCTGCACACAAACGCATACCGTTCGAGTTCGCGCGTCACGAAGCTGCATGTGACGTGACGTGGACACATGCACGTGTTTTATATGTCTAGGTCCGAGTTCGGGCGGTCACGAAGCCTTATGTGGCCGTCACGTAACCCAGGCCCGTACACAGGAATTTATATAGGGGAGTGCATTATCGACGGCATGAAGGGCCGGAATTGCTAAAACAAACTTTTTACACGTCCACGGACGGACCTCGGTCACCCCCCCCCACCTGCATACGGGCCCGGTGACCTCATGCACGTGCTTTATATATCCAGGTCCGATTTTGGGCAGTCACGGAGCAGTATGCGGCGTCACGTGACTACATGGACGTGCTTTATATTTTCAGGTCCGAGTCAGGAATTAAGGACACGAAGCCGTATGTGACGTCACGTGACCACATACTCGTGTTTTATATTCCCAGGTCCGAGTTAGGAAGGAGACTAAGCAATCTGTGGTGTCACGTGTCCACATGCACGTGTTTTAGCAGTATGTGGCGTCACGTGACCACATGCACGTGTTTTATAAAACATTTCCAGGTCCGAGTTCGGAAGGACACTAAGCAATATGTGGTGGCACGTGTCCACATGCACATGTTTAGTAGTATGTGGCGTCACGTGATCACATGCACACGTTTTATATTTCCAGGTCCGAGTTCGGAAGGACACTAAGCAATCTGTGGTGTCACGTGTCCACATGCACGTGTTTTAGCAGTATGTGACATCACGTGACCACATGCACGTGTTTTATATTTCCAGGTCCGAGTTCGGAAGGACACAAAGAAGTATGTGGCGAACTTGAAGATGAGACGCGGCCTTATCCAGGCGGAAAACGATTTCGAATTGTACGCCGAGGGTTTCAACAAGAAAGACATCTACGGCACTCCCGCCTTCATCTGGCTCGCCGCAAACGCAGAGTGATCCGCTGTATATACTGGTTCCAATATCCGGAAGCTTTAGATGTTCGGTCTCGGACATTTACACAGTATCTAAATGATCATCATTCAGAAATCAAAACGCATTTACACTGATGTCTATGACATAGAGTCTTATAAAATAGCAAATTAAATACACAGGGTATTCATTTACTTTCAATGTATTTATTTTTATTTGTGCCCGGCTGTGATTATTAAAGGCACCGGGTCTCAGATATGCATAGACAGTGGTGCAACAGATTAGGAAAATATAGTTTAATTGTAACTTTGTATCGAATGTCTGAACCCCATTGTACCTATAAGCCGCGTGGAAAAAATGTGATTGGTAAAATAATGTTTATAAAATAATACTGAATAATACCATGCGATTTTGCAACGCTTGTTGTTTAAATTTGCAGTATTATACACATGTTTTGCAATGGATGGTTACTAATTCATTTCATTTAAATTACTTTCAATAGCGTCTTTATTAACTTTCTTTATAAATGTGGTATAGTATGATGTTTTCTCAACAAATATAAAGACACTTCACAGTTGTTCCTTACTCGTACATGCATAGCAAAAATGGCAAAGTTTGCCAAACTCAATTATCTCCCTTGTTTAAAACGGTTTCTGATAGTACTTGAATATATAGAGGATATTCATATTTTTGCTGTAACGAATATGACATATATGTTCATCGAGTGGTGTGAAATGTCCATATTTCACGAGTGCAGTAACGGCACCCGTGAAATATGGACATTTCACACCTCGAGGTGAACATGTATGTCATATTCGTTGTAAAAATATGAATATTCTATTTATTTATTGCTCCATGGAAATTAGCAGTTTTTTTTAGACTGTATACGGTAATGACTGTGTATTTGCAGCCTATTTGCGCTGTTTTACTGCCGATGCGCGTTATAAATATAGATAGCGGAAGTAGTCGTATTTTCACTGGAAGTTGTTTATTTCATCGATGAGAACATATGACTTTTATTTACATCGTATAACTATGTATTTCATGGGTAGGTATATAATAAAATGCATGCTTTTGGAAATGTCATCAAATAAAATAGTCAAAGAAGCGACAACCCACAGAAGTATGATGACTGTGTCTCAGTAGATGCCTCAGATATCCAATATGTGGCTTTCCGTCGCTCCATGCACAGTGAATGACATACAGTGGAACCTCTCTAAACCGGACACCATGGGAGGTCCCCAGCAGGTGCGGATCCAGGCGGGGGCGTGTCCGGCGCACGCCCCCTCTAACATTGGTCGAGTTTAGATTTTAACCAATTTTTTTGTGTGGAAAGATCTGATTATTTCCTTATTTCTCACACAAAGTGTATGTATGTTGTTACCACTCAGTTGAACCGTCTCGTCGAGACGGTTCAACTGAGTGGTAACAACATATACTTTTGATGAGAAATAAGAAAACATGGAGAAAAAATAATCTGAATTTTATGAAAATTGAAATCCACGCCCCCTCTAGACATAAATCCTGGATCCGCCCCTGCCCAGGGTGTCCGGTTTAGAGAAGTTCCACACTGTAAAACAGAAGGATGAGCACTTGGAGACAAGCGTTGTTGCTTTGCGGTTATGAACATATATTATCATTGAAGGTATATATGAATGAAATATATCAAAACCAACCTTCTACTATGTCCGGTTTAGATAGGTTCGACTGTATATAAATCAATCGCAATTTTTTATTTATAAGGAAATTAAAAACATGTTTATACGTAATACTGTAAATAACAATTTTTTACTAATCCCCATCCCCCCCCCCATCCCCCCCCTTACCCACCTACTTGTATGTATGTACAATTATGTTCAGAAATACGATACAAATCTACAAAATAATTTTTATCTGATTCTGTTTTATCACGTTCTATGTATATCTGACCCAGTGACTTTAAGATATACCATATTTTATCTGGCGGTCACTGAAAATATGAGCCATTTGTGACCACTGTATATTCACAAGGTCTACACTGTTCGCCATTCAATCAGTGAAACACCCATCGATCTTCTAATCAATAGTATACCTCCTGATTAATACATTGCACATGTATGTTTATTGGACGAGAACAAAATGAAGAAATTAAAATAAAAATCGTTGTCACTTGTATGCATTCGCAAGAGCACGTTCAAAGTTTATGCCCCACCACGATAGTGGAGGGGCATTTAGTGTTACCCTTGTCCGCCCGTACCGTTCTGTCCGTCCGTCCGTGCCGTCCTTCCGTCACCAACCCGTTACACATTGTAACTCGTAAAACTTTTAAATCGTACTAGCTACAGACCTGAAACTTGGTATGTAGCTTCCTTATGTGAGTAGATGCGCAAGTTTAATTCGATTTTTGATTCGACCCCCCGGGTCATGGATTATCTCCCTCTTTTCGACTTAGAATTCCCCAATTTTACCTTGTAACTCGTAAAACCTTTAAACCGTACTAGCTACAGACCTGAAACTTGATATGTATGGTCATTGATTATCTCCCTTTTTCGACTTAGAATTTTCAATTTTGCATTGAAACTTGTAAAACGTTTAAACTGTACTAGCTACAGACCTGAAACTTGGTATGTATGGTCATTGATTATCTCCCTTTTTCGACTTAGAATTTCCCAATTTTGCTTTGTAACTCGTAAAACGTTTAAACTGTACTAGCTACAGACTTCAAACTTGATATGTAACTTCCTTATGATGAGTAGATGCGCAAAGTTTATTTAAATTTTCATTCGACCACCGGGTCATGGATTATCCCCCCTCCCCCCAATTTTCGACTTAGAATTTAGAAATTTTGCCTTGTAACTCGTGAAAGTTTTAAAGTGTAATAGCTACAGGCCTGAATATTGGTATGTTGCTTCCTTATGATGGTTACATGCGGAAATTTTGGTTTGTGGTTTCAATTTTCATTCGACCCCCGGGTTATGGATTATCTTCCCCTTTTCAAGTTAGATTTTTGCTTTGTTTACTATCAAAGCGGTAGGTGGGGCATCCATGTTCTCTACAAACATATTTTCTACTGTCTGGTCCACGTGTTGCTGCCGACGAACATTTGGCCATTAAACACATTAAATCTAAAAAATATTTAAAAGTAAGTACTTTTTCATCAATAACAAAAAAGTTGCCCTCCCCAAAAATAATTATTTGATGAAATTCCATCAAATATTGATTTTATTGCGAAAAAACTATTTTCCTATGGGAATTTAACATGGGGGCTAAACAATGTTCTTAATTACATCATTTTCAAGCTATCTCGCCAGGTCTCGGAGTCAATTTCCAAAATGTTTTGTTTTTTTATCCTTCAGGATCAAAAGACGAAAAATTTTGGCAATTGACTCCCCATGTTAAATTACCATAGGAAAATCGTTTTTTCGCAATAAAATCAATATTTGATGGAATTTCATGAAACAATTTTTTTTGGGGAGGGTGACTTTTTTGTTATTGATGAAAAAGTATTTACTTTTAAATATTTTTTAGATTTAATGTGCCAAATGTTCGTCGGCAGCAAAACGTGGAACAGACAGTAGTTATCTTTGGCTCTTTGTTACCTGGGAGTTGAATTGGGTTATTGCCCATTATAAAAGTATTAAGATTAGCGCTGCTCCTACTGCTTTTGGGAGGAGGCCAAGTGATTCTGGTGTGCGAGGACCTGACATCAGATCAGGATTATCCTGATTTCAGGGTAGAATTTCTAGTTTCTTTATTGTAAATATTCAGTTTTTATTATTTGATTTCCTCCCCCATGTGTACAGGTAATATATGGGATTTAGTACTAAACCCATTGACCCGGCCTTAAATGGCCTTTATAGCTGTTGATAGGCCGTTAAGCCCCAACAAGCAAACAAACAAACAAACAAGGTGCACACGCTATTACCACCGCTATTGCCTGAAATATTGCATTTTTTACCATCGTGCGCCAATAATTTAATTTACTCATTTATTTCGGTGTTGAATACTCAAGTGTGCATTTGTACTCATTTCGCCATTACATAAATATCAGGTAGTTGTCGAACATGCATAGACGTTGAATACAATGTATGTTTAAGAATTTTATATAAAAAAAAAAAATTCCTACTTCATCCCTACTTTTTCACAAAAATGTGCCCTACTTTTTCCTACTTTTTGTTGATTGGCCAGTTGAAAGCCTGTTGATGAGACAAACAGAACTTATACAAATAAACAGCAGACGAAAAAAATAATTCAGCACTGTAGTGGTTAAGTACATTTGTGAACATCCAGAACAAATTGTGCTTACATGTACATTGTGTTGTTTTCGACCAGTGTATGCCCAGATCAGTCTGATCACGTTCTACATATATAATAATAATATAATAATAGTTCCCTATTGCATTGAGAAACCATGTCCTTGGACATAAATAGAGGATATTCATATTTTTGCAACGAATATGACATATATGTTCATCGAGTGGAATGAAATGTCCATATTTCACGAGTGCCGTTGGAGTGAAATGTCCATATTTCACGAGTACCGTTAGGCAGTCGCGAACTATGGACATTTCACTCCACTTGATGAACATATATGTCATATTCGTTGCAAAAATATGAATATTCTATTTATTATATACCGCTCCATGGAAATTAGCAGTTTTTAGACTGTATACGATAATGAATGTGTATTTGCAGCCTATTTGCGCTGTTTTCCCGAACATAGATTTTATGAATATAGATAGCGGAAGTAGTTGTATTTTCACCGGAAGTTGCTTATTTCATCGATGAGAACATATGACTTTTATTTACATCGTATAACTATGTATTTCATGGGTAGGTATATAATAAAACGCCATTACATTTGTATCTGGTTTATAGATAGTGCGTCCCAGGTGATATTGGAGATATTCAATATGTTGTAGCGTTTCGCCGGACTCGAAATGACCTAAATCAACAAAACGTATCGTGTTATTTGATCAAATATCAAGTAGTTTAAGTTTTCTTCAACCCTTTCTATCAGACTATGACAAACTGAGGAGATACTTTGGAACTTTCCTTCCACTTTTTGAAAGCTGACACAAAATTCAGAGATCATGCGGATATCCCGCTTGAATTCTAAATTTTGCGTCAACTTTCGACGTCATCTATATCAGGCGGCAGCATGTCTAGCTGAGTTTGTTCATACTATCGGTAATCTATACACCAGTATAGTCCATGAGCAACCGGCATATCTAGTTGGGTTGGTCAGACTATCAGTAATCTGTACACCAGTGTAGTCCCAGAGCAGCCGGCATATCTAGCTAGGTTGATCATACTATCAGTAATCTGTACACCAGTGTAGTCCCTGAGCAGCCGGCATATCTAGCTAGGTTGATCGGACTATCGGTCATCTGTACACTAGTGTAGTCCCAGAGCAGCCGGCATATCCAGTTGGTTTGATCAGACTATCAGTAATCTGTACACCGGTGTATCCCTGAGCAGCCGACATATCTACCTAGGTTGATCAGACTATCGGTAATCCGTACACCGGTGTAGTCCCTGATCAGGCACCATATCTAGCTAGGTTGATCAGGCTACCGACACTATATATTAGCCAATATATGAATATTTATTTGTTGTATATTATGATTTTTTTTTAATTTTAGTAAAATAATATCATCAATAATAATAAACAGCACACAAATGTTAAATTCATCCCGGGAATTAATGAAGGGGGTTTTGTCCACCCTGTAAAAATAATGAAGGGGGTTATTTCCACCCTATGAAAATCATGAAGGGGATTTTGTCAATATTGTCATTTTCACACGAAGGGCGTTATGTCAAAGGGGGTTTTGTCCTACATTTATATAGTATACGAGCGTAGTCCCTGATCAGGCGACATATCTTAGCTAGGTTGATCATGCTACCGACACTATATATATCAGTGTAGTCCCTGATCAGGCGGCACATCTAGTTAGGTTGATCAGGCTATCGACACTATGTACATCAGTGTAGTCCCTGATCACGCGGCATACCTAGCTATGTTGATCAGACTACCGACACTCTATATACCAACGTAGTCCCTGATCAGCCTCCATATCTTAATAGGTTGACCAGACAACCGACACCATGCACTGCAGCATATGCACTAGTAGTCCCTGATCAGCCTCCATATCTAACTAGGTTGACCAGACAACCGACACCATGCACTGCAGCACATGTACTAGTAGTCCCCTGATCAGCCTCCATATCTAACTAGGTTTGACCAGACAACCGACACCATGCACTGCAGCACATGTACTAGTAGTCCCTGATCAGCCTCCATATCTAACTAGGTTGACCAGACAACCGACACCATGCACTGCAGCACATGTACTAGTAGTCCCTGATCAGCCTCCATATATAACTAGGTTGACCAGACAACCGACACCAATGCACTGCAGCACATGTACTAGTAGTCCCTGATCAGCCTCCATATCTAACTAGGTTGACCAGACAACCGACACCATGCACTGCAGCACATGTACTAGTAGTCCCTGATCAGCCTCCATATCTAACTAGGTTGACCAGACAACCGACACCATGAACTGCAGCACATGTACTAGTAGTCCCTGATCAGCCTCCATATCTAACTAGGTTGACCAGACAACCGACACCATGCACTGCAGCACATGCACTAGTAGTCCCTGATCAGCCTCCATATCTTAATAGGTTGACCAGACAACCGACACATGCACTGCAGCACATGCACTAGTAGTCCCTGATCAGCCTCCATATCTTAATAGGTTGACCAGACAACCGACACCATGCACTGCAGCACATGCACTAGTAGTCCCTGATCAGCCTCCATATCTTAATAGGTTGACCAGACAACCGACACATGCACTGCAGCACATGCACTAGTAGTCCCTGATCAGCCTCCATATCTTAATAGGTGACCAGACAACCGACACCATGCACTGCAGCATATGCACTAGTAGTCCCTGATCAGCCTCCATATCTAACTAGGTTGGCCAGACAACCGACACCATGCACTGCAGCACATGTACTAGTAGTCCCTGATCAGCCTCCATATCTAACTAGGTTGACCAGACAACCGACACCATGCACTGCAGCATATGTACTAGTAGTCCCTGATCAGCCTCCATATCTAACTAGGTTGACCAGACAACCGACACCATGCACTGCAGCACATGTACTAGTAGTCCCTGATCAGCCTCCATATCTAACTAGGTTGACCAGACAACCGACACCATGGCACTGCAGCACATGTACTAGTAGTCCCTGATCAGCCTCCATATATAACTAGGTTGACCAGACAACCGACACCATGCACTGCAGCACATGTACTAGTAGTCCCTGATCAGCCTCCATATCTAACTAGGTTGACCAGACAACCGACACCATGCACTGCAGCATATGTACTAGTAGTCCCTGATCAGCCTCCATATCTAACTAGGTTGACCAGACAACCGACACCATGCACTGCAGCACATGTACTAGTAGTCCCTGATCAGCCTCCATATCTAACTAGGTTGACCAGACAACCGACATCATGCACTGCAGCACATGCACTAGTAGTCCCTGATCAGCCCTCCATATCTTAATAGGTTGACCAGACAACCGACACATGCACTGCAGCACATGCACTAGTAGTCCCTGATCAGCCTCCATATCTTAATAGGTTGACCAGACAACCGACACCATGCACTGCAGCACATGCACTAGTAGTCCCTGATCAGCCTCCATATCTTAATAGGTTGACCAGACAACCGACACATGCACTGCAGCACATGCACTAGTAGTCCCTGATCAGCCTCCATATCTTAATAGGTTGACCAGACAACCGACACCATGCACTGCAGCATATGCACTAGTAGTCCCTGATCAGCTTGCTTATTTACCAAGGCTGATTAGACTACCGACAATATGTACATCAGTGTAGTCCCTAATCAGTCTGGATACAGTGGGATTCTACTTATAAGAGTAAATTAAATATTTTTGACTGACATAAATAATTAATTTTTATGGCAATATTTTGCAAAAATTATGCTCGGTTTGTAATTAGAGTTTTCAACAAGCTGAATAAGATAATCCAATTATTATGCTCTGTCGATATGCTATGAGACTTCACAAGTTACATTTTTTGGCGGTGAGCAGACATGTTTTTTTATGTAAATTCAGCGGTAATTGCCAATATATATTAAATAGATGCTTAATTACTCTCTGCAACAAACCAGAAGATCATTAAAATTATACTTGGTTTGTAAGATCTGAGACTTACAAATAGAATATTTTGTACGCCGACATAAATAATAAATTTTTATGAATGCGAAATTTTGCAAAAATTATGCTTGGTTTGTAAGATTTGAGATTTCACAAATAAAATAGTTGTCAGCTGGCATAGCAAATAATTCATTTTTTTATGAATATTTAGCCAATAGACATTAAATTGATGCATAACTAGTGTCTTCGACTAATGAAATTCAGTTGTTGCCTAATTTATTTAAACTGTTGTTTAATTAGAGTTTTAGACAAGTTGAATAAGATAATTCAATCTTCTGGAAATATAATACTATATAATATATAATACTATACAATATATACTAGGATACTTCACAAGTTATATTTTTTTGTGGTCAGAAAAAAAAACTAATTTTTCATGTAAATTCAGCAGTTTGCCAATATAAATTAAACAAATGCTTAATTACTCTCTGCAACAAACCACTGAGAAGAAGATCATTAATTATTTTGCAATAATTATGCCCGGTTTGTAAGAATTGAGACTTCACGAATGAAATATTTAGTCGGTCGGCATACATAGTTAATTTTTCCGTTATGAATGCGATAATTTTTCAAAAAAAGAAGAGTTTTTTATGATTTGAGTGTTCACAAATTAATATTTTGTCGGCCGACATAAATCATTTTTATGAATGCGATATTTTGCAAAAATTATGGTCGGTTTGTAAGATTTGAGACTTTACAAATAAAATATTTTGCCGGCTGGCATGAATAATTAATTTCTATGAACATGATGAATGTGATATTTTGCAAGACTTATGCTCGGTCTGTAAGATTTGAGACTTCACAATAAAATATTTTGTCGGCCGCTATTCGATATTCGGCTACCCAAAATTAAATGTGTTCAAATTTAATTATACTCGGTCGGTATAATATCAGATTTTGCAACTGAGTTAAACATTTTGGCAGTAAGCAAAAATAACTAATTTTTGGGAATGCTAACTTGAAATTCAAGTTAATGGAATTAATTATTCAGCTGTATTCAATTTTAATTATGCTCGTTCGGTATGTAATGAGATTTTGCGAGTTCCATTTTTTGGCGGTCTGCAAACTTAAGTAATTTTTGGGACTGCTGACTTGAAATTCAAGTTAATTCAATTAATTATGCTATGAATTTAAATTCAGCTGTATTCCAATTTGATTATGCTCGGTCGGTATGATATGAGATTCCGCAAGCCTGAGTTAAATTTTATTTTTGGAGGTCAACCAAAATATGAGTAATAGTTAGGAATGCTAACTTGAAATTCAAGCTAATTCCATTAATTATGCTATAAATTTAGGTGTATTCAAATTCAATTATGATCGGTCGCTACGCCGAAAGTTAAATTTTTTGGCTGTCAGCACAAATAAGTAATTTTTAGGAATTCTAACTTGAAATTCAAGTTAATTCAATTAATTATGCAATAAATTTCGCTGTATTCAAATTTAATTATGCTCGGTCGGTATGATATGAGATTTCGCAAGTTATATGTTTTGGCAGTCAGCAAAAATAATTAATTTTTAGGAAAGCGAACTTTGAAATTCAAGTTAATTCAATTAATTATGCTATAAATTCAGCTCTATTCAAATTTAATTATGCTCGGTCGGTATGATATGATTTATCGCAAGTTAAATTGTTTCGCGGTCACCAAAAATATGTCATTTTTAGGAATGCTAACTTGAACTTCAAGTTACTTGAATTAATTATGCTATAAATTCAGGTGTATTCAAATTTATTTATGATCGGTGGTATGATATGAGATTTCGCAAGTTCAAGTTAAATTTTTTGGCGATCAGCAAAAATAAATAATTTTTGGGAATGCTAACTTGAAATTCAAGCTGATTAAATTAATTAATCAGCTGTATTCAAATTTATATGCTCGGTCAGTATGTAATGATCGAGATTTTGCGAGTTACAGTTTGTGTCGGTCAGCAAAATTAAGTAATTTATGCGACTGCTAACTTAAAATTCAAGTTAATTCAATTAATTATGGTATAAATTCAGGTGTATTCCAATTTAATTATGCTCGGTCGGTATGATATGAGATGTCGCAAGTTAAATTTTTTCGAGGTCAGGAAAAATAAGTACATATAGCCATAATTACCACACGACACATGTTTGCGCTTTATCCCGTCAACACAGTGCGTATGTGCCGTGAAACACGGTGCCGTGAAACATTTTTGATATCCTGTCAATACGACCTAATCACCGCGTATGAATATATGCGGTGACTGGTGTTACTTTTTTGCATTTTAAAGCCATTTGTAGGTGTTAACGGGATAAATAGAATAGTAGGTTAGTGCCGTGAATGGGAAAAATATCTGGCGCGGCTCAGAAACGGGATGTGATCGGCAGAGCCTCGCCCATCCCGTTTCCTAAGCCTTGCCAGATATTTTTTCCCATTCACGGCACTAACCTACTATTCTCTATATATTCCGCGTGGTGTGGCGGTAATTTACACGTTCGTTACATGAAGAAGAAGAAGAATGTTTTATTTGACTTAAACTGAATACAGTTCTTCGTCATGAAACAAAATACAATCAATATAATATACCAATGTATCAATATACATGCTAAAATCACGCCGTTATTCTTAACCATTATGCGAAAGACGTACATTGTCGTCTGCTGTTGTTTTATATTTTGAGTTCGTTTTCAATAGAACATGGTTTGACAGCACTTGAGAATCATTTCCGTTGGAAATTATTCTAAAATGCTGTCAAACCATGTTGTTGATGCCTAATTTTTTATCGATGTAAATATTCCGTTCTGATTTTGGGATTTCCATGCAGCATGCTAAACGGGATCGAACCCGTTTGCCTTACATTACCTTAGCTGTTGATATGCCGTTAAACACCAATAAACAAACCTTTGTTAGCTTCACATTTTGGCCGAAACACTTGTTTGCGTCGTGGGTGGCAGGTGGGAGCATGTGATGGGTAATTTAACGATCAGGGTTCTTCTTTACTGGAATTCGATTGGAGACCTGGTCTGGCCCTCACATACGACTTCGGCATTTTGTTTGTGACAGTTGAATCTGGTTATATCCCTTATGTGAGTATTACGATTATTCGTAATCCTATTTTAGGGGAAGGGGCCATGTGAATTTGGTGTGGTATGGACCTGGCACCAGGTCAGGTTAATCTAATTTCAGGAATGAATATATTTTTTCTCGATGTAAATATTCTGTTCTGATTTTGGGTCCCCCCCCCCCAATGCAACAGGTTAAACTGGGATCGAACCCGTTTGCCCGGCCTTCCATGACCTTAGCTGTTGATATGCCGTTAAACACCAAAAAACAAACAAACAAACAAACAAACAAACAAACAAACAAACAAAAACAAACAAACAAACAAACAAACAAACAAACTTGTTTGCGTCATAAAGATTGTACAAGCTTCTTCATCATGATATAACTTTAATATTATGTCACGGTTTGTATGTAACTCACGATGGGCAGAAGGTGTGTATTCGTGCCCGGTTAGTTCAGTCGGTTAGAGCGATGATATGGCAAAGCAGAGGTCTCCTGTTCGATTCTGGGCCGAGTGGATATGATTCGAATGTACCAACAAGGCGTATTTTAATTGAGTTGAAACTGTAAGATTAAATTAAAACAGCAAATGGCAAACTGTAATTTTGCACTGGAATGGTGAAATGTCTCGCTGTTCATTGGGCAAGAGGGGGAGGGAGCCTGGGAATGATAATGACGGGTGCTTAAACCTAAACGTAAATCTCCATTCAATCAACACAAACCTGGAGTAAGTCCGTGCACAATTGTGCCATTTTAGCTAACAGATCCAAACTAGTGCGTCTAAAATTCTCCGGAAAACGGCATTTTGCATTTAGCTATGGTGTACAACAGAATGGTTGCGTTATTTCGGACATTTTACTGTGATCTGTCCTTCCAGATGCTAAAATAGGACATGAAAGAAACACAAAACGGTTTAACGTTTTCTACGTTACGTTAGCACATTCAAACGTGACCAATGAAATGCAAGCATTACTGTCCAATCAAACAGAACGTAACGCCAAAGCGTGATCCAATCAACTGCGCCTGACTGCTGTGACGTCGCATAACGTCGTTGCTAGCGACGACGAATTTCTTCATTGTACGTCGTACATCCAACGAAGCAGCACGTAGTTTGAAAATGGGCTTACGAAAAATCATTAACGCCGTTTGCGCGCGACTTCACACGTTGATCATGATTCATCAATTCATCACTTCTGACCACTTCACATGGGACGGCAGCATTAAGACGGACAACATGTCCGGCCCAGGCCAGGCAGGAAAAAGATGGGGCCGGTCACAGCAAAATAAATGGCCCCGGCTCCCCTCAAAAGCCCCACCCCGCTCGGAAATGAGTGATATGGTAGGTTTATTCAACTTGGTTGCAGGCACAGTAATGCGTCTATCAATGTGTCGCCCAGCATATATAGTGGTGATGCAAATCCATGTATATAGATACATTAAAATGGACTGTCTAATTCCAGATTCTAATAATTATATTTCTGTCTAATTTCGGGGGATTGGAAGGAGGTTGGAGCTGCATTCTCCTGCTAGGGCTGATGAAACGGGATGACTTGAACGTTTAATATTCCGACCCCCTGTATGTTGTGCTAAATCCCGCATCAGGGTTTTCTCGTCTAATTCCCCGCGTACCGCTCCTGGAAGACATTTATGTGAGCACAAATTCCCAGGAAACGCATACAGTATATATAGTAAAACCTCTGAACTTGGGACCCCATTATTTTTAACTTAGTTGGGCTTCATTCTCATTTAGTTCATTGTCGTATCTGTTCATGATTGAAAATGACACAACTTATTCATCGAATGCTTAATTACAGTGGAGCCTCTATAAAACGGACACCCGGTCAATCAAATTCAGGCGATTAAGCTTCCCTCCACCCCCACTGTTAGACGGTGGTTCCAACTGGTCTAACTATACTACCTGATCAAGCAATGTGACTGCTCGATCGCAGTTAGTATCTCCTAATTAGGAGATGAAAACTTTTTAGCATTGACACCAGTCGTGTTCGTTCCTGTGTGCACTTACACGCTGACCCCACTGTATGTTCTAATTAGGAGATAGTAAGTCCGAATTAAGAGATATTAACTCCTACTCCTAATTAGGAGATAGTAATTAAGTACTACTTATGAGATAGTAATTAAGTACTAATTAGGAGATAATAAGTCCTAATTAGGAGATACTAATTCCTAATTAGGAGATACAATAGTTTAGCATTGGCACCAGGACGCTTCCATATTTCCATTCCACACAGTGACATGTTGTACTACTTTCTACGACAGGGTGGCGCGAGTATGGCAGCAGTTCCTACAAAGATTCACAACAAACCGGTGTCCAGGCGAACACAGGTAAAATACAACTTATTAACGGACCTGTGCAAACGCTCCTATTTGTGTGCTGTGTCGATGTTAGATATTAAATAATCGATTAAATGTGCGTCTGAAAGAATTGAAAGAGAACGAAAAACTTGTTATTACCTGACCTAGGCTCGTTCGTATTTGTGGCTGTGACTGGAGAAATGTGGCTTAAGAGATATGTCACCAGTGTAGCTCCTGATCAAGTAGTCCACTCCACGCAGTAGCCCGATAACGATCTGCATTGCTTGTTAGCAATATAACTGGTGCTTAATTGATGGAATGGGGAACAGTGCCGATCCTGATATGGATATTCACTGGTCGCAAAACCCATAAGCCCGTTTTCTCCAATCACAGACACAACTGTCAGCATACTTACCTCCTAATAAATATACAACATGTCGATGCCTTCAAACAATAAAGGGTATATATGTTGTACACGCTAATTTGTTGTCCATGCAAAACAACAAGAACAAGGCAATGCTCAATGCTTATCGAACAAAGCAACATGTCCCCTTTTTGCCAGTTGTTAGCTACCTGATTATAATATGCCATTCATTTGACCTTGACTTACATTTCCTTGTTGTTTCCTTAGAGAACTAAACTACATATGTGGCTGTGACTGGAGAAATGAGGCTTATGGGTTTTGCAACCAGTGTATTTATGATCCTAGCGAACAGTGCAGATCCTAATCGGACTGTGCAGATGCACAGTCTGATCAGGATATGCACTGTTCGCTATTCCATCAATGACACACCCATAATGCTTCTAACAAGCAATATAGGTCGTTATCAGGCTACAGGAGAGTGCTATATCGATCAGGAGCTACACTGGTCAATAATCCCATAAACCACAGTTCTCCTGTCACAGCCACACATGCACGTTCATATACGTTACAGTATTTGTCCCTCCATAACAAAGCGCTACGTTTGACTTTTTATCAGTTATTTCTCTTGTGGAGTCTGGTCCGACGAGTTTTATGTTTTCAGGTCCGATGCCATGAAACAGTATGTGATGTCACATGACCACATGGACATGTACGTGTCTTATATTTGCAGGTCCGAGTTTGGGCGGACACGAAGCCGTATGTGGCGTCATACGACCACATGAACGTGTTATCTATTTCTAGGTCCGAGTCCGGAAGGACACGAAGCCGTATGTGGCGTCACGTTACCACATGGGCATGTACGTGTTTTAAATTTGCAGGTCTGAGTTCGAGCTAGGAAGGCCACACAGCAATACGTCGAGTTCGGGCGGTCACGAAGCTGCATGTGACGTGACGTGAACACATGCACGTGTTTTATATGTCCAGGTCCGAGTTCAGGCGGTCACGAAGCCTTATGTGGCCGTCACGTGACCCAGGCCCGTACACAGGAATTTACATAGGGGAGTGCATTATCGACGGCATGAAGGGCCGGAATTGCTAAAACAAACTTTTAACACGTCCACGGACGGACCTCGGTCACCCACCCCCCACCTGCATACGGGCCCGGTGACCACATGCACGTGCTTTATATATCCAGGTCCGATTTCGGGCGGTCACGGAGCAGTATGCGACGTCACGTGACTACATGGACGTGCTTTATATTTCCAGGTCCGAGTCAGGAATTAAGGACACGAAGCCGTATGTGACGTCACGTGACCACATACTCGTGTTTTATATTCCCAGGTCCGAGTTAGGAAGGACACTAAGCAATCTGTGGTGTCACGTGTCCACATGCACTTGTTTTAGCAGTATATGGCGTCACGTGACCACATGCACGTGTTTTATAAAACATTTCCAGGTCCGAGTTCGGAAGGACACTAAGCAATATGTGGTGGCACGTGTCCACATGCACATGTTTTAGTAGTATGTGGAGTCACGTGACCACATGCACACGTTTTATATTTCCAGGTCCGAGTTCGGAAGGACACTAAGCAATCTGTGGTGTCACGTGTCCACATGCACGTGTTTAGCAGTATGTGACGTCACGTGACCACATGCACGTGTTTTATATTCCAGGTCCGAGTTCGGAAGGACACAAAGAAGTATGTGGCGAACTTGAAGATGAGACGCGGCCTTATCCAGGCGGAAAACGATTTCGAATTGTACGCCGAGGGTTTCAACAAGAAAGACATCTACGGCACTCCCGCCTTCATCTGGCTCGCCGCAAACGCAGAGTGATCCGCTGTATATACTGATTCCAATATCCGGAAGCTTTAGATGTTCGGTCTCGGACATTTACACAGTATCTAAATGATCATCATTCAGAAATCAAAACGCATTTAGACTGATGTCTATGACATAGAGTCTTATAAAAGAGCAAATTAAATACACAGGGTATTCATTTACTTTCAATGTATTTATTTTTATTTGTGCTTGGCTTTGATTATTAAAGGCACCGGGTCTCAGATATGCATAGACAGTGGTGCAACAGATAAGGAAAATATAGTTTAATTGTAACTTTGTATCGTATGTCTGAACCCCATTGTACCTATAAGCCGCGTGGAAAAAATGTGATTGGTAAAATAATGTTTATAAAATAATACTGAATAATACCATGCGATTTTGCAATGCTTGTTGTTTAAATTTGCAGTATTATACACATGTTTTGCAATGGATGGTTACTAATTCATTTTATTTAAATTACTTTCACTAGCGTCTTTATTAACTTTCTTTATAAATGTGGTATAGTATGATGTTTTCTCAACAAATATAAAGACACTTCACAGTTGTTCCTTACTCGTACATGCATAGCAAAAATGGCAAAGTTTGCCAAACTCAATTATCTCCCTTGTTTAAAACGGCTTCTGATAGTACTTGAATATATAGAGGATATTCATACTTTTGCTGCATTGAATATGACATATATGTTCATCGAGTGGTGTGAAATGTCCATATTTCACGAGTGCCGTAACGGCACTCGTGACATATGGACATTTCACACCTCGAGGTGAACATGTATGTCATATTCGTTGCAAAAATATGAATATTCTATTTATTTATTGCTCCATGGAAATTAGCAGTTTTGTTTAGACTGTATACGGTAATGCATGTGTATTTGCAGCCTATTTGCGCTGTTTTACTGCCGATGCGCGTTATGAATATAGATAGCGGAAGTAGTCGTATTTTCACCGGAAGTTGTTTATTTCATCCATGAGAACATATGACTTTTATTTACATCGTATAACTATGTATTTCATGGGTAGGTATATAATAAAATGCATGCTTTTGGAAATGTCATCAAATAAAATAGTAAAAGAAGCGACAACCCACAGAAGTATGATGACTGTGTCTCAGTAGATATCTCAGATATCCAATATGTGGCTTTCCGTCGCTCCATGCACAGTGAATGACATACAGTGGAACCTCTCTAAACCGGACACCCTGGGAGGTCCCCAGGGTGTCCGGTTTAGAGAGGATCCACTGTAAAACGGAAGGATGAACACCTTAAGACAAGCGTTGATGCTTTGCGGTTGTGAACATATATTATCATTGAAGGTAAACATCAATGAAATATATCAAAACCAACCTTCTACTATGTCTGGTTTAGATAGGTTCGACTGAATATAAATCAATCGCAATATTTTATTTCTAAGGAAATTAAAAACATGTTTATACGTAATACTGTAAAATATTACGAATCCCCCTCCCCCCCCTACTTATATGTATGTACAATTATGTTCAGAAATACGATACAAATCTACAAAATATGAGCCATTTGTATATTCACAAGGTCTACACTGTTCGCCATTCAATCAGTGAAACACCCATCGATCTTCTAATCAATAGTATACCTTCTGATTACTACACTGTACATGTATGTTTATTGGACGAGAACAAAATGAAGAAATTAAAATAAAAATCGTTGTCACTTGTGTGCATTCGCAAGAGCACGTTCAAAGTTTATGCCCCATCACGATAGTGGAGGGGCATTTAGTGTTACCCTTGTCCGTCCGTCCCGTTCTGTCCGTCCGTCCGTGCCGTCCTTCCGTCACCAACTCGTTACACCTTGTAACTCGTAAACCTTTTAAATCGTACTAGCTACAGACCTGAAACTTGGTATGTAGCTTCCTTATGTGAGTAGATGCGCAAGTTTAATTCGATGTTTGATTCGACCCCCCGGGTCATGGATTATCTCCCTCTTTTCGACTTAGAATTCCACAATTTCACCTTGTAACTCGTAAAACCTTTAAACCGTACTAGTTATATACAGACCTAAAACTTGGTATGTAGCTTCCTTATGCGCAAAGTTTATTTCGATTTTTGATTCGACCCCGGGTAATTGATTATCTGCCTTTTTCGACTTAGAATTTTCAATTTTGCCTAATAACTTGTAAAACTTTTAAACTGTACTAGCTACAGACCTGAAACTTGGTATGTATGGTCATTGATTATCTCCATTTTTCGACTTAGAATTTTCAATTTTGCCTTGTACCTTGTAAAACGCTTAAACTGTACTAGCTACAGACCTGAAACTTGGTATGTATGGTCATTGATTATCTCCCTTTTTCGACTTAGAATTTCCCAATTTTGCTTTGTAACTCGTAAAACGTTTAAACTGTACTAGCTACAGACTTCAAATTTGATATGTAACTTCCTTATGATGAGTAGATGCGCAAAGTTTATTTCATTCGACCACCGGGTCATGGATTATCCCCCCCCCCCATTTTCGACTTAGAATTTAGCAATTTTGCCTTGTAACTCGTAAAAGTTTTAAAGTGTAATAGCTACAGGCCTGAACATTGGTATGTTGCTTCCTTATGATGATTACATGCGGAAATTTTGGTTTGTGGTTTCAATTTTCATTCGACCCCCGGGTCATGGATTATCTTCCCCTTTTCAAGTTAGATTTTTGCTTTGTTTACTATCAAAGCGGTAGGTGGGGCATCCATGTTCTCTACAAACACATTTTCTACTGTCTGGTCCACGTGTTGCTGCCGACGAACATTTGGCCATTAAACACATTCAATCTAAACAATATTTTAAGTAAGTACTTTTTCATCAATAACAAAAAAGTCACCCTCCCCAAAAAATATTATTTGATGAAATTCCATCAAATATTGATTTTTTGGCGAAAATAATAATTTCCTATGGGAATTTAACATGGGGGCTAATTTTTTTTCTTAGTTACATCATTTTCAAGCTATCTCGCCAGGTTTCGGAGTCAATTTCTAAAATGTTTCGTTTTTTGATCCTTCAAAATTTTGGAAATCGACTCCCCATGTTAAATTACCATAGGAAAATCGTTTTTTCGCAATAAAATCAATATTTGATGGAATTTCATGAAACCATATTTTTTGGGGAGGGTGACTTTTTTGTTATTGATGAAAAAGTACTTACTTTTAAATATTTTTTAGATTTAATGTGCCAAATGTTCGTCGGCAGCAAAACGTGGAGCAGACAGTAGTTATCTTTGGCTCTTTGTAACATTTGTGAACCTCCAGAACAAATTGTGCTTACATGTACATTGTATTGTTTTCGAACAGTGTATGCCCAGATCAGTCTGATCACGTTCTACATATATAATAATAATATAATAATAGTTCCCTATTACATTGAGAAACCATGTCCTTGGACATAAATAGAGGATATTCAGATTTTTGCAACGAATATGACATATATGTTCATCGATTGGAGTGAAATGTCCATATTTCACGAGTGCCGTTGGAGTGAAATGTCCATATTTCACGAGTGCCGTTAGGCACTCGTGAACTATGGACATTTCACTCCACTCGATGAACATATATGTCATATTCGTTGAAAAAATATGAATATTCTATTTATTATATACCGCTCCATGGAAATTAGCAGTTTTTAGACTGTATACGGTAATGAATGTGTATTTTCAGCCTATTTGCGCTGTTTCCCCGAACATAGATTTTATGAATATAGATAGCGGAAGTAGTCGTATTTTCACCGGAAGTTGTTTATTTCATCGATGAGAACATATGACTTTTATTTACATCGTATTACTATGTATTTCATGGGTAGGTATATAATAAAACGCCATTATCTGGTTTATAGGTAGTGCGTCCCAAGTGATATTGGAGATATTCAATATGTTGTAGCGTTTCGCCGGACTCGAAATGACCTAAATCAACAAAACGTATCGTGTTATTTGATCAAATATCAAGTAGTTTAAGTTTTCTTCAACCCTTTCTATCAGACTATGACAAACTGAGGAGATACTTTGGAACTTTCCTTCCACTTTTTGAAAGCTGACACAAAATTCAGAGGTCATGCGGATATCCCGCTTGAATTCTAAATTTTGCGTCCACTTTCGACGTCATTTATGTCTGATTTCCGAAATGAATATCGGCGAAAAATCGGCGATGCGATAAAGAAGGTAAATAACGGAGCCGGGTTCATATGTGTCTGTGACTGATGAAATTGGCATTGTGGGTTTTGCACTAGATCAGTAGCCGATTTCACCAACATTGCAAAGTATACTTTTCTAGCAAAGTATACTTTGAGGGAGTAAACTAACAACTGCATATATTTGATGATTAAAAGCATGCATAATTATTATACTGAATTTATTACATTATCACAGCCAAAATGGCTGTATAATAAAAAATAATAAATTTATCCTAAAATTGAAAATTTCTCCCTCAAAGTATACTTTGCTAGAAAAGTATACTTTGCAATTTTGATGAAATAGGCTACAACTTGTGCATCCGCTCAGTCTGATCAGATCTGCACTGCTCGCCATTCCATCAATGAAACACCTGTCAAGCAATATAGATCGTTATTAGGCTACAAGAGTGCTATTTGATCACACATCACATGGGTACCATTTCTCCGGTTACAGCCACAAATATGGAAATATCTCCGTTATAATATTCTTAAGTACGGACGAAGAATAGGATTACCATAATTGTCAATGGCTTGGACACAATGGCGGCCATCCAGGCCTTGCGCCAATATTGGTCAATGATGATAACATGTTATGTTTGTATCTTATGCACAAATTAGCACATTTCATGCTGAGGATACGCCATTTTGTTATGTCCCACCACGATAGTGAAGGGGCATTTAGTGCTACCCATGTCCGTCCGTACGTCCGTTCGTCCCCGTCCGTCCGTCCGGGCGAACATTGGGGGTCAAGGGGCTAGGGGGAGGAGCATAAGACAATAGAATACAATAGATTTATTCCGTATAGCCCCTAAGCCTTTTGTAGTTTAGGGGTTATTCCTTTGATCTTTTAAAGAACAATTAGCCCATAAACCCAAAATGTCCGTCCGTCCGTCCGACAAAACTTTAACGCTCGGGTATATGTATTATAATTTCTGTTTCCTTGCACGGATCTGTTTCATATTTAATACACGCATTTCTGTAATGGTCCTCTACCGCCCTGTCCACGTTCGCCATGTCCCCGCTAAGTATAGGGTCAAGGCCACATACTTGGGGCGTCACAAACTTTAACGCTCGGGAATATGTATTTTAATTTATGTTTCCTTGCACAGACCTGCTTCATATTTCATACACACATTGGTCCTCTACCGCCCTGTGACAAATCCACGTTTTAAATGACCTCCAATTCCGAATTAACTGTTATACTGTCAAAGCAGTAAGTGTGGCATCCGTGTTCTATGAACACATTTTCTAGTCGGTTGAAAATCCTGAATATTTTTTGTGCAACAGACACTTTCATTAAGAAATAACAAAAATAAAAGAAAATATGTAAACGCGTAAATGCGTATTCCGAATGCAATGGGCTAATGTCTTCACCGCTCGGAGGGTGGGGGGGGGGGGGGGGGGGGGGGGGGGGAGGGTGTTGGGGATGGGAATAATTCTGAAATCGACTCACAGAGGTAACTCCCAGAATTATAAACACTGTGTCTCAGACACCTAGTATGTGTTGTTTTGTCGCTTTACGGGCTACAAATGACTTATAATTATATCAACCAACGCATCATTTTATTTGATCAAATTCTAAAGAGTTGTGTTTTATTCTACTAACTATGATATACATGTGCATTTGTCGAATTAGAATTCGAAATTTAACGATCTACAATATCATTTCGGGAAATAATCCTTTTGTTTTCATGTTTTTGTCCAATATCGGAAACAAATATAGAGAATAGTAGGTTAGTGCCGTGAATGGGAAAAAATATCTGGCATGGCTCAGGAAACGGGATGGGCGAGGCTCTGCCGAGCACATCCCGTTTCCGTGCCGCGCCAGATATTTTTTCCCATTCACGGCACTGACCTACTATTCTATTTATCCCGTCAACACCTACAAATGGCTGTAAAATGCAAAAATTGTATTGACTGGATATCAAAAATGTTTCACGGCACCGTGTTTCACGGCACATACGCACTGTGTTGACGGGATAAATGTAGATCGCAGTCGCAAAGTTCATCATTCGCAAAATGCAGTCTTCACTTATTTCTATCTGAATGTTTGGAAAATATGTTCTTCTATAATAAGATGTATGTAACATGAAGCAACGTTTCTGGCAAAACAAATTGTTGCTTTTCCCAAAACGACGTTATAATAACAACCTCGTAATTAAACAGAATGCACTAAATATGTTTGCTTACATTGTACGGAGCTCCGCAGGGGATATGGATTTTTTTTCTTAATTCGTTCCCACGAAATAACAATTCCTTCCCTCAATTTAACAATTCGCTTCCTCGAATTAACAATTTGTTCCCACGAAATGACAATTCGTTCCCTCGAATTAACAATTCGTTCCCTCAATTTAGCAATTCGTTCCCTCGAATTAACAATTCGTTGCCACGATATAACAATTCGTTGCCACGATATAACAATTCGTTCCCACGATTAACCATTCGTTCCCGTGGGAACGAATTGTTATTTCGTGGGAACGAATTGTTAAATTGATGGAACGAATTGTTAAATTGAGGGAACGAATTGTTAATTCGTAGGAACGAATTGTTAAATTGAGGGAACGAATTGTTAATTCGTGGGAACGAATAGGGAACGAATTGTTTATTCGTGGGAACAAAATGTTATTGCGTGGGAACTAATTAATACGAACAAATAATTCTACTTCCCCTGTGGGGCTCCGTAACATTGCACTCACCATGCATTGTATGTGCTGTAATTCTAACTCCATGGTGCGTTCTGTTGAGTTACTTTATTAATCAAGTCTGCATTCTGAACATACACACAATGTTGGCGATGGAAAATTATGAATAATTGTATTATTTGACAGATGTATATGTCGTGACCACCATTCGAACCGTCTCGTCGAGACGGTTCGAATGAGTGGTCACAACATATACTTCTCTTCGAGACGGTTCGAATAAGTGGTCACAACATATACTCTTTCCGAGATGGTTCAAATGAGTGGTCGCAACATATACTTCTCGTCGAGACGGTTCGAATGAGTGGTCACAATGTATACTTCCGCAGAAACGGTTCGAATGAGTGGTCAGAACATATACTTCTCGTCGAGATGGTTCGAATGAGTGGTCACAACATATACTTCTCGTCGAGACGGTTCGAATGAGTGGTCACAACATATACTTCTCGTCGACACGGTTCGAATGAGTGGTCACAACATATACATGTACTTCTCGTCGAGACGGTTCGAATGAGTGGTCACAACGTATACTTATCGTCGAGTCGGTTTGAATGAGCGGTCACAACATATACTTCTCGTCGAGACGGTTCGAATGAGTGGTCAAAACGTATACTTCTCGTCGAGACGGTTCGAATGAGTGGTCACAACGTATACTTCTCGTCGAGACGGTTCGAATGAGCGGTCACAACGTATATTCCTTGTCAAGACGGTTCAAATGAGTGGTCACAACATATGTGACCTGCCAGGGGAAATTGGACCAGTTGGGTGAATATTTAATGATTTTGGATTTGTTAATGCATTGAATGGGTTTTACGTCAGTGCAGCTGCAAGGTCATATACAGCAAGAGAATTGGACATTCAGAACTGAAATTACCAAAATCCTTCAGCGTTGGAATAATTGTAATATCCTGATCTGGTGCCGGACATCCTGGCAAAGCGAAATCCGATAACTCACCCTCCCGTAAAGACAAGGAACATTATTTCAGAAAATTATTGCGGATCATCAGGCAATTGTTGCCATTTTATGAAACACGTGATTTAACAGATGCAATAATGGAACTATTTCATCGAGTGGATAGCAAACGGTGTAGCGCCTGATCAGACGGGCGAATTGACGAAAACCAACCGGTGGATTTTCCCGTGACACAGATAGTACTCACAGTACGCTTGTATTGGAACGGATTTGTGGCTGTGACTGGAGAAATGGGGCTTATGGATTTTGTGAATAGTGTAGATCCAGTTCAGCCTGTGCATCCGCACAGGCTGATCAGGATCTGCACTGTTCGCTATTCCATCGCAGAAACACCCGTTATGCTTCTAACAAGCAATACAGAAGCGTGCTATTTTATCAGGGGCTACACTGGTTACTATTGGCCCTCAGATACGTCGTTGGCATTCTTGTATGTGAGGGTTAAATCTGATTATACTCATTTGTATGAGTAATACAAGTATTCATAATCCTATTACTTTTAGGGGAAGGGTCCAAGTGACTTGGTGTGGTATGGACCTGGCACCAGGTTAGGTTATTCTAATTTCAGGGCAGAATTTTTTTTCTCGTTGTAAATATACCGTTCTGATTTTTGGACCTCCCCCTCCCCAATGCAGCAGGTTGAATGCGGGATTGAACCCGTTGGCCCGACCTTGCATGACATTACATGTATATGTTGATAGGCCGTTAAACACCAATAAACAAACAAACAAACAAACAAACAAACAAACAAACAAACAAACAAACAAACAAACAAACAAACAAACAAACAAACACTGGTCACGAATCCCATAAGCCCCATTTCTCCAGTAACAGCTACATTACCTCCCTTTGCGATGTGCTATTCGGATGCACTTAACAACATACCACTGTATAATGAATTACATTCTCTTTCAGCAACGCCAACATTTGTTTACTAAATACTCTTGCATCTGCTATTTTTGATGTTAACCCTTTCTGTTCCTATGCATTGTGTACAGGTGTGTTACAATGCACGACCAATCCCCTTCTCTTAAACTTGGCCACGTGACAAATCTGGGTGCATTAATTATGACTGTGTCTAGGGTATCCGAATGAATCCACATTCGATGTTGCATGCAAATAATGTTCAAGGTGCATGATCACGTGGTACTAAAAACAACAACAAGTACATGTACATGTACTGACATTTCCAGAATCCATCTGATTCAAAGTACATATTCTTTTATAGTGTCCTTATTACGTAACGGATTTTGATGAAATATGGCGATTCAAACGCGTCTTGTTAAGCTGCATTTGGTGATCTCTGTATTTTCGCCTAAACTTCTGTCGTTTTTGCAAAGAATCGATTTCCGTGTCTGCCGACACGGAAATCGATTCTTCGCAAAAACGACATAAGTCTGTACCAAACTCCCTGGACCACAAAATGCAGCTCATTAAGACGCGTTTGCCGCGCCATATTTCATCAAAATCCGTTGCATATTAAGGAAAATATACAATAATACTTACTTTGGAGTGGGCGACGTTGTTGTTGGTGTTGTAACCACGTGATCATGCACCATAATGTTGTAGTACCCTGAGGAATATTACGTCGTACACAACCAACGCATCTTGCTTGATTTTGAGTAATAGTTGGGTCATCGGCCGATGAAACGGGCTCTTGGCAGTGTTTTTCGAACAATGTAGACTCAGATCGGCATGCACATACATACAGCCCGGATATATTCCTGGTTCCACAAACGAACGATTGCCTATCGTTTACACATCGTTTTCACATCGATTTCGTTTTTCTTAAATTCACGTGTAAACCAACGCAAAAATCGTTTGCTAAATTAAAAAAACGATGTGAAAACAATGCATAAACGACATGATGTGCGTTGAAGAAAACGATACGACATGCGCTTAAAGAAACCACAGGCGTTTAAATAGTTGGAAGCCGGGTATTTAAACGAAAACAATATAATTTCCGAGTACAAAAACTCCAAAACATATTCGTTTCTTTTCATATCGTTGTACAGTGGAACCTCTCTAAACCGGACACCCTGGGAAGTCCCCAGGGTGTCCGGTTTAGAGATGCTCCACTGTAAATCAGGCATATGACCACTCCAATACATCCGTTCGTGTTTTGCGATCGCGAACGGACAGCACCATCGGAATTAAATTGCAATGAAACACATACAAATTACCAACACTTGAGTCCACATGATGTCCGGTTTAGAGAGGTTCCACTGTACAAAATGACGGTTTTCACGTTGCTTCCGTTTGTTTGGGAACCTGGGGGCCGTTTCACTAAACCTCTTACGACTAAAATGTTCGTAAGTGCAACATTATGATAGTCTGTAAATTATACATTAACAATGTTTTCTTGTAAATAATTATTGGATTTACATTTATTGAGCATTGACATGCATGTGCAGCCTATGCTCCATAAATGTAAATCCATCAATTGAAATTTCCAGACGATCCTAAATTTGCACTTACGAACATTTTAGTCGTACGAAGTTTAGTGAAACGGACCCCTGCAACACATATTTGCTGTACCATGCATGTTATTGTTCTTTTAAGGCGGCAGAGTAGGCGGGCAATTTGCGGCGACATCACATTCAACCGTCTCAATGGTCGCATTTATTTACTGGCCGTTCCAAGGCGGTACCATTGTAATCATGCTTCCTTGTAGCACCCCCCTTAACAGTTTTACTCTTAACCCGCAGGCCTGTATAGTGGTATTGGCAAACAGTGTAGATCCTGAGATGAGCCGGCTCGTAACGAGCCGTCTCATCAGGATCTGCACTTTTTGCAATTAATTTTCATAATTTTGAGAACAAAAACACCCCATGTTCATAAATGGACTGGTCTGAAAATCATTTTGTGATGATTTAGATTGGTTGCAAAGTTAACAAATCAAAATCCACTCCAGTTACTTAGGGATGAAAGGGTTAATCTGCGGAGGTCTGTCCTTGGATGTGCAAAAACAATGTTTAGCCCTTCGCGCCTTCGATAACGTACCCCCCTAAATTATTCCTGCGTACGGGCCTGTTTGTCACATTCAATACATCGGTAACTATATAAAACCAACTAACAGTATAACATGAACCATGAGGCGTGCTTGCGTGCGTGCATGATTCCGTGCGCGTGTGTAGAATCGCTGAATGAAGCCATGTTAACGTGTACTCGAAATACAAAGAAAAAATAGAAACAAGAACAAGCGAATGATAACAAAAAAATTCGCCGCATCGAGTCAGCATTCTCTTCTGTACATGTGAATTTCTGAATGCATGCTGTCTGCCGATGTCGATTATCTGTATTCCTTGAATACTGCGAGTATGTGTGTTAAATCTGTCGTCTTCATCGCAGTTTTATTAGTATTTTGTTGGGATACATTTAATGAGAGGCGTTCGCTCTTTAATTGGACCGCAATTACATCTGTGCCTAATGACGTGACAACTTATCGTCTGCCAGGCATAGACTCAGACGAGATCGCGCTGGTTTTGGTCCACTAATATCGCTTTGCACGATTTTAGAAATGTTAATTCTTTGATACGTGTTTAGAATTTCGAATTTGTTTCATGATTATTCCAGCGGTTGATCGAATTAAAGCTAGACACTTACTTACCGGAAAACCGGAAGTAGCGCCGAGCTGCGTGTTTCCTCATGCGCAGACTCGTTATTACGTACACGGAGCAATAAAAGCTTCTTTGCCAAGCAAAGCCTATTTGTTCGCGTGAACCACGCGTCACATTCTGACCATCCGCTGAGAAAATGTACTATACGACGTGTGTGACCAGCATAGGCCCTGATCAGACTGCGCATGCGCGCAGTCTGTTCAGGGCATATGGTGGTCACAACCTCGTCAATCGGATATTTTATATTCGTCTGATTAACATTTTGATCAATCTCAGTGTGTATACGGTCAAATGATCATCAAGCTCTACACTGGACACACATTGTTGTGCGGCCTATTTTCTCAATCAGAGGAACATTTGAGCAACCATTGATCCAACGACAGTTATTTAGCGCTAATACGAAATCGGACCAAGTGAGTTGAATTCATGTAATGGCGTAAACATTGAAATATAGTTTAATTAATTTGTAAACAAAAAACAGGTTAAGTCACTGCTTCATTACATTCGTGACAGAGTGGAACAAATTGGTATAAGCCTCACGAAGACAGGACGACTGTCTTGAACACTGTTGGATTAAAACAGTGTCGTCTGCTGAAGTTTTCTCAACGATATTATTATCGATAAATATCCTTTGGCAGCAGTGAGGTGACGATTCTAACGTGATACCATAAAATTATCTTCGCTACGAAAGAAGAGAAAATAACAAAACAAGCAGACGACATTTTTTATCATAGCTCGAGCAAATGTGAGCTCCGCGAGAAGTTGGGTATTTGACATGCCATTGTTGGCGGGAAACGCGGCTGCACAGTACAAGCGCGCAGTGAAATCGTCTTGGAAATAAATCACAACTGCTGAGCTAATGTAACAACCGTCAGTCGGGATTATTCCCATCAATTCGAGTCTGAAACGGGAGATGGACGCGAATTGGCCAAATCTGGACAAATAAAAGTGATATATTTCACAAGTAAGTGGATGTTATGTTGTCAGGGATTTACATATAGGTTACATGTATTATATATAGAGAATAGTAGGTTAATGCCATGAATGGGAACAAATATCTGGCAAGGCTTAGGAAACGGGATGGGCGAGGCTATGCCGAGCACATCCCGTTTCCGTGCCGCGCCAGATATTTTTCCCATTCACGGCACTAACCTACTATTCTATGTATCACGTCAACACCTACAAATAGCTGTAAAATGCAATACAAATAACCCCAGCCACCGCATATATTCATACATAGTGATTGGGTCGTATTGACAGGATATCAAAAATGTTTCACGGCACCGTGTTTCACGGCACATACGCAATGTGTTGACGTGATAAATAGACGTATTATGTCTCTGATTTTACTAAGTTCAACATATGTGCATGCAGTTGTTATTGAAGTGTATCATTGGCGTACATGTACATCGTGTGTAAGACCCAGTTCATGTCTACTATGTTATGCCGTTGTTATTTGTATTGTATTATTGGAACAACGGGGCTGACTCCATGATTATTGGAACAAAGGGGCAGAATCCGGGCAGAATCCATGATTATTGGAACAAGGGGGAAAAATCCATGATTATTGGAACAAAGGGCAGAATCCATGATTATTGGAACAAGGGGGCAGAATCCATGAGTATTGGAACAAAGGGGCAGAATCCATGATTATTGGAACAAGGGGGCAGAATCCATGATTATTGGAACAAAGGGCAGAATCCATGATTATTGGAACAAAGGGGCAGAATCCATGATTATTGGAACAAGGGGGCAGAATCCATGATTATTGGGACAAAGGGGCAGAATCCGGGCAGAATCCATGAATATTGGAACAAGGGAGCAGAATCCATGATTATTGCAGAATCCGGGCAGAATCCATGAATATTGGAACAAGGGAGCAGAATCCATGATTATTGGAACAAAGGGGCAGAATCCATGATTATTGGAACAAGGGGGCAGAATCCATGATTATTGGAACAAGGGGGCATAATCCACCATTATTGGAACAAGGGGGCAATCTCCATCATGGAGTTTGCCCCTTATTCCATTAGTGCAGTCAGTTAAGTATAGTTATTTATCAATATGCATTTAATATGCTTTTATTATAATTATAGCACATGGTATAATTTCCGATAAATAGTTTAAGTTGTATACATTGAGGTCGACTGTATGTAGAGTGGACTTTTCGCAGCATATTTTTATTACATCAATGATTATTATTTCATTTATCGTATACATGAGTATGTTCGTAATCAGTGCTGAAAATTATATTGTATGTGTGCATGTTTACATTCTGTAGCCTAATTCAGCAACATTGCAAACCATACGTATCTAGCAAAGTGTACTTTGCGGGAGTAATCATTTATTTTTCCCGAAATGCATTATTTCATATAGAACTAACGACTGCATATATTTGATGATTAAAAGTATGCAGAATTATTATACTGAATTTATTACATTATCACAGCCAAAATGGCTGTGATAATGTAATAAATTCAGTATGATAAAAATTAATAAATTTATGCTTAAATTGAAATTTTTCTCCCTCAAAGTATACTTTGCTAGATAAGTATACTTTGGAATGTTGGTGACATTTTCTACTGGTCTCTTGGCCACGGAACTGGTCTCTCGGAATACATAATTAATACAATACGTATGTGAATGTGAATACATAATTAATACAATACGTATGTGAATGTGAATACATACGTAATACAATACGTATGTGAATGTGAATACATAATTAATACAATACGTATGTGAATGTGAATACATAATTAATGCACAATACGTATGTGAATGTGAATACATAATTAATGCACAACACGTATGTGAATGTGAATACATAATTAATACAATACGTATGTGAATGTGAATACATAATTAATACAATACGTATGTGAATGTGAATACATACGTAATACAATACGTATGTGAATGTGAATACATAATTAATACAATACGTATGTGAATATGAATACATAATTAATACAATACGTATGTGAATGTGAATACATAATTAAGCATAGTATTGTGAAGTGAATCATACTAATACGTATGTGAATGTGAATACTACGAATACAATAGTATGTGATGTGAACATAATTAATACAATACGTATGTGAATGTGAAAATAATTGCATATATGAATGAATATAATTAATGCAACACGTATGTGAAGTGTACATAATTAATACGTTGTGAATGTGAATACATAATTAATACAATACGTATGTGAATGTGAATACATATTAACAATGTATGTGATGTGAATATACGTAATACAATACGTATGTGAATGTGAATACATAATTAATCAATACGTATGTAGTGAATATACTAATACAATAGTATGTGAATGTGAATCATAATTAATATGTATGAATGTACATAATTAATACACAATACGTATGTGAATTATAATACATAATTAATACATTAAATTAAATACATATGTGATGAGACCGCTACTGAAAACACGTTAGATGATCAGCATAACTTCAATGTGTGATGGTGTGCTTGTGCAATAAATATAATCAACCAATTTGTGTTGATTTCACATGATATTTATTAAACCCGTTGACTAGTTTTTATAAGAAACGTTTCTTATGAAATCAGTTAAACGAGTTTAATAAATATTATCTGATAAATAAACACATCACTGCTGTAAGATGCTATATTTATCGCATTTAGTCTATGTGTGATTTGTTTTTGTCGTGACGTTTATGGACGACTTAACTGATCATCAATGGTCAGTAATGACTTGAACTCGGTCATCGCCTGTTTCAATAAACGGTGTACAACGCCATGTATTGAGTTGATCTTGATCTTTGAGCCTTCGTAAGATAAATGCGTTCATTAGGAGATTTTCAGGAAATCGTACTTGTACACAAACGCCTGCGTTAATCTTCCCCATTTTATCAACGTTTCTGAGAATCAAACAATGTGATTGTCTGAGCCTGAGCTGTAGCGCGGATCAGGCTCAGCCAAACAAGCTGCATGATTTCAAGCACAATATTCCAGTATTTTTAAATAAAAAAAGACACATTTTGGCAAGATTAGCGCAGGCGGTCGTGTACCAGTTTAACAATTTGTTAATCGTAGTTAATTAAATATAATAGTGGGTGAGCCAGACCTTTATGGGGGAGGGGGGGGGGGGGGGGGGGGGGGGGGGGGGGGGACAAATTACTACTATATTTGCCCCTATAAGTGGACCACCCCTAACAGCAACATTTTCTGCAAAACAATGTGCAGGTTTGAGACCATTCAGGTAACAACAATGCAAACTCGCATTTACACATCGAAAAAGCACTGAAAAACCTGACAGCCGGTAATTATAATTTACATGAAATCGAAATTGACTATTTTCATCCAAAAATGGCCGCCAAAATCCAAGATGGCGGCCAAAACCCACGTACATTCCCCCGCGATACAAAATATGTACGAACTACATCAATTATTGGCAAAAGAGAAGTCCGTTTATGGTTGAACTATGCTCTAAGAGTAACGTATACAGGCGCGGATACAGAAATAATTGCAGGGGGGTCTGTAATTACAAGTCGGCATAGCCGACGTCCGCGAGTGCGAAATAGTAAATAGTAGGGGGGGGGGGGTCTGGGCGTCCTCCCGCAGGAAATTTTTAGATGACAGATCGCCGCAGATGCGATTTCCTGACACCTAGGCCACGAAAAAAGTCATCCAACTATTCGAGTATTGTAGATTTTCGGACCCCCTGGACCCCCCCTGTATCCGCGCCTGGTATAAGATGATAACATGTTTATAAATACGTAGCAATTGGGAATGTAGGTAAACAAATCCAATATGGCCGCCAAATAGCATAGTTGCCCATCCAGACAATTCTGTGAGTTTTAAAAATCCTGTAGTTTCAAAGCAAATTTGCATTTACACATTGCAAAACGATATGAAAACATGATAATCATTGGTTGCAATTTATAGAACATCGGAACTTGCAGTTTCGTCAAAAACTGCTACCAAAATCTAAGATTGCCACCAAAATGATATCAAGTTCGCCAACCAAGCAAACCGACCGCCAAACCATCAAACTATAGTTACGCTGCAATAAATTGTAGTGTATCTTCACCACCTTGCTCCATTATCTGTACATGCAGTGACACATAAATCCAACATGGCTGCCAAATGTCAACACGTCTTCACTTTACTCCATGCTTGTCATATTAAAGACATTATATTTCAAGTAATTAACGGCATTCACAAATTGATGAACTAGGCAAAATAAATTAGCGTTATCAAAACCAGCTTTGATTTGAATATTTAATGATGATACTTATATAAAATCAAGATGGCTGCTGAAATCAGTATTCCACCATGTATCCGTTTCATGTCTACCATCTTGACTTTGTGTATTAAATTGGTCTCTTCCGAAATAAAAGGTGTGTTATCGTATTGAAGAAAAGAATATCAGAATGTTGATCTGTCAAATCCAAACACGTGTGTGTATTTGACGCGCGACGTGCTGGTCAATTAACCCTTTGAACCCGAAAGCCCGCTATATTGGTTTATGCAAACAGTGCAGATCCAGATGAGCCGGCTCGTAGCGAGCCGTCTCATCAGGATCTGCACTTTTTGAAAGTAATTTTCATATTTTTGAGAAAAACAAATTCCCCCTTTTTATAAATGGAATAGTATGAAAATCATTTTGCGATTATTGGATTGGTTGCAAAACGAACATATCGCAGCCCATTCAGTTACTTAGGGGTGAAAGGGTTAAGCACTGCGTATTATGCTTCAATTTTTAATAAAGCCATGCATTTCCGAAACCATTTATAACTACATGATTACTGTTTACTATGTTCTTGTATGTTCTTCGTGAAGTTGTTATGCATGTGTGTTGGATTAATCTGCGATGCTATTAATATCAGTATGATTTATCATCTGTTTGCATCCAGATGTATAAGTTATTTTGTAATTTCGTGGTTTACACGTCATATTAGTAGTTTAATCTCGGCCATGCTTCTAGTTTCAGAATGACAGCTACGTTTAATTATCAACATGCTCCTGGCTGCAATGTCAATATTTATACCCCCCCGCATCGGGGGGGGGGGGGGGGGGGGGGGGGTGGGTGGGTATACTGGAGTCATGTTGTCCGTCCGTCCGATCTTCTTGGGTAGGGTTAGGATAGTGTTGGGTACTTTTGTTGGGTACTTTTATATAGTAAAAACCCAACAAGTATCCATTCGTAGGACCGTCCGTCCGTCCGTCCGTCCGTGCGTCCGTCCGTCCATCCGTCACTGAATTTCACATCAGAGAAATATTGTTATAACTTCTATTTCCTTCATCCAAAATGCTTAATATTTCACACATGCATTCCTGTAAGGCTCTACTACCATGCTGTGCCAAATCCACGACCATCCAACCCCCGCTGATCCCTAGGTCAATGTCAAATACTTCGTTTCTTTACAAAACTTAACATCAGAGAAATATTGTTATAACTTCTATTTCCTTCATCCAAAATGCTTAATATTTTACACATGCATTCCTGTAAGGCTCTACTACCATGCTGTGCCAAATACACGACCATCCAACCCCCGCTGATCCCAAGGTCAAGGTCAAATACTTAATCTCTTTACAAAACTTAATATCAGAGAAATATTGTTATAACTTCTATTTCCTTCATCCAACATGCTTAATATTTCACACATGCATTCCTGAAAGACTCAAGTACCATGCTGTGCCAAATCCACGACCGTGCACCCCTGCTGATCCCAAGGTCAAGGTCAAATACTTAGTCTCTTTACAAAACTTAACATCAGAGAAATATGTTATGACTTCTATTTCCTTCATCTAAAATGCTTAATATTTCACACATGCATTCCTGTAAGGCTCTACTACCATGCTGTGCCAAATCCATGACCGTCAAAGATCCCAAGGTCAAGGTCAAGGTCAAATACTTGGTCTCTTTACAAAACTTAACATCAGAGAAATAACTTTTAACTTCTATTTCCTTCATTGAAAATTCTTAATATTTCACACATGCATTCCTCTAAGGTTGTACTATCATGCTGTGACAATCTACGACCGTCCAACCCCCGCTGATCCCAAGGTCAAGGTGACATAGTTAGTCTCTTTACAAAACTTAACATCAGAGAAATATGTTATAACTTCTATTTATTTCATCGAACATTCTTAATATTTCATGTATGCATTCCTCTAAGGCTCTACTATCATGGTGTGACAAATTCCTGCTGATATCAAGGTCAATGTCACATACTTAGTCTCTTTACAAAACTTAACATCAGAGAAATCGGTTATAACTTCTACATGTATTTCCTTGCTCGGATCTACTTCATATTTCACACACGTATTGCTCCAATGGACCTATATCAACCTGTGCCGTTTGTGCCGCCCCCGCTAAGCCCAAAGTCAATGTCACAAGCCCACACACTTGGATTTTGTTTTTACATATTTAGGGGTACCTCGGCCCACGCGGGGGTATTCCGTAAGCCTCGCTTACTGACCAATCTAGTTGTTCCTGTGGATTATATAAATTATAAATAGTATACCTAAAGGCGAGCATGAAGCTATAAGCACATCGTTTTCAACGGGCATCAATGTACACTCTAAGACCTAGCAATGTACGACTCACAACGAAATAAGCACACACTATTTGTTCACTTAGATATTATGTTAACACTATACGCGAGTATTTGTTTATTACAGTGTCAACCGTATTGAAAGGGTCAGCTAGACACATGCGAAACTGTTTGAATATCATACTTTCACAAATTCCTATATGTTTATAGATACCACTAATATTTGAGCCAGGGCATGGAAAAAGATAATGTGGAATAAACATGACATTTTCGTGTTTCATTATTCCATAAACAACATTATATTAGGATTACACTGATATATTACTTTCAAGTACATGTATATGCTATTGATAAACACTTCATATTGTTTATAAACAAACTGTAGCTTCATGACAATACGTCAATAAAACGTTGGCAATATTAACGAATTATCTTACACGTCCTGAGAAATCGGACGTCGTGTAAGTTTGCATGTCCTACGTTGTCTTATCTGGTACATTCATTATTCCAAATCGAACAAATCTCGCGATTCTAAACACGTATATTGTCAAAAACCGCAGTGTTTGATCTTTGTACGTGGCTGCCATAAGTTCAAGTGTGTGTCTGCTGCGTTGGCTCCACGCCATCTAACTTTATCGCGCGTTTAATCCCTGGCGTAGCATTTACCACGCCAATGTTGGAAGTGTCATGGACATTTATTCAGATCAGTTCGTATTATATTCTATCAGACAATGCATACTTATACACATCCAAAACAACCTGAAATCCTCGCGACTAGTATTTAACATATTTAAAGGATGCATACATTTCAAATAGAACCGTATCTGTTTCATAACATACGACAATGTCCCTGTCTATTGGTTGCGCGTAGCTACACAAACTTTACACCAGTCACACAGATGAAACATTGCAACTGGCAAGCGATGCAATAGTTGTTTAGTGTCATACCGCCAAACACTTCGTTAACCAGATTAGCATTACAATATGTACTTTCCAATGTAGCGTGGACGATAATATTGGCATTTTACACCATTAGCTACACAATGTTGTTTTCAATCAATTTTCCTTCATACTAAATTCAACTGATATTGAAACATTTAATAACCAATTATACAACATGTCTTGGAAGTATTTCAACAGACCACTCTGTTAGTCACTGCCAGATATATAGTCGATGACAATTTCTGCCTATGGCAATCATTGAAGTGTATTCTATAAACCGAACGGGGATGTTCACCTGATGTTCGAATTGGCTATCATTTACTTGCTATGATAACGTTTACTTCTGTTGGAGCCAACTAGTTCTGAGGGCGGATGCTGTCAAATGCAATAGTATTTTTTCTATATATGTCGTATTATAAGCGCTACTGATATTACTTTGAAGTACAATGCTGTTATGATGTGCATATAGTTACATGGCATGTGTAATCGATGTTGTCCACCACAGCTCGCGACAGCTTCCACAATGCTACTCAATTTGATCATATTGCCCCTTCTTTTGTTTGTAGTATTTGCTTTGCTTCATTGATTTTATGGGTGACTTGTTACATGTCGCATATTACAATATAGTGTTATGGTTTGTCACTGCCAGGGTGTTGCCTTATTGGCCATTTTATTTCGTCGATGTATATTTCCTCTATGTTACTGTCTCTGTGCGCCATAATAAGAAGTTAAGGAGACCATGCGGGCGTTGTAACCCTATGCTAACCAGGTTTAACTGTCTCAGTCTTAGAATTGTCTCTTAGACTGACGATTCGATAGGGTACGGTTTTGTGCCTCCGTGGACTGTACGCAGTAGATATCCGTGTTTATATATCATATGTGTGGTTTATCTAAATGAATGTAGTAACACATTCCGCGGTTGTGTGAATCCTATTGTTATATGAAATATGTAGCAGTGGTGGCTGTCAATGACGGACCCACACATGAAGCAACAAGACATATATGGATGTTCAATAGATACATATCGGAACATTATAATCAACTGATGTAAATAAGATCATGACTAGTAGTTAAATAACATAGTTATTGCAGTATTAAAATGGGTTTCACAGACAGCGTATAATGAACATGTAACAGCACAATGCTTTATGATATTCGAAAACTGGCTATTGGCATGCGATACACGTATGTCGTTAACACTATGTAGAAAATGGTCTGATGGAGTAGAGTAGTTTTGGACTTAATTATATATATTTCGCTAACACGTAAGTGCGTATGAAGCTATGCATGTAATTTGGTTCTATGTCAGTGGGACAAAACAACGTTTACTGTTTGATTTAATGAAGGCAATATACTGGATGTCATATCGCCCAACTTATAGGTAACAAAGTGGCGATGTTTATTTTATTACAAAGGCCGTACTTACTTAGGTATATTATAATAATTTTCAAATCATAAACCGTGTCATACCAGAAAAATAAACATTACAGTAACCGTCTTATCCAATATTAAATAGCCCATACTAATAAATTGCTGCGGTACAATGTGAACTTATGGCGGCCATCTTATAATTTGGTAAACTAGGCATTTATCCAAATGTGTGTTACATTTGTTTTAATGTGTCAATGTAATAATGTTTACTTGCTTTAAATGATTAATGCCATCAAATAGATAACACAATGTAAATTGCTGAGAAATCGTGATATTTTGCGGCCATCTTGGATTTTGGTACACACAACAGTTATCCAAGTATGTTTTACTATTGCCATGGTCATTTACTGTGTACGTATGATCGTACGTAAGTATGTTTTGAAATGTTAAATGATGATATATAAGTGACACTTTGGCAAATTAACGGATATTGTGATTGTTGGCGGCCATTTTTGGATGTATATGCATAATTTCTCAAGTAATAAATATTTAATCAAGTAGCATAAGCTTTTATTTCACTTATGAAATATAACCCAATACGAATAAACCAAGAAATAGTTTTCTTTATGGTTTAGTGTGGTGGGGTAATGTAGTGGTGTATTGACGTCCATCTTGATTTTGGCGGCCATTTTGAATGAAAATTGTCTAGTTCGATTGTATGTAAATAACAAATACCAATTGCAATGTTTACAGTACGTTTTACAGCGTGTACATGCGATTCTGCGGCAGTTTTATGTGAACGTTTGCAAAACAGCCCTTTTACGGGCAGAACTGTTGCTGTTAGGGGGGTCCACTTAACAAACTCTAAACGAAGACTTATACATTATAAATTGCTATCATGCTGAAGTATGCTATCATGCTGAGATATATACCTTTCAAGAAAATATAGTGGCAATTTGCTCCCCCCCCCCATGTGGTAATGGTGACCTCTCCTGGCTCGCACACTATAACGAAACAGCTCATTATGCCCCCTATGCGATATCATGGGGGCATATTGCGTTGCCCTTGTGGTTCCGTCTCTCCGTCTGTCCGTCCGTACTACATGTATCTACTTATACAAGTATGTGTTGTTTATGAGGCCGTGACTGGAAACCTGGAGCTTCTGGGATTTGTGACCAGTGTAACTCCTGTAGCCTATTTCATCAACATTGCAAAGTATACTTTACTAGCAAAGTATACTTTGAGGGAGTAATCATTTATTTTTCCTGAAATGCATTATTTCATATAGAACTAACTACTGCATATATTTGATGATTAAAAGTATGCAGAATTATTATACTGAATTTATTACATTATCACAGCCAAAATTGGCTGTGATAATGTAATAAATTCAGTATGATAAAAATTAATAAATTTATTCTAAAATTGAAAATTTCTCCCTCAAAGTATACTTTGCTACTAAAGTATACTTTGCAATGTTGATGAAATAGGCTACTGATCAAATAGCACATGCCTATATCCTGACAATGATTGCTTGTTAGAAGCCTGACGGATGTTTCATTGATAGAATGGCGAGCAGTGCAGGTCCTGATCGGACTGTACGGATGCACAGGCTGATCTGGATCTACACTGGTCGCAAAACACATAATCCCCATTTCTCCAGTAACATCCACACATTACCAACAGCACGATTATCAAGTCATAAACAGCATTGAATCATGGGACTAAATACATGTAGCTTAAATGTAAATATAAGACGAATAAACATGTCGTTTTTTAATTTATTTATATAAACTCTAACATAAGCCCCGTTTCTCCAATCATAGCCACAAGTAAAAAGTAAATTGTTTTTCCCTCCGTGCCAAAATTCTGAGAATCACGATGTGTCCCAGATTATGGTAATTGACATTGGCATTATGGGTAATCTAGATAAAAGTCACGTAGTCTAAGTAATCTATTGGGCGCCGTCACGCAGCGATCACATTACACGAGTGCACTACTTTTATATATAACCCACACTGGTTATGTATGCTTAGCACTAGGATTGCTTTGCACAGGACAGATGACGGTTTTGCAGCGTACACATTTCTGCAAAAATGGCAAAATATAACAACAATTCTCAGGTAAGTGTTGCATTTACATTTATAATTACTGTATATAAAATATTCCAGCCTCATAATGCCCACAATTATCCATCAGATGTAAATACTCTCTTTGGAACTGTGTAATAGAAATTGATGAAGAAAATCAAAATACAGTTTTGGTCGTTAGCAAAAACATGTGAAATATTTTGCAAAAGTAGCACGGATTCGCCTTTTATGGACACAATTAGTTGACCCCCCCCCCCATCACTTGAATTAGTTAAATAGATGCGTACATATACAATGCCAGACAAAAATCGACAAAACAACAAACTGGATGCAAAATGGGTCCACGTTTTTACTGCAGCGATGGGCCATGCCGATTGACAGACAACGTATATATTGCCGCACTAGTTTCCAGGGTCGAGACACGACACCTTTAGGCGAATCCAAAATTTTATTTTCCAAACAATGATGCATTTAACAGATAAATATTAGTGACACTAGCAGTCAATTGTATAAAACTTGGTTACATTTTAACCACTGGTTAAATCCGTGGTTAGGTCAAATATTCGGTTAAATTATTGGTTAGCGATTGTATAAAACTCCGGTTAAATTATAACCATGCCTTTTCTGGTTAAATTTAACCGAAATTTTAACCAAGCTCCTAACCAGGCTCTTCAGAGAAAACAAAATTCCATGACGACATGAACATGATGCAGCATGGGCCATGGCTGGCAGGCAGTGTCGAACGCCGAGGGATAACGTGGAGATACACATAATACTGCCAGATACAGGTAGCTAGATAATAGAAAACACTTGTTAAAATAAGGACCCAGTGTTGGGGGTGAAGGGGGAATGGATCTGGTGTGGACTGTGGTGGGTGGTTGTTTATACTTTTCTGTTGTAGTTTTATAAGTTAACCACTTTCAAATTATAAATCCAGATACCGTAGTTTTAGGGCTACGGCTTGTAACTGAAAAACTTCCCACTGTGCAAGGTTTTGCAGAGTTATGTTCCCACAACTTTCAAATATCTTTAGTTCCAATCCTTATACACAGGCGGCGGAACCGGAAAAAATCATTGGGGGGGGGGGACTGCATTCTCAGGGCCCAGTCTTGAGGACCCAAAGGGCCTGATGTTGCTAGGGTGGGGGGGGGGGTGTCAACTTTTTGAAATCGAGGCTGAAACGCCATTTCCTGCATTCTCAGCAAGTTTGAGGATGAGAAAATGTGCTTCATTACAGAATTATTAAGGGGACCATGCCCCCACCCAACACAATTATTTCAGGGCTGAATATATTTTTTCTTGATGTAAATATTCCGTTCTTATTTTGGGATCACCCCCCCCCCCACATGACTTTAGCTGTTGTTAGGCCGTTAAGCACCAATAAACAAACAAACGAAACTGGTGTTGGTACTGCGCGACATACGTATAGCTTACATTCTCAAGAATATTTCAGGTAAGAATCAGAGCGGACATTAGATAGAGCGTTGGGTCTCAAACCCGGGTTCGAGAGATTATTGTGCATTTGTCTTGTCATGCTATTATGGGCAGCTTACTTTGCGTGGACAATAATCCTGTACAAAGTCACGTGAGCAAATCATTGTCTCACAATGAGAACACTTGTCAGACATTTCCGGTGCGTTCATATCGGTTCCTTGCTACGGTGTTCCGTTTATGCCATAGTAATGTCGCTCCCGGGTCGATACTACGATAGCACCATAACGATAGTACGATATCACGATATTACGATGATGATACTACGATGCCACGATGGTGATAGTACGATAGCACGATAACACGATAGCACGATAACAATAACGTGATATCACGAGAACACAATGACGATACTAGGATATTATATCGTAGTATCGTTATCGTACCGTCGTGCTAACATACTATCGTCATCGTAGCATCGTGATAACGCACTGTCATCATAGTAGCATCGTACTATCGTCATCGTAGTATAGTACTATCGAGATACACTATGGTATAAACGGAGCACCGTACCTTGCACTATTATCTTCGACCACGCAGGAAGAAGCACGTGCTAAGTAGAAATGTAAGTAATATAAATTATTTTATATCAGTATAAAACTGATTGCACAAGTAGCTACTGAGAATACCCGGTGGTATAGTAGATTAGGTTGAACTTGAGTTACTGAATATATAGATATAACTGATTTTATGACGTGTACATGTGGCTGTGACTGGATAAATGTGACTTATTGGATGTGTGACGAGTGTAACTACTGATCAAATAACGCACTCCTGTAGCCTGATAATGATCTATATTGCTTGGTAGAAGCACGAGTGTTTCATTAATGGAAATGGCGAACAGTGCATATCCTGATCAGACTGTGCGGATGCACAGTCTGATCTGGATATGCACTGGTCGCAAAACCCAATAAGCCCCATTTCTCCAGTCACAGTCCCAAATCAATTTTGTTGTAAACTGTAAACGTGTTTATATGCTTGTCAATTTGATTCCCGGTACACTCTATTACGTGATGGGTGGTGGGGTCGGTATAGCAGGGAGTGGGTGGGTTGCGGTGGAGAGACCACCTGGTTGTGGCTTGGTGGAGAAGCAGTGGGGTGGATGTTGCATTATTAATTTTGCGGCCAATCTAGTTGACCAACAACCTGATTGTTTCATAGCGTTGCTATTGTAATCGTGGTCAGACTGCGAGGATGCAAACAGCACGAACACGAGATCGCCGGTAGTCTAGATCGCCGGTAGTCTATTTCAACTGTTTCCAAAGTGGTTGCCATAGCATATATATTGCTTGCATTACAAAATTTGATCGATTTCCGAGAAGAATATCTGTAATATTGGTTTAAGCAACACTTGTTTCATGATGAGTAAGTGAAAGACATGCTATTTACAATTGATTACAGCTATTGTTTTCGTTTCGTTTAATATGTGAATTCGTCTCTTTGGAAAATGTCATTTTCTTTCTACGGTGTTTCACATAAGTGAAACTGTAATATATAATGTACATACCTGCCTGTGTTAATCTTGCACATATTATCAACGTTTCTGAACATCATTATATTGACAATGTCAACTCACTTTGAAGCAATTTGATTGTCTGAGTCTGAGCTGTAACACAGCTCAGGCTCAGCCAGTCAAGCTGCTTGATTTCGAGCACAGTATTCAAATATTTTCAAATAAAGAAATTGACAAATATTGACAAGATTAGCGCAGGTGGCAGTGTATATATATATCCACATATGTTTTCACATAGTATAATGGAACCTCTCTAAACCGGACACCAATAAAACACATGTGATGCTATTTTTGATGAGTTTCTTTGTCATTTATCTCAGGTGATAATGTCTGTTCGTGATAGCATAGCACACAGCTATGGCTCAGACTGATCAAATGTCTGATTTACAGTGAAACCTATCTAAGCCGGACACCCTGGGGACCTCCCAGGGTGTCCGGTTTAGAGAGGTTCCACTGTACATCCTTGTACATTAGTCCATGCCATGTCTGGGCTCAATTATCCCAATCGATTCGGCCACATAAACATCTGATCATGACATTTTATAAGACTTCACCTTTTAAGCATCATGCGGTATGCGACACGATCAACAAAACCGATGGGAAATGCCATCCCACTGGCTTTTACGACTAGTGGAAAAGCCATAGTAGCATATTATAGCCTATAGTAATACTCCTATAGCGTCGGGTCGAATTTGAGATGTACAGTCGAACCTCCCCGAACGGCCACCTCTCTACAACAACACCCTCTCTATAACAGCCGCTATTTTATATCCCAAATGGATTTTTTTCCTCTGTATCTAACCTGAGCTGAGCACGAAAATTGTCGTCTGCTTTTGCTGTCTTTCTCAATAAAAACATGTTTTGACAGCATGTTAGAATAATTTCCATTGGAAATGATTCTAAAATGCTGTCAAAGCATGTATTTGATGATAATTATGGAAGAAAATAAATAAACAGCGGACGACAAAATTTAATTCAGCATTAACCTCCCTACAACAGCCACCTCTCTACAACAGCCAGTTGTCCGTCTTTCCATATGTGGCTCTTGTAGAGAGGTTGCACTGTACTCCTATAGCGTCGGGTCGAATTTGAGATGTATTACTATCTATAGGCTACTATGGAATTTCCACTAGTCGTAAACGTCATGAACGTTCATTCATTCGTCATTCGTTCGTTAGTTCGTAAGCAATACGATTAGTAGTAATCCTATTACTTTTGGGGTGTGGGGATAAGTATCTCTGGTGGTTTAGTGAGGAGCAGTCAGTTTATTCTAATTTCAGGGCTGAATGTATTGTTTTTTCTCTTAAATGTTTAGTTCTGATGTTGGGATGTACCCCCACCCCCTTCCCCCAATCACAGCAGATAACATATGAGATTCGACCCCACTATCCCGGCCTAAAATGACCTTAGTTGTTGACAGGCTGTTAAATACCATTACTATAGGAATGAATGGCCTTTTTGTGGAATTTATCGGGGTATAAACTTGGAAAAGTCGCGGGAATACTGGACGAAGGCCGGAAGGCCTCGTCCAGTATTCCCGCGACTTTTCGAAGTTAATATCCTCGATAAATTCCACAAAAAGGCCATTCATTCCTTATAATTCCAGCATTTGAAATAAATTCATCAAGAAAATGTGTTTATTTTCCGTTTTCTTAAGAATTATTTTAACTGCGACTCACGGTTACTGAAAGTAGTTCGGCGTGGGAGTTTACTGGAATATAAATTGTGGACAGAGACTTGCTACGGGCCAATCAAATGTTAGGGAATTGTGTACATATCGTTGTGCTGGAATTATATCTAATTAAAAATCGTTAGTCGTTTCGTTCGTATTCGTTCGTAAACCATTCTCGATGATTCGAATCGCGATCCCCATAGGCCTTGATCAATCGGATAGTCGTGCTCGGCGATTATCATGAATCACATTATTGTGTCTATTTGAATTAGGTCCCCGTTATTTTGGGACACCACCTGTAAACCGATCGTTTTTCTATTGGCTCTGTACTTTCGGACGTAAACTAATTACAACAATCGCATATGTCACCAGCAAAAACATGTTATCCCATGATATTTCTGTCCGTTTTAATTTGAAGTCGAATGTTTTCAATTGCAAACCACATGCCAAAACAAAAACACTAGCTCAGTTTTCTTTGTAGTGTCTAAAAGAAGGTAACAGCATTATTTTATTTTCCAAACAGGATTATTGTTGTCATCAAAATACACATGGAAGACTAATTAGACAGCATTAGACGTGTCATACCACATGGTGTACGTTCCCATGGTTATTCGAGACAAAAACGACACAAGCGCAAGCATTATTTGATATGACAATGGCGCATGCACGTGTATTATCCGTACCGAAAACGGCACATGAGCATACACACGTTTTTTGTTCGATATTTATTTGATATTGTTATGTTTGGTCTGCTTTTGTATTGTGCACATTTCTCTATTTTCCATAATGTTGACTAAATAGAGGATGATTCATTCACATTGATGATGATATAAGTATAAGTTAGATCACGGTTCGTCCGCATGTACGAGGCGATAATCCGCGAGCTTTAGCGAGCGGATTATCGCTCGTACATGCGGACAAACGTGATATAACTTATTTATCACATCCTCATGCACATACCATGCACACGAGATGTGTTAATACAGAAACAACACCCGGAAATGTGTCAAAGATGTGATAATACTATCATACTTATTAGATGAGATTACAGATTTCATAAGAAACGAGGCTATGCCCCTTTCTTACAAAATCAGTTAACGAGTTTTAATATATATCATATTAAATTAAGATTAAATCAGCACAGTGTTAGGTTTTATAAATAAACTAAGTACAGCAGCATACGAGTTTAAGGTATTAGGTGATAGCTAGATATACTTGACTTCAATGATAATTGCTTCATAAGAGTGATGTGATAATACGAATATAACATATGTGAATATTGTCTTGTTACTGTATACTATATGGTACATTGAGTTGCCATCTCCGCCATCTTTGTATGTACAAGCCATCGTACAGTTTCACCACGTCGTGCGTTTGACACATACAGCAAATATTATGACAGTAAACCAAATAAAATTTGGTGCAATACATAATAGACAGATATGACAACGGCAAGCTATACATATTATGCCAGAAAACTATACAAAAGAGGAGATATCTGAGCATTTCTGCCATCAATCTAAAAATAAATTTCAACGTGTAAACTTTCCAATCTAATGCAAAGCATATGCTACTTTACACGTTACCCATATGTAAAGCCATATTTACTCGCATAGTAGGTGAGTAGACACCAGGGAAAATACACTCAGGTAACTGCTTACATGTCACTGGATTTGATAGCCAATAACAGAGTACAGTAGTGGGTATATATGGTATGTGTTGTGTGATTTGCCAGGTAAAAGTGATACACTGTGCGATTTTCTGTGTATGGGGTTATTTTATAATTTTATAACTTATTTATAATCATTTTTGTGGTCCAAATTGTTAAAAACACAGGCAAAAACCTGTCCAGAAAACTAACATAATTTACAGTTTGGTGTAATATAATTGATAGGATTCCGTTCTCCTGTCTTTTCTACATGTAATTAGCTACATTATATCATATGTTCTACTTCAGATTTTGAGTTATTTTTCAAACGGCAGAACATGTGAAACTGGCTGATGGCTGGAACACACAAAGATGGCCGATTTGTCCACCCCATGTGCCGTATAGGGTACAGTAACGAGGCAGTGTTCACATATATGTTATACATATATTCCATCACGTTTACGAAGCAATTATCTTTTAATCAAATGATGATCAGATACATAGTTGGTCATTAATGTATGTCACATTGGAAGCGGACATGCATAAACACAGGGTCGTCGAATACATTCGTATGACCTAGAGAAAATGAATAATTCGCTGAATACGTTTTCTATTACAACCCTTGTGCGTTTAAACGTGCATACGTACATGGGGGCTTAAGTTTAATGTAACGTATATGTGCACGTACATAGTAGTGCACGACATGTGCACGACATGTGCACTAGTCGTGTATGAATGGTGAACAGCACCGTGCACTAACATGAGCTACGAAGTCCACGAACTTAAACCATACTTCTGTACACGATGCATATTCGTGGGGGAATGGCACAATGCTCTGTTCTTACTTTGTTTTGTGAAGTTTGAAGGTATAGTCCGCAATTTCTTATTTTTCGTATTACTTATATCCAGAGACATAGATAGAAGAACTGAAAATCCTTGTTATAGCAGATCCTTCCGACATAAACGATTTACATTGCTTGTTAGAAGCATGGCGGCTGTTTCACTGATGGAATGGCGAACAGTGCAGATCCTGATCAGACTGTGCGGCTGTACAGTCTGCTCTGGATCGCCACTGGTCGCAAAACCCTTAAGCCCCATTTCTCCAGTCGCAGCAACATATAACGGCACTGAGTCCCAGATGATGTCTCAGATAGAATATGTAGTTTATGTTTGTATCACCAACAATGTTTGGACGTACGTGATATATGTTGCACGTAAATTGCACGTACATATGTATAAGCTAATATATAATATATACGTACATGCAGCATGTCGACAATCGGCACGGTATTGTAGACATTCATGATTGATTGATATCCAAAGCAGGAGTTTGTATCAGCGATTGATAATAATGTTCATCCCCAATAATGTGAATTTATGGGAACGTAACCATTACACAATGGGACGTGTTGACTTTGTTGCCAGTGTAGCCCACACACTATGCATCTCTGGTTGTGGAGGATACTTTGTACAACTGGAACAGTTCATGTGCATAAGCAGTTACGGTATATTGCCTCAGAAACACATTCCTTGATCCCAGCAACATAGTCACACACGACTTTCGCAAGCACATATACACATCTGGCAGCACAAAACTTGTACATCATTTGTCTAGTTAATGCTTTCGTAGCCATACATGTACATGTACATGCTAGTTGCTTCTTAACCCTTTGAACCCGAAAGCCCGCTATATCGGTTTATGCAAACAGTGCAGATCCAGATGAGCCGGCTCGTAACGAGCCGTCTCATCAGGATCTGCACTTTTTGAAAGTAATGTTCATATTTTTGAAAACAAAAAAACACCCCCTTTTCATAAATGGACTAGTCTGAAAATTATTTTGTGACAATTGGATTGGTTGCAAAATTAACATGTCAAAATCCATTCCAGTTACTTAGGGGTGAAAGGGTTAACATAAACTACTACTGTAACTGATCTTGCAATTGAAGTCGTCAACTCTGAAGACTCTAAGCCCAGGGATATACCCGGTACGTATATCTCTATCAAGCCCGTTCGCAGGAATTAATTTAGGGGGGTGCGTTATCGACGGCGCGAAGGGCTAAACATTGTTTTACACATCCACGGACAGACCTTGGCAGATTAACCGTGTCACCCCTAAGTAACTGGAATGGCGTTTGATATGTTTATTTTGCAACCAATCCAATTATCACAAAATAATTTTCATACCAGTCCATTTATGAACATGTGGTGTTTTTGTTCTCAAAATTATGAAAATACTTGCAAAAAGTGCAGATCCTGATGAGACGGCTCGTCACGAGCCGGCTCATCTGGATCTACACTTTTTGCCAATACCACTATACAGGCCTGTGGTATTGAAAGGGTTAATGGGGATGGGGTGCGTGCGCACCGTCGCAACCCCTCTGCGTACGGGGATGTCCATGATGAATATGGTAGCCATTTTGTGTTTTTCCTGACAATTTCGTCTCAATCGGGATCACATCTTTTTTTTATTATCGCACCATGTTGCAAAACGTTTGTTAGAAATAATCATGAATAATTGAAACACAGTGGAAATTCCCACTATACTCTGGTTTAAATTTGATATGCTTCACTGTCATGTATGTTCGTGATTGCAAAGCACGTACTCACGTTCCTGATTCACTCACATGTTTGAATACAGTGAAACATTTCTAAGTCGGACACCCTAGGGACGCCCAGGGTGTCCGATTTAGAAACGTTCCACTGCATTAAACTACGAACATTCCAGATGCACTCGCAAGTCTGAATACAGCGAAACCTCTATACACCGGCCACCCTGGAGCCGCACAGGGTGTCCGGATAAGGAGGTTCCGCTGTATTAAACTGCAACATCACAGACCAAGAATGCACAAGTGGGTCATGTCCCACGCTGGTCGCAAACAGTCACTATGATTAGATGAGCGGCCCAACAACACGTATCGAAATATGTTGTGTTTTTTGCCATGTTTGACAAATACTATAAACAAAATGAAAACAAAAATGGATTTTTTTTTTGATTTTCTTTTTTAATGTGGCGATTTTTTTATTTTCTCCAGCGAAATCTCTGCGATAGACTGAGTGCATGATCCATCAATAGGCCCAGGGCCTATTGATGGATCATGCACTCAGTCAATCGCCGACTGAACTGGAATCATCACAAACCATGAATTTGCTGGTTGATCAGGGCATACACTGGTCGCAAATGCAATGCAATTCCCCTTCCTTTTCTGGTCAGTACTGTCACTATGATCGCCCTTTTGATGGATCACGCAATCAATCCATTGCCGACTGATCATGTCGCTGATACGCCCGGAATAATATTCCGACAAGATTCGCGGGGATTTAATAATACTGTCCGTATCAATAACATAGGTCATCAATATACCAATGTCCGAACATTATTCCCATCAGATATGTATGAGAGAGATGTCAGTAATGCTCTATTCGGCCTAAAACCTGTGGTGCGGGCAACGGGCCAGCAAACAAAAAATAGGTAGGGAGCTACCGGTTGGCTGGTTTTTTTGTCGCGCCCGCTTGCTTGTCGGCACACCGGCGTACGTACGTACGTACGTACGTGGGTCCAGGTTAAAGTTTTCGGTTTTTGTTTACAGTTTTTCGATATGTTATCAAAGTCTCGGCGAGAGCGACATTCGGGCTGAGGCCATTTAGTAATCCTACACGCCAATATGGAATATGCTTACTTGCTAACCTGATTTGAGGGATATAAGAAACAGTATATAAGCCATCATAAACAAAGTCAAGAGTTGACAGAATTATAATATAATTCCGCATGTACTCTGAACATTTTGTCAACTTTTGACGCCATTTACTGAAAATATTGTAAATTTTGTAAACCGAATCAAATGGCGTGTCAAATATGTTGTTGTGACTGGAGAAATGGGGCTTATTGGATTTATGACCAGTGTAACTCATGATCAAATAGCACACTCCTGTAGCCTACATTGCTTGTTAGAAACTCACGTTTCGTTGATCTGTTTGAAGTAATGGTGCAGACTGCTATGACAGTCCATCTGGATCGGTCGCAAAACCATTAAGCCCCATTTCTCCAGTCGCAGCAACATATAACGGCACTGAGTCTCAGATGATGTCTCCGATAGTATATATGTATTTGATGTTTGTCTCACACCCACGATAGTGGAAAGTGAGAGTTGTCACAAGTTCGGCGTCGTCGTCGTGCATGTAGTAGTAGTACAGGTAGGTGACGCAATGTTTGGACGTACGTGATATATGTTGATCGTACGGAGCCCAGCAGGGGACATGGCTTTTTTTTATTAATTCGTTCCCACGAAATGACAATTCGTTCGTCTCAATTTAACAATTCGTTCCCTCGAATTAACAATTCGTTCCCACGAAATGACAATTCCTTCTCTCAATTTAACAATTCGTTCCCACGAATTAACAATTCGTTCCCACGATATAACAATTCGTTCCCTCGAATTAACAATGCGTTCCCACGAAATGACAATTCGTTCCCTCAATTTAACAATTCGTTCCCTCGAATTAACAATTCGTTCCCACGATATAACAATTCGTTGCCACGAATTAACAATTCGTTCCCGTGGAACGAATTGTTATTTCGTGGGAACGAATTGTTAAATTGAGGGAACTAATTAAAAAAAAAAAAATTCTACGTCCCCTGCGGGGCTCCGTTCAATGTAGTAGTACATGTCGGTGACAAAATATTTGGACGTACGTGATATACATGTATGTTGATCGGACCTTTACCAAACTTAACCAATACTAGTTTCCTCTTATTGTTTCCGTACTTTCGTTTCCCATTGAAACACAATGGAACATTATTTTTTGACGTCATATTGACGTCTCGTGAGTTCATATTGGTCAGTCAGACAAATGTAGACCCTGGTTACATAAACCAACTGCGTAGATTAATCGGGAGTCTATAACCATTTCCTAAACTCACCTCTCAGTGTATTTTAGGGGATTTTTTTCAAAATGTCCCGACTAGCCATTTTCGAAACACTCCCCTCAGTGTTGTGCATTGTGTTGATCTAGGCTATTTGCAGTACATACAATGAACAAGGCGATCGCTAGCGAGTGTCTCGCCCACGAAGGTTAATGTCACGAGAACAACACTGGGTAGATAACCATCAATGTGAGGAAGCTATTGATGAAGTTTGGTCATTATTCGACTGACGTATCAGTAGATATTCAAATGTGGACATAATCCGGGTATTACTGGATGTAACCTAGTTCACTGTCATCTGAATTAGATTACATCGTATATTTGTTTAGGCGCATATAAATTGGGAGTGATGTACGTAGATAATAGTCGGATAATTACCAAACTTCATCAGTAGCTTCCTAATATTGATGGTTATCTACCCAGTGTTGTTCTCGTGATCTTGACATTCGTGGGTGACATGTACACTTGCTGGCGATCGCCTTATTATGTACTGCAAATAGCATAGATCAACAAATACAGCGTATTATTTGATCGAATCCCAAGGAGTGTCCGATTATTGTTTGCCCTAGTTACTCGACCAATGAAAGCAGAGCATTTCTTCTCAGTTAGTTGCATAGTATTTTGGAAACCACGAGCTACCATGCAAAATGTTTACTTTTTATTAGTCAAAATAAAATTATTTGAAAACTTGGTAAGGGTTTCGACTAATCTAGAATGTTAATGTGATTGAACACATTCCAAACATGTAGTCAACTATATCTGGTTCATAGAAACAGTTGCGTAATTTGGATTTCAAAAAGTTTACATGACGTCACATTTGACGTCACACAATGTAACGTCAAAACGCCGAAAAACACGTACATGTGTAACTATTCATGCGCACATCACAATTCATTGGTTTTAATCTAAAAAATAGACTAAATGTGCATATATATCCGCCGTGGAAGTGTAATAAATAGGATATTATGTCGTACATGTTTGAATAGCGGAAATAATACACTCGTGTCCGTCGGCGTCCGTTCAAGCAACTCGTTCGCTACGCTCACTCGTTGCTTATGCGGAAGACGACGCACACTAGTGTATTAATTCTCGCTATTCAAAATGTACCATGGAATATCCTCTATGTGCCTACTGAGTGAAATAACTGCATGCTATTCTTATCGTGGGCTCACGTACAATACAAAGGCATTATAGCTTGTCACGCATGTATATGTAGGACTACATACCTATTTTGAATCGGTACTTACTTCACCACTGTTTGCGGTATTGCTATACATATATTTCTGTAATCTATCGTATGCTCAAGGGCCAGCAGGCATCTTTCTATGTAAAACATTCCTTTAACAATCTTTTAATATCTGTACGTAATTAGTATTTTGTTCTCCCGTAATTGTCTCACACCATTACACGACTGCCATTGGCAAGGCCATGAAACTAATTTGCTCGCATTATAACTCCGTGAAATATGAATTGGCATCGTACGTTGGAGACAAAACTAAAACGGAAGTATGTACAGTGGAACCTCTCTAGACCGATCTCCAATAAAAACACATGCTCATATTTTCATCAGTTTCTTGGTCATTTATCTCAGGTGATAACGTCTGTTCGTGATCGCATGGCACACGACTATGGCTCAGCATGATCAAATGCTTAATTTAAAATGAACCCTCTCCAAGCCGGACACCCTGGGGACCTCCCAGGGTGTCCGGTTTAGAGAGGTTTCACTGTATTCGTAATACTTGGAGCACGGCTCGTCCGCCTATACGTGGATATAAGCCGCAAGCTTCAACGAGATGATTATCGATCGTACATGCGAACAACCGCGCTCCAAGTAATTAAACCCACCCACACCCGTACCATGTATGGTTGGTTTTATTAATAACACGGGGACAAAACCATTCGACGTTTGACATTTGATATACAGCGGATCTTACATCTTACATGCGTGATGATTTAATATAGTATTTATTAAACGAGTTGACTAATTTCATAAGAAACCCGGCATATTATTTAATATGGTATTTATTAAACGAGTTTACTTAGTTCATCATAAATCATCACAAATGATGAACAAATGTTATATTATATTTATTGCATAAGCAAATCATCATACATTGCAGCTGTACTTGTCACCAGTCCTGTTTTATGTAACGAGTTAATTTGCATATTTATTACACTAGACTAAGTGTATTATGAGTTGTATTACTCTGCGAGCGCCCTTTATGCAATAAACCGCTTCATGGTCCGACTATGTTTTACATGTCGGTATAAACTACGGAAACCGCCATTGTATTTTGGCTGTGTCATCTGTAGCCTATTTCACCAACATTGCAAAGTATACTTATCTAGCAAAGTATACTTTGAGGGAGACATTTTCAATTTAAGGATAAATTTATTATTTTTTATTATACTGAATGTATTACATTATCACAGCCATTTTGGCTGTGATAATGTAATAAATTGAGTATAATAATTCTGCATACTTTTAATCATCAAATATATAGAGTCGTTAGTTCTATATGAAATAATGCATTTCGGGAAAAATAAATGATTACTCCCCCAAAGTATACTTTGCTAGATAAGTGTACTTTGCAATTTTGATGAAATCGGCTACTGGTCTGGGACTACATGTATTCTGGTCGTGAGTGCCACAAACCCCACTTCTCCAGTCACAGACACTAAACTATAATTATTCAGTTATTGCATCAAATGAGCGCTCATAGTGTATTAACACAGTGTAATAAAAATCATAATACACTATTGTAATAATTTTGAAAATTAGCTTGTTACAGAAAATAGGTTTGAAAATATTGTCTTTATTAAGCTCGTTGACTATTTCTTAAGACACTCGGCATGACCTCGTTTCTTGTGAAATCAGTAAACTCGTTTAATGAATATCATATTAAATCATCACTCTTGTAAGATCCTCTATATATTAAATAGTGTCCGTGATTATGATGAACTTTGTAAATGTGAAGAAGTGTAATTAAAGTGAACTTTGTAATGTAACTTGATAATTTAATGAAGTAAGTGAATCTTATGATGAACTGTAAAGTCTGAAGTAAGTATTATGATAATTTGAAATAATGAACTGAATGTCTTTGAAAGAAGTAAGTGAATATTATGATGACTGTATGTGCTTTGAAGTAAGTGAATAACTTTATGAATAATGAACTATTATGATGAACTTTGTAAATGTCTGAAGTAATTTGAAATATTAATGAATGAATTTGTTAAATGTTGAGTGAAAATAATGATGAACTTTGTAAATAGTAATGAATGGAATTTGTAAATGTCTTGAATATTATGATGAAGTGAATATTGAATATATGATGAATTTGTAAATGTCTGAAGTAACTGTGATAATTTAAATGAGAACTGAATATTAGTCATGAAGTAACTGAATATTATGATGAACTTTGTAAATGTCTGAAGTAAGTGAATATTATGATGAACTTTGTAAATGTCTGAAGTAACTGAATATTATGATGAACTTTGTAAATGTCTGAAGTAATGAATATTATGTGAACTTTGTATGTCTGAAAGTAATAATATTTGATGAACTTTGAATGTGATTAACGAATATTATGATGAACTTTGTAAATGTCTGAAGTAAGTGAATATTATGATGAACTTTGTAAATGTCTGAAGTAACTGAATATTATGATGAACTTTGTAAATGTCTGAAGTAACTGAATATTATGATGAACTTTGTAAATGTCTGAAGTAAGTGAATATTATGATGAACTTTGTAAATGTCTGAAGTAACTGAATATTATGATGAACTTTGTAAATGTCTGAAGTAACTGATATTATGTGAACTTTGTATGTCTGAGTAACTGATATTACGATGAACTTTGTAAACTGTAAATGTCTGTAAAGTAAGTAATGAATATTAGATGAACTTTGTAAATGTCTGAAGTAACTTTGTAAATGTAATAATAATGATGAACTTTGTAAATGTCTGAAGTAACTGAATATTAGATGAACTTTGTAAATGTCTGAAGTAAGTGAATATTACTTTGAAATGAAGTATTGTCTGAATAATATGATGAACTTTGTAAATGTGAAGTAACAAATGAACTGAATATTATGATGAACTTTGTAAATGTCTGAAGTAACTGAATATTATGATGAACTTTGTAAATGTCTGAAGTAAGTGAATATTATGATGAACTTTGTAAATGTCTGAAGTAACTGAATATTATGATGAACTTTGTAAATGTCTGAAGTAACTGAATATTATGATGAACTTTGTAAATCTGAATATTATGATGAACTTTGTAAATCTGAATATTATGATGAACTTTGTAAGTGAAGAAGATTATGATAATTTAAATGATGACTTTGTAAATCTGAATATTATGATGAACTTTGTAAATCTGAATATTATGATGAACTTTGTAAATGTCTGAAGTAACTGAATATTATTCAGTTACTTCAGACATTTACAAAATTCATCATACATGTACACATATTTGCTCTTGATGTTCCGTCTGATCTATGGATACATGTACAATGGTGGGACATGCCATAACCCCGTCTTATAGTTCACCCTACTTTCTAAGCCAATCACTGGACAGTATTATGCTCCACTTATTCCACATATTGCAACGTTTAACCCCAATAAGTTGTGTATTACCAGATTTAATGATTAACTGTTCGACAGGAAATGTAATATCAATACTCCGATTGGACATTGCATTGTACACTTGGCTGAGCTATAAGTTAGTTATTGTTCAAATATTGGAACTAAATGATGCGGTCGCTAGCGATCCCTCGCATTTCATTCCTTAAACATCCAATATGTGAACAATAACTTATAGTTCTCCCGTCACAAAGTCAAACAATTCTACTATGAGACAAGCCAAGTGATTTTGCACCTACTGTCTGTTCCACGTTTTCCTGCCGACGAACTTTTGGCTAGAAAACACATTAAATCTAATAAATATTTAAATGTAAATACTTTTTCATCAATAACACAAAAGTCACACTCCCCAAAAATGTTTGTTTGATGAAATTCCATCAAATATTGATTTAATAGCGAAAAACGATTTTCATATGGGAATTTAACATGGGGGGAAAAGAGACAGAAGAGGAGGGGGAGGAGTTATAAAACGAAACAAAAATGGAAATTGACTCCGAAACCTGTCTAGATAGCTTGGAAATTATTTAACTAAGAAAACAAAAGTTAGATTTTGAAAATCGGTACACAAATAAAAACATGTAAACAAATAATTATTTTTAGCCCCCATGGTAAATTCCCGTAGGACAATCTTTTTTTCGCAACAAAATCAATACTTTACGGAATTTCATCAAATAATTTTATTTGGGGAGGGTGACTTTTTTTGTTATTCATGAAAACGTACTTACATTAAAGTATTTTTTGGATTTAATGTGTTTGATGTCCAAAAGTTCGTCGGCAGCAAAACGTGGAACAGACAGTAAGAAGATGTGCGATATCTCACTTAAAATGTTTACAAAATGTACGATATTCTTCATAAATAACGTAGAAAGTTGACGAAATGTTCAGAGCAAATACGGTATAGAAAGGCATTTGCAGCAAATATCACAGTTTCTGTAAATATTTTTACATACAAAATGCACATCTTGTTGGTACAAAATTACATGAATTGTCTCATATATTCAGTTACTTCAGGCATTTACAAAATTCATCCTATTGTATTTTGTTTGAATGTTTCATCAGACATGAAGCCGACTTCACCAAAATTGCAAAATATACTTACTTTGTTCGTACACATTGAGGGAGAAATTTTCAATTTAAGGAGAAATTTATTAATTTTTGTTTAATGAAATAAAATATTTTATGACCAAATTATTATACTGATTTTATTACATTATCACAGCTATAGCTGTGATAATGTAATACATTCAGTATAATAATTCTGCATACTTTTAATAATCAAATATATGCAGTCGTTAGGTCTATATGAAATAATGCATTTCGGGAAAAATAAATGAGTACTCCCTCAAAGTATACTTAACTAGCAATTTTGGTGAAATCGGCTATTGGCACTACATGTGCTCTGGTCGTAATTCCGACAAACCCGACTTCTCCAGTCACAGACACAATGTAATATATTCACTTACTTCAGACATTAGATTCAGAAAGTGCACCCATCAATGTCATCCAGTATATTCTCATTTCAAGCCCTTTTCACTAGAAAGATGTGTAATCTGTATGCCAGACAGGCAGGCATTATAATTACGGCACAACCTCATAGATATGTCATCCATAAAACCTTTCAAAAGTCAATGTCAAAGTTATCAAATGTACTACGCCATTAATGTATTGCAGCCACGACAATAGATTAAGAAATGCGTATTGGATTTGACATTTCTGGAATTTCTGTCTGTGACCGCCGCTGCTTATTGATATACGGTATTCTATATCAGTCTGCTAAGGCCCAATCAAACCAATCACTTATCCACATACTGTGGATAAGTGATTGATTTGATTTGGCCTGAGCAGATTAGTATTCATCAATATGATCGTGTTTATTTTGTGTGAAGTAAAGTTTGTTTGTTATAGTGTCACAAGCGGTACTTCCAAATTCATATCCTGTATGTCTGGCACTAGGCAGGAAGGCAATTGGTACGATTAACTTTCACTAGCTGGTTTTTCACAAATCACACCAGTCAGAACGGAGGCTCAAAACATCGACCTCCGGGTTGCGATGCCTTATCAACTACTGTCTGTTTCACGATACCTGCCCAAATTTTACGGCCATATATAGGCCTAAACAATGCAAACAGTATTTTTTTCGATAATATTAAATTTTATCAAAATATCAAAATTTAAGAATGAGCCTTCTTTTTATTTCGTGAAATTTGGTCAAATATTGATTTTATTACGAAACGTGGCTAGCTTGGAAATGATCTAACTAAGAAAAACAAAAGTTAAATTTTGAAAATCGGTCCAGTATTTCTGAAATTCTAAAAATTTCCCCATTTTAAATCCCCATATACATCTTCACATGGGGATTTAACATGGGGAAATAGTTTTTTCGTAATAAAATAATTTTTTTTACCAAATTTCACGAAATATAAAAAAGGCTCATTCTTAAATTTTCCTTTAATTTAATATTATCGAAAACATATTTTTTTGAATTGTTTTATATAATGTAGCCGTAAAATTTGGGCAGCTTTTGTGAAACAGACAGTAAGCTGCATCTACTGGTGGTGTATGTGCTACATACATGCAGAGTTCCATGTCTAGAAATTGCATAAGTACGCAATTAACACAAATAATGAAAACCCAATTAAAAGTTACAGCAATGCGTACTAGAAAGCTACGGAAGCATGGAGGGGACATGTGTGTTTTTTTATTTATCTCGTGGCCACGAGATAAATAAAAAAACACACATGTCCCCTCCATGCTTCCGTAGTAAGCAAATAAAATGTTGCGTATAAAGTATCAAAAGTACATTGTATACGTAAGATGCTTACTTAGGGGAGAGGCATTTCACGAGAAGTGGCTTGAGGTAGTAGGTCATAGATAGATACACTCAGCTGCAATGCTATAGAGAATAGTAGGTTAGTGCCGTGAATGGGAAAACATATCTGGCAAGGCTTAGGGAACGGGATGGGCGAGGCTCTGTCGAGCACATCGCGTTTCCGAGCCGCGCCAGATTTTTCCCATTCACGGCACTAACCTTCTATTCTATTTATCCCGTCAACACCTACTAATGGCTTTAAAATGCAACAAAATAATCCCAGCCACCGCACATATTCATACGCAGTGATTAGGTCGTATTGACAGGATATCAAAAATGTTTCACGGCACCGTGTTTCACGGCACATACGCACTGTGTTGACGGGATAAAATTGCTTCATAAGAGTGATGTGATATATGAATATAACTATTTTAAATATTGTCTTGTTGCTGTATACTATATGGTTCATTGAGTTGCCATCTCCGCCATCTTTGTATGTACAAGCCATCGTACAGTTTCACCACTTCGTGCGTTTGACACATACATCAAATAATATGACAGTAAACCAAATATAAATATAATTTGGACAATACATAATAGACATAAATGACAACGGCAAGCTATAAATATTATGCCAGAAAACTATACAAAAGATGAGATATCTGAGGATTTCTCCCATCAATCTCAAAATAAATTTTGATGTGTACACTTTTCAATCAGATGCACAGCCTATGTTAGTTTACACGTTACCCATAGGTAAAGCCATATATTTACTCGCGTAGTAGCTGAGCAGACACCAGGGACAATACACTCAGGTAACTGCTTACATGTCACTGGATTTGGTAGCTAATAAATGCATCAGTCAATGTAAGTCCCCGCCCCCACCCCCCCCCCCTCCGGGGGAATAGCGGGGCTTATATTTTCGTTGCTGTTAAAGCCCCGGTGAAGGCCCCGCACTGCGGGGCAACATGGTCGGTAAAAGCCCCGGTAAAATGCGGGGCCATCTGGTGATTTTAAATGTGAAATATTCTTGCACGAAAATGATGTGTTGTAGAGCAAAATGTCACTTATAAATAGTAGATATCTGGGAACTTTTATTAGTATGGGAAGCCATTATTACAACCCAAGCAGCTTTATTCGTTGTAGATGTAATTGGTAGCACATTTGGCCTGCTACTCGTTCTATTTCTAGGGTGGTTGACTTAGTGATATAGTTGTTTTTGAAACCGTTACAGTCGATGATCAGCTGGGTAATGACCGATATGTTTAGTTTGTAAAAGTTCGAGTCTCCTAGCACTTTTTGGATTTCTTGACGAAACGCGGGTTAGGTCTGTTTCCGAACTTCGTGTAGTGCTGGGCATCTTAGTAGCATGTGTGACGCATCCTAGCTCCGCCTCCAAATGACGAGTTAGGACAAGTAGGGTCGACTATGTACAGGGTAAATATGTGTTTGTTGCTTTGAAATAGGTACGTTCCTGTTAATAGTAGTAACCAAATAAATAGCCGCTAACCTTTGGCACCACCCACGGACTCGGCAGAAGGAAGGTCGGATATGTGTGAATAGTATTAAATAGCGCAAAAGTGGACCCTTGCATGATACAAACTTCTTAACCGTATTAACGCACGGACACACGGACGGTGCAAACACTATATGACACCGGCTCTTCGAGACAGGGTTCATAAAAAGTACACCCCCCCCCCTATTAATAGTATAAAATGCAGCACTTTATACTTTTACTTACATGGGGAGGGTGTGTGTGTGAGAAATAGGATTTTTCCAGTGGGGGGGGGGGGGGGGGGCGGGGGGGGGGGGGGGGGGGGGTCTCGGGATTTTCCAGGGGGGGGGGGGGGTGGGGGGGGGTCTCGGGATTTTCCAGGGTTTGTTGGGTAAATAATCACTTTCCAGGTGGGGGGGGGGGGGGGGGGGGGGGTCTCGGGATTTTTCCAGGGTTTGTTGGGTAAAGAATCACTTTCCAGGTGGGGGGGGGGGGGGGGGTGGGGGGGTCTCGGGATTTTCCAGGGGGGGGGGGTTCGGGGGGGGGGGGTCTCGGGATTTTCCAGGGTTTGTTGGGTAAAGAATCACTTTCCAGGTGGGTGGGGGGGGTCTCGGGATTTTCCAGGGGGGGGTCTCGGGATATTCCAGGGTTTGTTGGGTAAAGAATCACTTTCCAGGTGGGGGGGGTCTCGGGATTTTCCAGGGGGGGGGAGTCTCGGGATTTTCCAGGGTTTGTTGGGTAAAGAATCACTTTCCAGGTGGGGGGGGGGTCTCGTGATTTTCCAGGGTTGGTCGGGTAATGAATCACTTTCCAGGGGGGGGTGTGGGGAGGGGGGGGGGTCTCGGGTTTTCCTTCAGTGTGTGTGTGGGGGGGGGGGAATGTCTCAGAATTTTCCACGTGTTGGGGGGTGGGGGGGGTGGGGGGGGGCTGGGATAACGGATAACGGATAACGGCAGTGCATATAATCAGAGGAATTATTTGAAAACAATTTTGTTTATATTTAAACAAAATTTGCCAGTATTAAAACAGTCCACAGTGAAAGTAGATCGTATTAAATCGTTTAAACCCATGTCACCCTCCCACACAACAGTATTCAGGTAAACATACATGTACATATCTTGATACAGTCTGATAAAACACCGGTAAAGCCCCGGGGTATGTCCCCGCTCAATTTCTTAGCAACAGTTAAAGCCCCGGTAAAGTCCCCCCGCAGTGCGGGGCATCATGAAAGGTAAAAGCCCGGGGTATGCCCCGGTAAAGCCCGCCCCCCCCGGAGGGGGGGGGGGGGGGGGGCGGGGATTTACATTGACTGATGCATAACAGAGCACAGTAGTGGGTATATATGGTATGTGTTGTGTGGTTGACCAGGTAAGAATGTGCGATTTTCTATGTATGAGGCTATCTATAATGGTGGTTCATGTTGCTAAAAACACAGGCACAAGCCTGTCCAGAAAACAAACATAGTTTACAGTTTGGTGTAATATAATGGATAGGAGTCCGTTCTCCTGCCATTTCTACATGTCATTAGCTACATTATATCTTAAGTTCTACCTCACATTTTAAGTTCTTTGTCAAACGGCAGAACAGGTGAAACTGGCTGATGGCTGGAACACACAAAGATGGCCGACTTGGCCACTCCATGTTCCGTATAGGATACAGTAACGAGGCAGTATTCATATATGTTTTATACTATATTCTATCACATTTACGAAGCAATTACCTTCGAATCAAACGATGAGCATGTATAGAACGAGTCCTTAAATGACTTCTGTTCACCCCAATAGAGCAAACGCAACGACTATACATGTATACTAGATTGATAATCATACCTCGCGGAACATGAATGCGGTGTTGGTCAATCAAATTAGGTGGGCCAAGGTCAAAACATGTTATATCAGTAGAAGAACTTAACATGCTTGGATAAAGCTGTTTTAATTGTTGATTATTGTTCCGTGGGACACGTACGAAACGATTCGGGTTTGTGGGTCGTCTAAATCGGTGTGTATGTTGCGATATCCAAGATGACCGCCAAGTACCATCATTTTGTCTGCATTATTATTCTGACTTGGTAACTATATGACATTATATGGTTTAGTAAATCAATTGACCTGGGGCCCGTTTCACTAAGCTTCGTACCACTAAAATGTTCGTAAGTGAAAAATTATGATAGTCTGTAAAAGTCACATTAACAATGTTTTCTTGCAAACAATTATTGGATTCACATTTATTGAGCATAGGCTGCATATGCAGCCTATGCTCAATAAATGTAAATCCATCAATTCAAATTTACAGACTATTCTAAATCGGCACTTACGAACATTTTAGTCGTACGAAGTTTTCAGAAACGGCCCCCAGGTTCCGCAAGCAAACAGTTTGTGTTGCCTAAAACGTATGGATGATTTTTTATTCAGAATACTTCGACTACACCACTCATACACAACCGCCTGCGTTAATCTTACCCAGATGGTCAACGTTTCTAAACATATATTGGCAATGTCAACTCGCAATCAAGCAACTTGATTTTCTGAGCCTGAGCTGTGCCACAGCTCAGGCTAAGACAATCAAGCTGCTTGATTTCAAGCAAAATATTCAAATATTTTAAAATAAAAACATTGACAAATAATGACAAGATTAACGCCGAAAAATATTTAATAAAAGTAAGTACTTTTTTATCAATAACAAAAAAGTCACCCTCCCCCAAAAATGTAATTTCATGAAATTACATCAAATATTGATTTTATTGCGAAAAAACGATCTCGCCAGGTTTCGGAGTCAATTTCCAAAAAAATTCGTTTCCAGTTTTGGAAATTGACTCCCCTTGTTAAATTCCCATAAGAAAATCGTTTTTTCGCAATAAAATCCATATTTCATGGAATTTCATAAAATAATTTATTTTGGGAAGGGTGACTTTTTTCTTATTGATAAAAAAGTACTTACTTTTAAATATTTTTTAGATTTAATGTGTTTAACAGCCAAACGTTCGTCGGCAGCAAAACGTGGAACAGACAGTACTGTAGGTAACATTATCGATACAACCTCTCCGTACTGTGTGATGGAAGACCAAATTTCTAGATCAGTACAGCCTGGGAGAGTTAAATACAACTCTGTTGGACGAATCACATTAGGATTACAGAGATAAATACCACCTGTTGGACGTACGTGCCACAATTGGCGACGTGGTCAATAGGTAGCTGACCGATCATTGTCATAGGAATAGTCTAGTCTGTAAGTCGATGGCTCACCATTGCAATCTATCCACTATTCCAAATGTTCGGGGCTCGAATCTTAAAATGCACAATTGCGAACTTCTAAGTCCAAAGGGGGTGGGCCGGGGTGGATAATCCATGACCCGGGGATGAAATGAAAAGTCGAAATTTCTCTTTGCGCATCTACATATTATAATAGCCGCGTACCGAATGTCAAGTCTCCAGCTATATCCAGCGGTTTAACAGTTGTACGTCTTACAAGAAACGTGACGGACGGAAAACCGTGAGTAAAACAAGATATACATTTGTTTTCTTCTCAAAAGTGGCTATAATGACCTTTAGCCTATTTCGTCAACATTGCAAAGTATACTTATCTAGCAAAGTATACTTTGAGGGAGATATTTTCAATTTTATGATAGATTTATTAATTTTTATTATACTGAATTTATTACATTATCACAGCCATTTTGTTTACTTTTAATCATCAACTATATGCAGTCTATATGAAATAATGAATTTCAGGAAAAATAAATGATTACTCCCTCAAAGTATACTTTGCTAGAAAAGTATACTTTGCAATGTTGGCGAAATCGGCTACAGATCGTCAAACCGCAGTGATTCACCCCTGTAACTTTGCGACACTGACCACAATGTGTAATGCAAATTGAAAAGGATCTGTGAAAGTGAATATAGCATTCAATGTGACATATCCAGATACGCTTTCAGAAAACGCGATTACACCCAGTGGCTATATTCGTACTAGTGTCGTGTACATTAAAGGAAATAGGTCATGGAAAGATACACTTGGTTTCCATGATAATTGCTGTTGCTGGGACGTTTAACATATGCACTATCACTTTTACTTTGTTTTCTGTAGGAGCAACACTTTTTATCCCGTCAACACAGTGCGTATGTGCCGTGAAACACTGTGCCGTGAAACATTTTTGATATCCAGTCAATACTATTTTTGCATTTTACAGTCATTTGTCGGTGATGACGGGATAAATAGAATAGTAGGTTAGTGCCGTGAATGGGAAAAAATATCTGGCGCGGCACGGAAACGGGATGTGCTCGGCAGAGCCTCGCCCATCCCGTTTCCTGAGCCTTGCCAGATATTTTTTCCCATTCACGGCACTAACCTACTATTCTCTATAAACCCACAAGGGTGAACGGTATAGAGATCTCCTGTATCAATAAAACATTGTGGTATTCGTGCACGTTATAAACGGTCACTGCCCCTGTAAGTCGCCCGGGGGCCAGGCACATGTACAATGTACTTGTGGTGAGTGTTTTGAAGTGCCCTAGAATCGATCGGCGTTTGACGGATTCAACGAAATTGAAGAATCAATGCAATAACTTGACGCACAAGGACGAGCATCGTTACACAGTAATTAGAATACAGATTATTTTAGCCTTCACCATGCGGAGATAAATTTTGTCGTCTGCTGTTTTAACAAACAATATAGAATTTTAAACATTTTTTCTAAATTGTGTGTATGTATTTCTATAGAATTTCTACTTTACACATCTCTAGCTAAATTGGTATACCTTTTTATCTCAACAAGTAAAGAGGAATAAATAATGCTATAGATTTTCAAATTCACATTACTGTTTCTTGCCTTTGTGACAGCTTCACATTTCTGCATCTTCGCTGTCTGGCCCATCTTCGACGGCGTATTTTGTGTCTTACGGTACTCTTGTTATCATTAAAACACGCTTTGACAACACTTTAGAATCATTTTTTATTGGAAATGATTCTAAAGTGCTGTCAAACCGTGTTTTTATTGAGAAAGAAGACAATATATAAAACAACAGCATACGACAATTTTTGTTTCACGCTTCTAATGGTCAGAGAAGACAGTGTACGCTGGAACTGATTCCAAAGAATAAACTGTTTACTGCATTTTCTGCAAGTCTTGGGACACATTATGGACACATCAGGGCTGAATATATTGTTTTTTTCGATGTAAATAGTCCGCTCTGTGTTTAGGATCCCCCAATGCAGCAGGTTAAATACGGGATCGAACCCGTTAGCCCGACCTTAAATGACTTTAGCTGTTGATAGACCGTTAAGCACCAATAAATCAAATCAATATACTGTATAAGAAAATTGGTGGTGACCCACTTTTTCACAGAAAATGATCAGCGGTGTAACTTGCATACAGTGGGGTCAGCGTGTAAGTGCACACACAAACGAACACGACAGGTTGGAACGCTGACCCCACTGTATTTCGTGTATAAAAAAAAAATGTAAATATTTTTCTGCATTTTTTCTCATTTCGCATCAAAAGTGTATGTTGTTACCACTCAGTTGAACCGTCTCGGCGAGACGGTTCAACTGAGTGGTAACAACATACACTTTGGGTGGGTAGCGAACCAACCTGTCGTGTTCGTTCGTGTGTGCACTTACACGCTGACCCCACTGTACGGATCGGCAGAAAACATTGTGACGATCCTCTGCTCTCAGTTTTCTCCGTTTCCAGTTTAATGTACGGCTTCCCCTTCAGAAATCGCAGTCACGTGACCATACCAGTTACACTATTTAGTTAACCATATCTGAAAACCACGGCGTAATTCACTGCCAGATAGCCGAGATGCTGTGATGAGTTAATTTATCGCGACATGTTGTTGTGAAATATATGATTCATAAGCGGGTTTATCATCATCCTTGTTTTATTTTTATGGCCCACAAACGCGGCCTGAGTCAATGAGATAGACATTTGCGTTGAACATTTTCAACGTGACTAGTAAATGCCTCGGCGGGCTCGACATGCGCGTCGCCATTAAACAGATTTTCCGACCTATCATTTTCTGATATACGCCGCAAATTTGAAAATTACATTACAGTTAACCCTATAAATGTATTACAATACAGTTAATCCTATATTACAATACAGTTAACCCTATATTACAATACAGTTAACCCTATATTGGTATCATAACATGCTATCGTAATGATAAATGCCTACTGGCTGTGTCACGTTTTGCTGCCGACAAACGTTTGGCTATTAAATGCATTAAATCTAAAACAAGATTTAAATATTAATACTTTTTCATCAATAACAAATAGTTTACGCTCCCTATATTTTTTATTTGATCAAATTCCATCAAATATTGATGTTTTCTTTGCGAAAAAACAATTTTCCTATGGCTATTTAGAATTTACCAAGTGGGCTAAAATTTAAATTTGTAACATAATTTTGGAATATGTGTATCCAAGTATTGATTCTCAAAATATAACTGTTACTTTCTTAGTTACATCATTTCCAAGCTATATAGCCAGGTTCACTTTCCAATTGTTTTGTGCCACCCTCCTCGTCACTTCCCAGCTCTTTGTTGCCCCATGTTAAATTCCCATATGACAATGTATTTTGTGTTTTGCATTAAAATAAATATTTTACGGATTTCGTCAAATAAAAAAATTGGGGAGGGTGACTTTTTTGTTATTGATGAATGAGTTATATTCAAGTTTATACTATACTGTATCAGAAACTGTGATAAACAGGGGAGCTAATTAACTTAGTTTAGGCATACTTTGACATTTTCGCTATACATGTACAGTGTCACTCTTATTTTTGATGAGTTTCTTTGTCATTTATCTCAGATGATAATGTCTGTTCGTGATAGTATAGCACACAACAATAGCATAGACTGATCTACAATGGAGCCTCTCTAAGCCGGACACACTGGGGACATCCCAGAGTATCCGGTTTAGAGAGGTTTCACAGTACCAGCACTGAAACATTCTTTATTTGTTATTGCGAAATGATTATACAATTCCACATTTAGATAAAAAATGTTCATGGTCGACGCCAGTGAAAGATTTTACCAATCCCCACAGGTTTGTTTCATGGGATTTACCGGCACAATTGGTTTCCGAAAATTTATACGATACAAATCTACATTATTTTTAAACTATTTATTTCTTAATCTGTTTCATAACATGTTCGAGGCCCAGTACACTTAAGGGCCTTTTATCAAACGGTGACAGAGACATTTCCAGACAAATTGCCAGTCTCTGGAGGACTTCCAATATTTTCCTGGACTTCCGAGTGTGTTGGGCTTTGATTGAACACAGTCTTGTCGAATTAGAATGACGGGTTTGGGGGCCAATTTGGACATTGATGGTAACTACCTTATTATATTGACCTGGTAGGCTAGAACGACGTGGATTTATGTTTATAAATAATAGCACGTGACACGCTTTGTTTCTGTACACCCTGTATTATCACTTGCATGTAGCGTATTTTAATCAATATTAACCCATTGGGACCTATCAGGGTGTCAGGTTTAGAGAGATTCCACTGTATTAACAGGGGCGGATCTGGAGGCGGTGTTCCGGGGTCCCCCACACCCCCGTTCAGCCACGGAGTTTACATAGATCACAGTTTACCACCAGTTGGAGTCTGAATTTAAATGCCGTAAAACACAGGAAAGTGCATTTCGAAGAGCTAAAAAATAGGACAACCCCCTAGTTGCGAACGGTAACTCTTGCAAGTACTCCCGTACCGTCCGTAGCTAGCTACGGACGGTACGGGAGTAGATTGCAAGATTTACCTTCGCAACTAGACACCCACAGTTCCCCAAATGCTGGATCCGCCCCTGGCATATTCACGGCGGTAATCGAGAAGCATACAGCGGGGCGCAAATACGCACCAGTCTACGACGAACAGTGTACTGTGCGGTGGTACGTAGCGGAAAGAAAAAGTACATGTAATGTATATGTCATTAAAACACAAATGCAACGATCTATCAATGTGAACACGTGTTACTCTTCAGTCTGGTCTGAACGTTCGATATTAAGCCGGCTAAATAGGCCCGACCTCCTGTTTATATACAGTTTTTAGATCTTACCAGCTGTAGCTACTGAAGTCGATATACATGTACTCTAAACGCGAAATAACTTACAACTCTGACACTGTACCTACAGTGCATTCTCTTGTGTATTTGTACAGCTTTTTCGAGTAGAATTTTGCAAATGGAGATATTGTTGTTACATACAACCTAACTATTCAAAAAAAACAACAGGTTATCATTTTTGTCGGTTTTCATTGGACTACGTGCATCGTAGAGATGAAGCCATTTGCAGTCACATCGAGTCATTTATCCCGTCAACACAGTGCGTATGTGCCGTGAAACATTTTTGATATCCTGTCAATACGACCTAATAACTGCGTATGAATATGTGCTGTGGCTGGGGTTAATTTTATTCCATTTTAAAGCTATTTTAGGGTGTTGCCGGGATAAATAGAATAGTAGGTTAGTGCCGTGAATGGGAAAAATATCTGGCGCCTCGCCCATCCCGTTTCCCAGATATTGTTCCCATTCACGGCACAAACCTACTATTCTCTATATTTGCAGGCACATCGAGTTATATATGCCTACTGACACGGAAGCTTTTAGACAGATTGACATGTCATTTCCTCCTTTCACAAATAGAATTAAATTCTCTATCTTGTACACACATCAAACATAGCAATTGGCACTTGTCAACATTCATTTTATGGAGATTTTCAAATATCCGTAATTATTTTGCGTATTCCTGCGGCTTTATTGCGCATTTGCCTCAGTGAAACATAAATATGTCACAGTATTATAGTAATGGTCGGAGTTTCAGTTTGCAGTTCAATTATTTGCGCGGCATGCGAATAAATTACTCCTGATGCATTAGATGGATGTTCACCAAACTTCATCAGTAGCTTCCTTACATTGATATTTAACCACCCTGCGAGATTAGGGTGACATTGACCAACTTTTTCTCAAAATGTAGGTCGAATCGTGAAAACTTGGACGTATGTCCAAATTTCGCATATCTCCTGATACGTGTGTTGATGTGCGTCAAACTGTATCAGTAATATTCTTACATTGAAACCTGACCACCATATCACAGTCGGATGATATTGACCTACTTTGACTACGTTCGGATAAACATTTCCACATTTTGCATATCTCCTGATATGTTAGTCGGATGTTCGCCAACCGTCAGAAGCAACTTACCTACATCGATACCGAACCACCCCTGGGTAATGAGCGTGACATTGACCAATGTTTTCTTTTCGAAATATAGGTCACGTACGTCCAAATTTCGTAAATGTATACTAGTATCTACTAATACGTTAGTTGGCTGTTTGTCAAACGTCATCAGTAGCTTCATTACATTGATTCTTACTGTTGTTACTGTTCCTACTGTCTGTTTCACGAAACATGCCCAAACTTTACGGCTATATAAACAATACAAAAAGAATATAGTTTTGGATAATATTAAATTTTATAAAAAAATTAAGACTGAGCCTTCTTTTTATTTTAGTAAATTTGGTCAAATATTGAATTGAGGAAGCCATTTCCTGCATTCTACGCTCAATATTTCGTAAAAAAAAAAAGAAATCGGGATTTCTGAAGGGGGTGCCGGGGGGGGGGCCTGAATCCGCTACTGCTCTATGGGAATTTAACATGGCGGGAAAATGATGAGGTGGAGAACGTAGAGAACGAGTCGAACAGCGAACACTGTTGGAAATTGACTCTGAAACCTGGTTAGACTTATTAAAACTTATTACTTATTGTATTGTTTCTGAAATACAACATTAGAAATGTATGTTTATAGCTGAACTTTATGTGTTGTATTTTATATGTATATCTCATATAGTATATTTTGCTATTTTTGAGGCACGTAAGTGATAGCTTCGTAACGATTTAAAATTATCGGTGAATGTTTTCTGTTGGAGGTATTTGTGTCATGGACTGAGACGTTAACCCTTTGAACCCGAAATCCCACTATATCGGTTTATGCAAACAGTGCAGATCCAGATGAGCCGGCTCGTAACGAGCCGTCTCATCAGTATCTGCACTGTTTGAAAGTAATTTTCATATTTTTGAGAACAACAAATACCCCCTTTTCATAAATGGACGAATCTGAAAATCATTTTTTGACCATTGGATTGGTCGGAACATTAGCATATCACAGTCCATTCCAGTTCCTTAGGGTTGAAAGGGTTAAAGGCAATGGTGTCGAATGTCCCACTCTACTGTCCGTTTCGCGAAACCTGCCCAAATGTACGGTCATATAAACAATTTTTTTCCGATCATATTAAATTGTATACAAATTTAAGAATGAGCCTATTTCAAGCACAATATTCAAGTAATAAGAATATTAATAAGTATTGTCAAGATTATATCACGTGGTAGTTCACGATAATGGTAATTCATGATTGTCCGGCTGAATTGCGTGTACGTATCTATACGTACAGGCGTGTATGATTCGCTGGGAATAGATTAACCCTTACAACATTATAGGTCTGTATAGTGGTATTGGCAAACAGTGTAGATCCAGATTAGCCGGCTCGTGACGAGCCGTCTCATCAGGATACGCACTTTTCGCAAGGAATTTTCTTAGTTTTGCGAACAAAAACACCCTCTTTTCATAAATGGCTAGTCTGAAAATCATTTTGTGATTCCATTCCAGTTATTTAGGGGTGAAATGGTTAACGCACGCTTTCCCGTCGATATTACACTTTATGAAAATCGCCACGCACGAACGTGCATAACTAGCGGTTAGATTCTGATAGAAAGACCGGACAGTTTCGCCAATCTAGACACATTGAATGACAGGCCGTGCATTCCACAGCTACTGATGGATTACAGCATCGGGAATAATTTATCCTCGACCGCCCACCTTCATGTTCATCGCTTATTGAATCAGGAAATACCACTGGTGAGAATCGACTTTATTATTGTTGGTACTAACCCGAAGTCTCTGTCTGTAACGCAGAGCGACTTACTTATGTCGCCCTGCGTTACAGAAAGAGCATTCGGGTTATGTTGGTACATACAACGGGCTGCTGATTAGACACGTGCCGTGTGTCAACGCTAACCAATCGAGTGATTGATGCAGTAGTCCTTAGATTGCAGCTCTGACGTTCATATCTTATAAATTTTGAAAGGTTAGTGTGTGTATATATGAGACACGCCATGCGATGTTGTACCTTCGAACATCTGCGTAATTTCATGAAATACGTTACAAAATTTACAATATTTTCCGCAAATAGCGTCAAAAATTGACAAAATGTTCAGAGTACATGCGGAATTATAATGGTATTCTACGTGTACTCTTCACATTTTGTCAACATTTGATTATTGCAGATGATACAAAATCACATGCCTCTATATCTCAGCATCGGTTTGCGTATCATTCAGAGAATCAATGTGTTTGATTATTTCCGTCGGATCTGGGGCCCGTTTCACTAAACTTCGTAAGACTAAAATGTTCGTAAGTGCAAAATTATTGTTGTAATAGCACATTAACAATGTTTTCTTGTAAACTATTATTGGATTTACATTTATTGAGCATAGGCAGCCTATACTCAATAAATGTAAATCCATCAATTGAAATTTACAGACGATCCTAAATTTGCGCTTACGAACATTTTAGTCGTACGAAGTTTAGTGAAACGGGCCCCTGGGGGCCGTTTCACTAAACTTCGTACGACTAAAATGTTCGTAAGTGCAAACTTATGATAGTCTGTAAATTTCACATTAACAATGTTTTCTTGTAAACAATTATTGGATTTACATTTATTGAGAATAGGCTGCATAAATGTAAATCCATCAATTGGAATTTACAGAGGATCCTAAATTTGCGCTTTACGAACATTTTAGTCGTACGAAGTTTAGTGAAACGGGCCCCAGGTTTCTCGCAATTTCCAGTTACAGTTCACATTTCGAGAGAACACTTGTGTATTTGTTTTTACGTTTTATCTTACATCACCTGTAAACAAGGGCGGATCCAGATAGGGAAAAACCCGGCGCCCACACTAAAATTTGGCGAGTACAGATGTGTTTGCACTAACATGTGCCAGAACGTAAATCCGAGGTGTGGGATACATAACTGTCCGCAGGTTGAATTAGGTAATGATTCAAATTTGCAATCTAAAAAATGAAGAAAAAAAATGCTCGTCTATCCGTAGTTGCCGAGACATGTAGAAAATAAACAGAAGCGGAAGATATTTAGACAAACGCATAAATGAGACAAGCCATGTGATTTTGTACCTAAGAAGAGTGCAATTTTCAATGAAAAATATTTACAGAAACTGTGATATTTTCTGTAAATAGGTTGACATTTTCTTAACAAATGCAGAATTTTATTCGGAATTTGCTCCGCCGGAAGATCTTGTCACCATTCATAATTTTCATGCGATATCGCACATATTTTTGGGTATAAAATTAACATGGCTTGTTACAGTTAGTATGCCTTTTATCTAAATATCTTCCACATGTTTATTTTCTACATATCTCGGCCTATGCTCAATAAATGTAAATCATTTTTGTTAAGAAGAGCACATTTGCCTTGTCTCACAAATGAGACACGCCATGTGATTTTGTATCTTCGGACATCTGCGTAATTTCATGAATTACGTTTACAAAATCTACAATATTTTCCATAAATGGTGTAAAAAGTTGACGAAAGTTTCAGAGTACATGTGCAATTATATTCCGCATGTACTCTTCAAATTTTGTCAACTTTTGACTTTATTTATGAAAATCATTTTTAAACGTATTTAATGAAATTACGCAGATGTTCGAAGGTACAAAATCACATGGCGTGTCTCACAAACGGAAGCGGTCCAGGCGGTCGTAAATAGTGGGGTCATGTGACGTACATGTACTTTGTCCATCATCCTATATGGCATATGCTAGTTCTGAGTACATAACGTACATAACTCTGATTACATTTCATTACACTGCATTACATGAGATATAGTGCAACCTGTTGCCTATAGAGCAATAAAACGTGCAGCTAGGCATATGCAAATCAGGCCCGTACGCAGGAATTGTTTTAGGGGGGTGCGTTATCGACGGCGCGAAGGGCTAAACATTGTTTTTTTCACATCCATGGACAGACCTCGGCAGATTAACCCTTTCACCCCTAAGTAATTGCAATGGATTTTGATTTGTTAATTTTGCAACCAATCTAGATCAACACAAAATGATTTTCAGACCAGTCCATTTATGAACAGTCAATTTTGTTCTCAAAATTATGAACATTTATTGCAAAAAGTGCAGATCCTGATGAGACGGCTCGTTACGAGCCGGCTCATCTGGATCTACACTGTTTGCCAATACCAATATACAGGCATGCGGGTTAAGAGTGAAATGGTTAAGGGGGTGCGTACGCACCCGTTGCACCCCCTCTGAGTACGGGCCTGCCAATTATGGTATTGGAGGTTATCGTTCTGTGAGAAGCCATTGCGGGCTCCATTATGTCTCCCTCACTGTTGTTTTACTGATATTTACGCTTTCACAGTGTGGAATCACGTGGTACATTTATTGGAGAAGTGTGAATGCACTTTCGTTATTTACACGTGTTGTATTCAGTTTTATATTTTCCTTCAATGACTTTCAAAAGGCACAAACGGATTCTGTTGAATCATTATCTCATTTATTTCGAATCGTGTAAGGTTTTAAGACCAAGTTTTATAAATGATATTTTGTGTGATCATGAACACGTGAGTTACTACGATCTGTTCCACGTTTTTCTGCCGACGAACTTTTGGCTATTAAAACATATTAAATCTAAAGGAATATTTAAATGTAAGTACTTTTTCATCAATAACAAAAAGTCACCCTCCCCAAAAAAAATTATTTGATGAAATTCCATCAAATATTGATTTTATTGCGAAAAAAAGATTTTCCTATGGGAATTTAACATGGGGAGTCAATTTCCAAATTTTTTCGTTTCTTGATCCTGAAAATCCTGACTTTTTTGTTAATAAAAAAGTACTTACTTTTAAATATTGCTTAGATTTAATGTGTTTAGTAGCCAAAAGTTCGTTGGCAGCAAAACGTGGAACAGACAGTAATCTTCAAAAGTATGATTGTACATGCAATTGCTAGAGTTCTACTTGACGGATCGTAACCAAATTCGGTATACATGTTTATCACGGCAATATGAAGATTTAGATGTAAACTATCGGATGACTTATCTCCCCTTGTCGGCATTTTTTAGTTTACCTGACTCACATGTTATTTTGTTACATGTATTTACGTATATAGTTACACTGTATGATTTGTATTGCCTTTGCTATTCTCGCAGCTGAAATGACAATGTATTCTGGCGATAAGCAAATTGTGCTTAAAATGCTAATAAATTGAATTGAAATTGCTACCGCATTTCGTCAGCCGTCCGACCTCTTCTTCTTCTGCACCGCTTTGCCGATGGTGACCACACTTCAAAGGGATGGTCTAAGTTTTACTCCTTTTCAGCTTTGTTAAAATAGACGTTGTCTGAAATTCAGTCGTCGGAAAGTAGGTCACATTCTTAAAAGAATCTTCTTCTCAAGAACCGCCTAACCGATTTCTCCGAAACTTGGCATTAATGATCGATATACAATGTCCTTTCAGATTTGTGAAAATTATGGCCCGGGGGTGGGGGGGGGGGGGATTGTCGTCGTCGGATAATCGAGAAGATCGCCGCCATAGAAAATTATATGAAATCTTAACAATTCTTCATCTCACGAACTGCCAGACCGATTTCGACGAAACTTGGAAGGAATAATCGATAGTAATGTCCTTTAAGATTGGTTAATATTATAGCCCCGGGATCAAAAATTGGCGGGGCCGGGATCAAGTAGGGGTCATATGTCACATTTGACCAAATATGGTCATGTCATATATCAAATCGAAGGTATCGAGCAGACGATCGATCGCTCTGGGATTTTTTTGTCAAATTGATGATTACGTCTTCTATGCTGGCCACGAAACAGTCGAAAGGTCCATAAAAGATCATCTTAGTAAGACGATTACTATTTGAAATATTGGGTTAGTTGCCTTTAGAGGTGGCAGCTCTTATGATCCGTTTTTCTCTGTGATCAGTTAACCCGCCATGACATATACATATTTTGAGACAACCTGAACAATTGTTGAAATACTTTTGATGAACTTGCAGACAACTTTTGATTGAACTTGGTAAACATAATCGACAGTCTGTTTGATTTTCTTTATAATGGGGATAATACTTTCAGGTGAGCGATATATGCCTATGTCGGCCTCTTGTTAATATTCGCACTCTGTATCCTTGTCCACGCAATAACTCACGTACAACTTGACGGATCTACTTATGGATCGTAACCACATTTTGTACACATGTTTATCATGGGAAAACGAGAAACCATATTCGTTAAAATTGTCAGATGACTTATCTCCCCTTGACGGCCATTTCTGTATCATTGTTCCGCAAAATAACTACAGTTCTACTTGACGGATCATCACCAAGTTTGGCACACTTGTTTATCATGGCAGGAGGAAGAACCCTATTGGTTTTAAGTAAGCTATCTCCCCTTGTTGACTGGCCATGCTTCGATGGGCGTGTATTGTGACCTTCAGCACTCTTCTTATATATAAGATTTAAACATACATATGTTTTCCACTTAGGACCGTACACCGCTGGTCGTGTAGTGCATGTTCTCAAAATTATGAACATTTATTGCAAAAAGTGCAGATCCTGATGAGACGGCTCGTTACGAGCCGGCTCATCTGGATCTACACTGTTTGCCAATACCAATATACAGGCATGCGGGTTAAGAGTGAAATGGTTAAGGGGGTGCGTACGCACCCGTTGCACCCCCTCTGAGTACGGGCCTGCCAATTATGGTATTGGAGGTTATCGTTCTGTGAGAAGCCATTGCGGGCTCCATTATGTCTCCCTCACTGTTGTTTACTGATATTTACGCTTTCACAGTGTGGAATCACGTGGTACATTTATTGGAGAAGTGTGAATGCACTTTCGTTATTTACACGTGTTGTATTCAGTTTTATATTTTCCTTCAATGACTTTCAAAAGGCACAACGGATTCTGTTGAATCATTATCTCATTTATTTCGAATCGTGTAAGGTTTTAAGACCAAGTTTTATAAATGATATTTTGTGTGATCATGAACACGTGAGTTACTACGATCTGTTCCACGTTTTTCTGCCGACGAACTTTTGGCTATTAAACATATTAAATCTAAAGAATATTTAAATGTAAGTACTTTTTCATCAATAACAAAAAGTCACCCTCCCCAAAAAAAATTATTTGATGAAATTCCATCAAATATTGATTTTATTGCGAAAAAAAGATTTTCCTATGGGAATTTAACATGGGGAGTCAATTTCCAAATAAATTTTTTCGTTTCTTGATCCTGAAAATCCTGACTTTTTTGTTAATAAAAAAGTACTTACTTTTAAATATTGCTTAGCTTGATTTAATGTGTTTAGTAGCCAAAAGTTCGTTGGCAGCAAAACGTGGAACAGACAGTAATCTTCAAAAGTATGATTGT